>CM026199.1:9322738-9822738 GCA_014839995.1 Xenentodon cancila
AGACTACTACCACTACCACTACTACACTACCACTACCACTACACTACACTACTACTACCACTACTACTACTACTACACTACCACTACTACTCTACTACTACACTACCACTACTACACTACTACTACTACACTACCACTACCACTACTACACTACCACTACCACTACCACTACTAAACTACCACTACCACTACCACTACTACTACCACTACCACTACCACTACTACTACCACTACCACTACCACTACTACTACCACTACCACTACCACTACTACTACCACTACCACTACTACTACTACTGCTACTACCACTACTACTACCACTACTACTACTACCACAACTACTACCACTACTACTACTACTACTGCTACTACCACTACCACTACTACTACCACTACCACTACTACTACCACAACTACTACCACTACTACTACTACTACTGCTACTACCACTACCACTACTACTACCACTACCACTACTACTACCACTACCACTACAACTACTGCTACTACCACTACCACTACCACTACTACTACTGCTACTACTACTACCACTACCACTACCACTACTACTACTGCTACTACCACTACCACTACCACTACTACTACCACTACCACTACCACTACCTACGCTCTTGCTTGAAACAATAAAAACATAAACTTATTTTTCAATTTTTTTAAATGTAGAATTAAATATTTACATGGGAATGTTTGACAGACAAAACTGATGAATCTAATGGTAAACTATAATAAAAAGGAGATGCAGGCACGCAATGCAGTCTGAAGATTAAAAAAAACTTAAAAGCACACAAAACAAAACAAAACAAAAAAAAAAACCATTGTGCATTTTTTGACACTAAGAACAAATAGCAATGCTTTTCTGTGGGAAGTTTATTTCATGTCCAAATCCTGTTTGTGTATTTATCAGATGTTTGTGTATTTAAAGAAACTCATAAAGTGGTCAGAAAAAGGAGATCTGTAAACTACCTAAATTATGAGATTGTCTTGAGCTAAAAAAAAAAAATACAATACAACACAAGTCACAATCAAACAAATTACTGAAACGGCATTTTGAAATGTAAATACAGATGGTTATGCACAAACAACTAATGGTTCTGTGCTGTGTTTGGGGGACATTCACTCTATCGTATGAAGTGAATAAAAAGACGGTTCTGAAACAGAACCATTTCCAAACTTCAGGAATGTCTTAAGGACATCAAGGACTGAATGTCCACTAACTTTTTGCTTCTAAATGCCAATAAAACAGAGGTTGTTGTTTGTGGTCCCAAAAACCTTACAAAGGGATTAGACAGTGTGCAATGTACAACTGTGTGAAACCTTGGTGTTATTTTCAGTCAGGATTTATTGTTTAAACAGTTTAATCAGGTTTGTAAAACTGCATTTTCCACCTTTGTAATATTGCAAAGATTAGGAGCGTCCTCTCCCAGAGTGATGCTGAAAAATGAATTCACGTGTTTGTATCTTCTAGACAAGATTACTGTAATGTGTTGTTGCCTGGATGTCCGAGAATTCTCTGAACAGCCTCAAGCTGATCCAAAATGCAGAAGTATGAGTGCTGACAGGAACCAACAAGAGAGACCACGTTTCTCCAGTGTTCGCCTCTCTCCATTGGCTCCTGCTGCTGCTGATGTAGACTGACGCTGCAGGGGGACACCAACATGATCCACTGACTGGTGCCCCTCAATTCCTCTCTTTCTCTTTCCCTTCTTCAGCTCAATCCTCAGTTATTAATTAGAAGTATCTCATAAGTATAATTGTTGTCCATTGTTCTTGTAGTTTGTTGTGCTCGTCTGTCTCCTCTTTTTCTCTTCTGTACATGTTTGCAGACCAGAACCTCAGGAGCTGCATGCTGACCTGCAGTCCCACCAACTAACCATGTATCAGTCATATATACATGGAAGTCTTAGTTCTGCTGCTGATGGATTATTATACTTATGTTTCTTGTCTTTTGTACATTTGCCGGTGTGTCTGTGTCTCTCCTCTCTCTGTTCTCCATTCTCTCTTTCTGATCTCCCTTCTTCCTTCTCTACTCGACTGGCCTTCGGCAGGAGAGTTCCCTCTTATAATCCAGGTCCTGCTCAAGGTTTCTTCCCTGTTAAAGAGGAGTTTTTCTTGCCACTGTTTGGCTTTAGTTTTTCTCCCACTATGGAAGTTTTTACCTCCCGTTGTTTATGTGATAATTGCTTGGGGATCCTGTTATGGGTTGCTGAAGAGCACCTAGAGACCATTTGTATTGTAATAGATGCGATATAAATACATTTGAATTTACATTTTGTACTTGTATTTTGTACACTTTGACCGGCAAGTTCATCAAGCTTTTGGAAATGAGCGAATGGTTGTACAGTGCTAGCTTAATTAGAGACTCTGCTTGCCATCAGGCAACAGTTTGGGAACCACTGCCCTATGGAAAGAGGGCAGTATAATTTTAATAACTTGCATAACGACATGCCATGGGTTTCTTTAAGCTTGCTTTATTTTTGTTCCGTTACAGTTGCTACTATTAATAAATCATATGGGCAGAAATTCTCTCCATTATTATCATAAACTTAGGAAAGCACTTCTGGCATTCGAGAGCTTAATCACAGAGAACCTGGACGCCTTATATCAAATCGCAAATTTAAATTTGAAAATGAGCATCCCAAGAAAGCGTACTACAGATGGAATGTTTGCTTTGAGAATGCTGAGATAGAGATAATCGGGAAAGATCAGAGAGTGTAAGTGATTCCTTGTAAAAAGCATAAAAAAGTGAGAGGAATCATAGTATTGCATAAACAGGTCTGAGGTGACAGATAAACATGTTTGAGTGGTAAAGGAAATACAGTATATGAGGGCTGCCTGACAGTGTTGATGACTGTAGTAGGCATAAATAGATTTCTGCTGGAAGTGAGACTGCATCAAGAATGAGCCAGGAGTCACTTCTCATTTAAGATGGTGACAGGTGACAGAGGTGGTCAAATAGGAGACGTCATGGACTGGGATGTTTGTACATGATATAACCTGCAGAGGTGGATATATGATAGAGAGTAGAGGAATGAAGATCAGTCATGCCAAGATAGTATACATATGTAAATGAGGGGAAGCAAAACCGCGGGAATGCAAGCAGCCAAAATGAGGAAGATATAGGAGTTATACAAAGAGTAAGAAAGGCTGGTGGGGGCAGAGTTGAAGATGAGGATTGATGGGATTAAGATCAAGCACATCAAAGGAACAAGTAGGGTTGAACGTCTTGGTGATGAAGTAAGAGGTTACACTGAGATAGTTTTGACACAAACAGGAGAGATAGTGAATATGTTGGCAGAAGGATGCTGGCGCTGGAATTTGCCAGCAGAGGAAAAAGAGAAGACCAAAGAGGGTATTTCAGGATATGCGTTAACTGGTGTAACAAAAAGAAGATGAAGAAGAAAGTGTAAGATGAAAACAACTGATTTCCTGTACTGATAACATGTGAGAAATAAGTGGGAATTCTCAAAACATAAAAGAAGAAGAGTTTATTTGTAGAGTCAGCTGTGTGTCTGCTTAGTAGTGTTCGAGAAAGATTAGAAAAAAAACTGCAAATGTTGCTTAAAGAATTTTGGTTTAAATGGATTGCCAGGATGGCTCATTCACAAGCAATGTCCCCATCTCACTGCCTGCATCCTCTCCAGGAAACAGTGTAAGAAGATGTGTCATTTAAAGATCACAAAGGTCAAACCCAACATTTTTGAAATGAGAGTGTCTAGCCTTTAAAAAACTTCCTGTTTATGTGACCAGGCCAGTGTTGTCACCTAACAACATTGACAGGAGCACTATCTCATAGTCTGCAAGAATCAGAAACTTCACTTATGCTTTTACTACTTATTTAAAGAAAGGAAATGGCCTCACTTTACTACCAGCGCCATGATTTGATTTATGTCAGACTGAGAGAGGAGTACAATAGAGCCATCATGTTCATCAACCGTCTGCCATTCACCAGCTCAGCCAGAGAGACAAAGAAGACACATCTGTAAACCGCATTTGGAGGAGTCT
This sequence comes from Xenentodon cancila, assembly GCA_014839995.1. NCBI lineage: Eukaryota > Metazoa > Chordata > Actinopteri > Beloniformes > Belonidae > Xenentodon > Xenentodon cancila. Next base: position 9,326,762 of record CM026199.1, read on the forward strand.
TTTTAACATGAAATGACCAATGTCACAATGCTGTGATACAAACTGCCCTTCAACTGAGGTCTTCAGGGGATGCAGCCGCTCAATTGGGACAAGGCCAGTTGCTGAGATTAACACTTTTAAAGGGCACATTGAAATGAGTTGCCCAGTGTTACTGTTGCAATTTTTGTCCATTCTTCTCCTACTACAAATATGATACTATTTGCCTTTCTTTTATTGTTTTTGCAACGTGATGTGTGATGTTAGCACCATCTGTTGAGCTCATGCAGACTTGGAGGAGGACAACCCGCCCAACCTCTGTCACCTGTCTGCTGAACCCTGCGTCTGTGGTAAGCTACCTTATTGCAAACCATCCTAAGACATGCGAAAAACTTTGTTCTTTTTTCTTTTTGCAAAAACATGAGGTTCCCCTGTAGTATCAAACACACTTGCAGATCCAATATCTTGACTTCTGAGATATTTTGTCTTTTTATGATGAGCTGGCCATGAGACACTTTCCTGCCTCCTGTTTTTTGTGGATGTCCGAAAGATAAATAGCAAGTGGAGACAGAAAGATTTTTCCACTTGATTGCTACAAAACATTTGAGACAGTGCACAACCACTACACGCAATGACCAACAGTTAAAAATCTACACGCATTTCATTTACATTGGCATTAAATAACCTGGAAAAAGCAAGTGTGCTTAAGTAAGTTGATTGGCTGGAGCCAGAGACTGATAAGGATTTATTCATCTTCAAAATCAGTCATTTGGCTAATAAGTAAATTGTTTAAGCAGTAAGAGATGGGATTCTAAAGTGATTAACATAATCCATTGACAAATGTCTCTGTGTCACACAAACTTTGCTTGACAGGTCTGTCTTCTCCCTGGAGACTGATTTGGAGATTTGAGGGTCAAGTCTTGGCTTGTTTTACAATGCTGCTAACCAAATTACAGAGGTGGCTCAAAGCCAGATGGTCAATAAAAAGAGGAAGACCGAGACAGAAGCACAAATAACATTTAACAGCAGAATCAGTGAGAATGCACCTGTGGATTACTACAAAAGGTGTCCGTTCCCTGAAAAAAGAAATCTCTCTAGTCATTAACTACACTTAACCTTCCTTTTCAGAACGAGCTAACAAGGTAAGCAAGTGGGGCACATAAAGTAGAGGACATAAAAACATTCACATGAAACCTAAAGCAACTTATACAACCCCAATTCCTAAAGAAAAGAAAAGTTGGCATGCTGTCTAAAATCTCAATAAAAACGGAAAGCAACGATTATACAACAGACAATAGAACATATAACATAAACAACATATCAGATGTTGAAATGGAGACATTTTAACATTTCATGGAAAGTATCTCATAAACTATGGAAAAAAACTGATGGCACTGGATTAAAAACAGGCATGATTCTCTCCTGGAAATCACTGCATGGGTTCAGGAAGACTTTACGAGATCACTGTCTATGAAAACAGGTCGCTGTACAATCAAGCGAAGAAGAAGCCATATGTCAACACGATCCGGAAACACTGCTGTCTTCTCAGAGCTCATTTAGATGACCTGACACACAATGGAAAACTACTCTGTGGCCAGATCAATCAAAGTGGGAATTCTTTTTGGAAACCATGGTCACCATGTCCTGCTGACTACAGAGGAGAGGGACCATCCAGCTTGTTATCATCTTAATTCAAAAGCCTGCCTCTCCCATGGTTCAGGGTTGCATTAGGGTTGATGGTTTGGCAGCTTACACATATGGAAAGGCTCCAACAATGCTGAAAAGTACATAAGGCTTTTAGAGCCACATCTGCTCCCATCCAGTCAACATCTCTTTCAGGGAAGGCCTTGCACATTTTCAGCAAGACAGTACTAAACCACATACTGCATCCATCACAACAGTGTCACTTTTTGGAGAAGAGTCCAGGTGCTGAACTGGCCCTGCCTGCAGTTCAGATCTTTCAACAATAGAAAACATTTAGGGAAACGCTGCCATAAAGTCAAGCCAGTAATGTAATGGAAAAAAAAAACCTTTCATTTCATTTAAGCAAAATGCAGAATGTATTTTTTTTTCATATGTTAACACTGATCTTTAGCAGAGGTACAACTGGAATCAGTCACAGACTAACTCCGTCACGCTTCAAACCACGAGTCTGGAAGACTGATGCTTGGGAGATGTTCTGTTTCCAATACATTGATAGACAATGATCACAAAGATGAATCCAGTTGACACAGTTTTCAGTAGCAAAGTCCAGAGCTCAATTAGGATTTTACAAAATACTATTTACAAATATGCCCAAGATGAGTTGAAATTAATCAGTTAAGAGGAGCATTGTGTCATGGCGACAGAGTCAAAGTCATGATAGCATGAATACTTTGTAAAATACTAACCACTGTAGAAATGCTGCAATGCTCAAAACTCCTCATGACAAACAGGAGATTTAGCCATTTAAACAATCTAAAGCAACAAGTGAGGAGCAACCTTTGGTAATTAGTTTCGGTAAATTAAGAAACCCTAGAATATGCATTTCATGTAATTCTATAGATACACTATATTCAAAAGACAAACTGCTGGTAAAACCGACCCAGAAATGCAACATAAGTGTAAGTTAGGCTGTTTTCAGATACAAAATAATTTAACATTTATAGCTTTACCAATCTGTAAAAGGCATTTAGTGGCCTGGACACTGCTCAATTTCTTTTGTTTGTTTTGTTTTTAGCTGCTTTTTATTCTTTATTTGTTTAATCTTTCTCAAGCTTTATCCAGATGTGACTAAAGTCACAGAGGCAAGGTAAAATAAATATGTGTAAGGTATAATAAAGTTCTCATAGGGTCTAAGATTTCTCATAACATGTCATATCACCTTAATATATTACATTAGTCTGCTCTACAGAAAGTTGTTGAGCAAAACACAGTGATGATAAATGAAAAAGCTGAAAAATATTTCCTCAAAAACTGCAATATGCAAGGCTACGACTGGCGACCACAACTGCAAGTTCTGGAGTCTGCATTTCAAAAAGGAAGTAAATTCCCCAAAGAAAGCTAGAAACCAGGAACATTGATGGACAAACCTGAAGAATTGCATCCCTGAAACCTCTCTCTAAATGGTATGAGATTGATCATATTTCATGTCAGCAAAAAGAAGTGCAGACAGTCACTTTTATAATGGACGCTTGAACCACCACTGTGCTCAAATGTCAAAACATAAATTCCTTTCTATTGTTTGATAGCATTTGGTAGCTTGTTTTACAGGTCTGTAACCACAAATGAGAACAATCTGGGTAAAGACTTATGTGCAGAACAAAATGATGTTCCTGAAAGGAACGCAGTGGTCCAGAGAAGCCTGTATGAGTGAGATTAATTGACTGGCTGCAAACCCAAACGTTACTCTGCAGGCTGCATTAGTGACTTGAATTTGTCAGTTGCTCATGGGTAGACAGTGGAGGTCAATGAGTCATGTATCCTTTTAGGTTGATGGAAAACCAGATGCTTTGCAGATCCATCTGTAGGTGTCTACCATTTTGTGTTCCAAGACCTGCCAGAAGAGCACTGCGTTATTTAATGGCGTGTACCATGGGTTTGTTGGCATACAGAGTCAGATAAAACCTGAATTTACTAAACCTGCAAAGTGCAAAGTGACATATATGATAGACGCAGCAAAGTCGGAGAAGCACAAAAACTCACAAAATCAAAATCAAAAAAATTGCCACACCCACGTCTCTTACAGCCTGTGTTGGGGAAATACTTGAAAAAGTGATTTTTATAGTGAGTTTTTGTTGGATTGAGTCATGGCTGAACTGTGTTTCCATAAAGCTTTTGATTCTATGTAAATTAAGTATCCAAATGTTTTTGGAAAATTGTTTGTGAAATGAAATATAAATAACAGATGTGCCCCAGTACAAAATCATTTGTTTCTTCTGTTTCACAGCATGTATATCCAGTTAAGTTGCAGAGAAACACAGGATGAGCAAGGCAAAAGTCAAGTGTATGAATTTCTTACTGCCAGAAAGGTCCCGCATCAGAACTTGGTCTTCTTGGAGAGCTATGGATGTGGAGCTATTGTTGTGCACGAGCGCATCCTTTTTCTATTATAGCATCTCTTATCTTTGTCCAACCCTGTTGGACGGAATATTGTCTGCGGATTCACAGAGACTCAGAGCAGAAATCCACTGAACGCTCACTGCATCTTGTCAATACAATGTTCCTATTACAATTAAACTCCAGTAATACTTAGGAATGCTTCTGATGTTTACGCAGAAAACACACAGCTTCATCTACAGAGTTCGTGCCATACTCAGACCAATGTGATACTTAAGACTTTGTAAGTCTCTTTCACGATTTTTGCTTTTCTGTAACACCCTAAAAGAAACATGATGATGAATTAAATTTATTAACAGAACAAGTTTAAAATATTCCCCTGTCATTCCTTAAGTTTCTCCACGCATTTAGAAAGTAAATAAACGGAATTATAACTCACTCATTTGTTCTGTACATTTCATTCTTACACATTAATTCATCTTCTTCCTCATTTTCCTTGTCATATCTTTATCTTGGTCCTCCTTATGATATATCTTGTAGCCAAATTTACTCCCCAGCTGCATATTGCACTTAAGTGAGTAGCCAACAAAATGTAATTCACTGACTTCCCAGCCAGGTGAAAATGATTTTTCTGTGGCAGGTGGCCGACATGCTTTGGTGAACCTCAACAAATAACTGAACCCAAATGCTGGTTTCTCAGCACACAAGAATGACTACAACTGTGTGTTCCTTGTAATTAAAGCAGGCTGCATCTATGATTCCTGCTTCAAAAAGCTGGCAAAAAATGTACGTTTGTTTATTGTTTGTGTTTTTAGTGATCAATGGTTTGCTAGTAGCTGCTGTAGTTGAGTAAAATGTCAGTATAGAGCTCAAGACCCCACGTGACCCGTTTTGTTTACAGCATTTTGGAAGGTAAGAGAACCTCTCATGCAAGTCAAAAGTCACGGCACAATCAAACCCAAAAGATAAAAAGGGTCTTGCTAAACTTGATAGACTCAATGTTACTGACCCTTGCAACGCTCCGGGACTACTTTTTTAAATGCATCAAAACTAAAAACAGAGCTGCCAGACCGGCAATATCCCAGCATCTACAACTACCTGATCAACTTTCCTCCGTCCTACTACGGGGATTCTCTTAAAACTTACAAAAGCCTGGAGGGGTATAAATGGACTTTATGCTCTGGATTTGTGAATAACATTCATCTTTGGACTCTTTCAGCAAAGGTTTATTTTATCATTACTGGAAGTGGAGGTGGCACTTCATTCAATAATTAACAAAGGCACTAAATAAAGGCACAACACCAACACAGTCAGTGTAGCCTAATTGGCATGTTAAGTAGAATCAAATTTTACCGTGGATCTTTACCAGATAATTTAGACTTTTTACTGTGTGAATTGAAATTTTAAGACACCACGTCATGCATTAACTTGGTATGTCTATGATAAATTGTTATCATGCAGGTGCCTTTTTTTTCTTCTAGATGAATCACTCACAAAGACTAAATGACCCTTTTATGAAGGGATGGATAGTGGTCAGAAAGGATGGTGTAGTGCTTGAAGCCCACTGCAACTGCACAGAATTCTGACGTCTCAGTCTGGAGCGCTATTGCAGAAAACAGCACTGTGTAGACTTTCTCTTCAAAATCAGCCAAGGAATCCTTACCAAAATGCTTTTTTTGAAAAAAAAAAAAAAGGTTTGTCATGTATCATTTATGTCAAAAGAGAGCTGGACTAAGATGGTCCAGGATCTGGACCTTGGGCACTATTTTACCCCAGTGTGTTTTAGACAATCAGAAGATTTTCTGAGCATGAAGGATAAGGCTGAAAAACAAAACTGAATATTTGGGAACGTTCAGGCATCACTGCATGAAAAGCAGACGTGCTTTTCTTACAGAAATCATGACATGTCGTTCCAAACATGTCTGAAAAACCATCGTCAATCAACATAGTTCATCCTTCCAACCACACATGAAACTTCAAACTCTGCCATGGAAGATGCAGAAACATTACTAGTTCCTATGGGTATCAGCCCATTTAAAATGGACAGGGGAAACGGGAATTCTTTCTTTTTGATGGATCACATTGCATCCACCGCATGAAAGGGATGAAGCACCACTCAGCTGGTTATCACCTCAGGCTCAAAACAAAACAGCTTCTTTGCTTAAGTCCACGTATCAAAGGTTACTGTAACGCTTACAGACATACACGGGTTTCAGAGTAACATACTGTATGTTGCTCTGCTTCCTTCAAATGACAAACCACATTCTTCCAAGAGCATCGTACAAGAGCAACATGAACTCCTGCATCACGTAAGATGAGGCGCTGCTAGAAATCTGGGTGTTTTTTTAATTAAACAGTATTTTATTCTGTTGTATTTTAATTCTATCTGCTATAATTAACATATATATATATATATATTTTATTAACATATTAACATATACATATTAGTACAAATCAATGAAGCAACAAAAAGAAGCCTTTTGGCTTCGTATTGAGGTTTAGTCACTGGCAACAGATCAGTCAAGCCAGAACCTCTTCTTCCTCAACATTGTTTTTAATCTTTTAATGATATTCTCAATTATATGCAAACAAATTAAAACCCACTTATGGGTATTAGTCTTGTAATCCAACTATCACTACAATCGCTTTTTGACAACATCAGCTTTAAATATCCTTTTTAAACTCATGAAAAGCTCTGTTTAACCATCCCTGACTTTTTTACTCTTAATAACAGGCCTGAAAGTCAACAATGGATGTATATTAACAAATTAACTCAACAAACAAGAAATAGCTATGATTCATAGTGTCAGCAAAGAGATAAAAGACATAATAAATGAAATATGTATTTCTTTATTTAAATGTACACACCATACCACTACAACTTTTTATGCTTTGGGTTGGAAAGTAAATCGATTATTACTTAGATTACTGTCGACAGGAGTTAAATATATAACCTGCAATACATGATCATAACTTCTAGCATTACGTAAATGTAACATTAATACCCTTGGTTCTTTTTTCTTGCGGATAAAGTTTAAAAGGTTCATTACAGAGGAGGGGGATAATGCCTTAATTCGCTCAGCAAACAAGCCGAAAGACCACTCATTTTTAACTTCTTCCCCACGAGATTTTACAAAACATCTGAAATTGAATAAGCCAAATGGTATATAATTAAATATTCTTAAAGCTCTGTACCCTGAAGGTAGAATCACTCAGACAACACAGACAGAAGAAGAAAAAAGAGCATTCGCTACTTTTTCTCAAATGCTTTTGGCAGAAGGAAAGAGGGGCACTCTGAACCTAATACCCCACAGCAATGAGGAAAGATGAACGCATCCGCAGAGGAGCTGGCACAAACAGCAGCAGCACATTTGTGAATCAGATACCACATACAGATGCAGACACACTGTCACAGTGAACGCTGTCCCCCCTGGTTAATGCGTCACTCCACGATCACACTGACCACTGGAGGTCCACACCCTGATCGGCATTCAGCAGCAATACATGTATAAACTTGATCCTGGCATGAGAGAGGGTCTACAAATACCTACACCAAGAAAAAAAGAAAAGAAAAATAAACAAACTCAAATTGATCGTCACAGAAATGTAACAAAAGGAGCGAGCGGGTACAGAAGCACACACAAGCCTTTGCGTGAGGCTGGCTCGGCGCAGTTTTCCTCTGTTCTCTCTCTGGTTCGTGTTTAGATTGTTCTCTTTTTTTAAATCCAAGATTAATTTTCAAACTTCAATTTACACAACAATTCCACCGCAACAACAAAAAGACTCATTGGCTGCACGTGGCCTGGATCGAGCAGCAGCTGGTCAACCAGCGGTGCTGGGAGGGTTTCAGCAGCAGCGGGAGGTCCCGCATCCTGAAAGCCTGATGACCACAGTCCCCTGAGGGCTGCGTCATTACGCATTTCCCTCCTTTATCCAGTATTGCGCCAGTATTGACGTATTAAAATACATTCAAACGGAATGTTGTGTCAAATGGACTTACTGAAAACATGGAACTGCAGTCGCTTTCTGAACTTTAAAACAATGTGTATGTGTGTGTATATTTCTCATTATATATACATATACATATATATAAATATATATACACACGCACGCACATATACATACACACACACACACATATGTATATATATATATATATATATATATATATATATATATATATATATATATATATATATATATATATACGCACGCACATATACATACAGACACATATGTATGTTTATATATATATATATATATATATATATATATATATAATATATATATATATATATATATATATATATATATATATATATATATATATATATATATAAGCCTTAGAGTTATCTGTTTTCACTTTTTTTTATCCCCAGTAGTTTTTATTTTTAATTCTTGTCTGAATAGCCTGAACAAATATCCATCCTTCCACAGTCTTCTGCTTCTTTTGAAACTGTCTGATGCGCTCGGGTTTTCTGCTTCGCTTCCCCCCCCCAGTTGTCCTGCGAAGTTTGTGATGTTTCGGCTGGCTGAACTGCTCGTGGATACACCGCCAGAATACCTGTATACTGACACTCCCCTCTTGAGCGTCTGGAAACAGTCCACGTACCAGCGCGACAGACAGAAGTGAAAGTGTCGCTGAGAGTAGGCTACAAAATGCACACAGACGCGCACACAGAGACGGTAAAAGCACACCTGCGCGTCTAAATAAAAAAATTGGAAATTATCTACAATCATGCACACACAGATCTCGTATGTGTGTTTTTGTTCCTATGAGAACAGTCCTCACCTTTTAAAAGCGTCCTCAGAACAGATTAGATCAACACGTTTTTACATACAGGTACGTCAACACCTAAAGCGTTCCTTTGGCCCGAGTTCCCAGGATGCGTGAAGTCTCAAAAACGTGGCGGTTGCAGTCAACTCTTCACCAAAAGGCCAATCAAAAACAATCCATTCACAAATTTGCCAATATGTGTCATTCAAAAAAGTTCATTAAAGGTTCCGATCATCCATGGAGCCGTGGTGCGCAGTCTGCGTGTGCAGCCAAATGCGCAGCGGGGTAGCCTGCAGCTTCTTGCAATCAATTTCAAGACTCAGACATAAATACAGGCCGCTTTCAAAATAAAAGGAGAGCTAAATAAAAGGAAAGCTCTGAGCCTGTCAGCATATCTGTCTCTCCCCCTCCCTCCCCCACCAAACCACACCCCCTCCCTCTCTTGGGTATACAGCCTGCCTACCCTCTTTCTACGTCATACCATCCTTCATTTGGATATGAAATATCTTAGTGACGAAAAGTAATAGTTATTTTTATTTTTAAATAAATATACAAGTTACCATTAGTCCCCATAAAGCTCTTGATATGTTTCAGATACTTTATGATATGTTTAACCCAGTTTTATTCGTTGCATGGCAGTTCTAATAGTGAATCTAACTATAATGTTCAATTTTTTGTTTTGTTTATTATTATTATTATTATTATTATCATCCCTAAAGCCTCAACCTTCAAACGGGGCATCAGCATGAGCAGTGGAACTTAAAATCATGTTTTACACATTTCACCTACATCTCTTCAGTTCTGTGATATATTCACGCCACATATTCACGCCCACCACCTGCCACCCGAGCCCCCCTCTTGTTGCCCTTTTATTAGCTTATAAAAACATATCAACGACAGAACAGCTGCGTCGATCCTTGACAGCTTTACTTTGAAAGTCGTGTTTTAACCGGATTCGCTGATGCTGTCTAGTTTGACGCTGGAGTGAATCCACGCGTGGTGCTGCCCTGCCATCGGAGAGAGGAGAAACCTGGACTCCAGCTGACTGTCTTCAGGTCCGCGTGGCGCGTGTATTTATTCAGCGTGCGTTGCCGCTGTGCTGGGTCACTGGAGCCCTCGCCGGGCTGTCCGCTGCGCCCGGGTTGGTGACCCACCACACTCCCACGATGGTCATAAATATTGGGAGTACAACACTGGGACAGAAGTCTAAAAATTTTGCGGGACCGTCAATCCGCTTTTTTTATCCATCAAATATATCAATTATTACAAATAAAATGTTTAAACCACACACTTATTTACTGTCCCATCGTGGGATAAACTTCTGTTATCGCTACTTTGTTCCATTTTCTTCTAAAGGACAAAAACACGCCTGGACTCATCCCACGACACAACAGACGTATGTGTTAATCGGTTTTCCCGCTCTGTGTGTTCTGGGATTACTAATCAGTCCCCGCAGGTTCCCACGGTGCTGCGTGGTACATTCAGGTGCACCCTGTAAACGCGGGCATCGAAGACGATGTTTGGCGCTTCCTTCCTGAAGACGCAAGCGTTCATCACGCTGCAGGGCCACCGCACTGCACAGGAGCCTTAACTGCCTTAACGTCGTTACTCACACCCGCAGAGTCCTCTACAACACTTCTTTGTGATGCACTTTCCGAAGCCACAGCTTTACCCTATTCGTTCCTACGTGGGCATTGTATATACTGTATTGTTTGTTTTGTTTTCACTGCTTTGTTTCGCAAAAGTTTTAAACTGTTCTTTCACATATTAGTAGTTTTGTTAAATTAAAATTCATACATATTGTTTTCATTTAAATTCTGAAATCTCTCCTCAGCAGGCAGAGATCAAAGTCACCAACTCCAAATTCCTCATTTGCTCACTAAAACCTGGCCAATAAAGCTGATTGTGATATTTTAGACACTTTATTGGATTAAACCCTTTGTTTATGTCTACTAAAATGTTGTAAAAACCTTCAAAACTATAACAGAAGTCCTGGAGCAGCTATTGAACGGATCATTTTAAGTTTGCTTATATAAATGAGCATGTAATGGCAGATCGGTCTGCATCAAATCAACTAAATAAGAAAATCCAAGGAATGTTGCACTTTTGGGGTGCTCTCAGACCAGGAAATGGACACTGTGTTCAAACATGACCCCTACTGTCTGGTTTGTTTGGTTAGGATGAGTGCTTAAGGGTGGCATGATTCCTGGTCTTTGGCACAGTTTGAAGAAGTGCACTAGATGGTTACATGTGTACATGGGTAAGCATATGTAGATATAGTATACATGACATTTTATAAGTGCTGTATTATGAATCGAAAAGTGTCATCCTGCATCATCCAGAAATTCATTCATTCATTCATTCATTCATTCATTCATTCATTTGTGAGGACTACCTCAAAATAAGTCACAAAGTCAGTATGGTTGCCGTCATATAATTCAGTTTAAAAAAAGGGTGATCAGTGTAATGACATGATAGTCATATAGTCATATTCACTCTTTCGTTGAGGACTGTCTCACAAGCACGTCTGTGGTAAATTGCAGTTTTTTAAAGGTAACTTGTTAATAGCAGTGAAACTTCTCTGCAGGGTTGCAAAAGTGAAGTTTCTATCGTAAACTATTGAGGCAGTTGTGCCTTTAAGAGCAAAGAAAATACATTTACACATGTGTATGTTTTTCTTTTCTTAGGTGAAGAATTGAGATCAAAAGAAGTCTCAAGCCCACCAATGATTGCAGACACTTAGGATAAACTCAGTTACAGCCCATCTAACAGACAAAAACAGTTTTGTCAAAAAACAGATTTAAAGACAAAATTCAGCCAAATTATGTTTTTGTTTGCATGTGTGACCATGAGCTGAACAGTATTACAACACAGTAAACTGTAAATTTTACATAAACATTGGATTCTGTCTGAACATTTTGTAGTGTTATTATATATATATATATATATATATATATATATATATATATATATATATATATATATATATATATATATATATATATATATATATATATATATATATATATATATTCACAAAATCAACTTGCACTATAATTTAAAAACAGTCCTATTGTCATTGAAGCATGTCAATTTTCAGAGCACTGATGCCAGAATAAATGTTCTTTTATATAATATTCTCTTTTTATTGATTTTTGAGGTTTATTTTTTCTTTATTATGGGTCAAGTAAAGTCAGGTGAAGTTAAATAAGCAAAGCATTTTACAATAGTTTCCCATTTACCCATTGATACAGTGAATAGGAAACCCAACCATACAGTGCATCTTGATGTATTTCTAAATCTTAATATATTTTTGCACAAGACATGGAGGAAATGTGGATCAAAGTTCTAACCTATACCCTCTAACCCCAGAAAAACCAATAAATGAGGAAAAGTAATTAAATTGCACTATTTTGTTATTGTCGTGGTTATTTGTTGTTTTATGTTTTTGGTAATTTTGTGCAAAACTATATTTTTTTGTTTGTTTGTTTTTTCCAGATTTGTGATTTGTGTCTAATGCAGCACTCACAAATGGAAGAAACCAAAGTGCAACTAATCTTGAGTAGGAAGAAGTCAAGCATCCCATCTGGTATATGAACATTCTTGCTTCAAGACAACAATGCTAATCACCACAATGCCATGGTATCCCAGTCCCAGAAATATATGTAACTATATATATATATATATATATATATATATATATATATATATATATATATATATATATATATATATATAAAAACTCGTTCCTCACCCTCCGTGGGTGGTGTCCCTTCTAAGCTCGGGTCCTCTACCAGAGGCCAGGGAGCTTGAGGGTTCTGCGCAGTATCTTTGCTGTTCCTAACACTGCACTTTTCTGGACTGAGATGTCTGAGGTTGTTCCGGGGATCTGCTGCAGCCACTCTTCCAGTTTGGGGGTTACTGCCCCGAGTGCTCCGATCACCACGGGCACTACTGTCACCTTCACCTTCCAGGCCTTCTCCAGCTCCTCTCTAAGCCCTTGGTATTTCTCAAGCTTCTCGTGTTCCTTTCGCCTGATGTTACCATCACTTGGTATTGCCACATCCACCACCACGGCTTTCCTCTGCCTTTTGTCTACCACCACGATGTCTGGTTGGTTTGCCACCACCATCCTGTCTGTCTGTATCTGGAAGTCCCACAGGAGCTTTGCTCTGTCATTTTCCACCACCTTGGGAGGTGTTTCCCATTTTGACCTTGGGGTTTCCAGCCCATACTCCACACAGATGTTTCTGTAGAGTATGCCCGCTACTTGGTTATGGCGTTCCATGTATGCTTTCCCTGCCAGCATCTTACACCCTGCAGTTATGTGCTGGATTGTTTCCGGTGCTTCTTTGCACAACCTACACCTTGGGTCTTGTCTGGTGTGGTATATCTGGGCCTCTATTGCTCTGGTGTTCAGAGCCTGCTCCTGTGCAGCCAGGACGAGTGCCTCTGTGCTGTCCTGTAGGCCAGCTCTCTCTAGCCATTGGTAGGACTTCTTGAGATCAGCCACTTCAGTTATGGTTCGATGGTACATCCCGTGTAGGGGCTTGTCCTCCCATGATGCTTCCTCCTCCAGCACCTCTTCACCTTGCCATTGTCTGAGGCATTCACTGAGTATGTCATCCGTTTGGGCCTTGTCCTTGATGTACTCATGGAGCTTGGCAGTTTCATCCCGGATAGTGGCTTTCACACTCACTAGTCCTCGGCCTCCTTCCTTACGGCTTGCGTACAGTCTCAGTGTGCTGGATTTGGGGTGGAACCCACCATGCATGGTGAGGAGCTTCCTTGTCTTAACATCTGTGGTCTGTATCTCTTCCTTTGGCCACCTTATTATTCCTGCAGGGTATCTGATCACTGGCAGGGCGTAGCTGTTTATTGCCAGGGACTTGTTCTTGCCATTGAGCTGGCTTCTTAGGACCTGCCTTACTCGCTGGAGGTATTTGGCTGTTGCCATTTTCCTTGTAGCCCCTTCGAGGTTACCATTTGCCTGTGGTATTCCAAGGTACTTGTAACTGTCCTCAATGTCTGCTATTGTTCCTTCTGGGACTGAGACCCCTTCTGTGTGGACTACCTTGCCTCTTTTTGTCACCATCCTCCTACATTTCTCAAGCCCGAATGACATCCCGATGTTGTTGCTGTAGATCCTGGTGGTGTGGATCAGGGAGTCTATGTCCCGCTCGCTCTTAGCGTACAGCTTGATGTCATCCATGTAGAGGAGGTGACTGATCATAGCTCCATTCCTGAGGCGGTATCCGTAGCCAGTCTTGTTGATTATTTGGCTTAGGGGGTTCAGACCTATGCAGAACAGCAGTGGGGACAGCGCATCTCCTTGGTATATGCCACATCTGATGGACACTTGGGCAAGTGGCTTGCCATTTGCCTCGAGAGTGGTTTTCCACAGGCCCATCGAGTTTGCAATGAAGGCCCTTAGAGTGCTGTTGATCTTGTACATCTCCAAGCACTCAGTGATCCATGTGTGTGGCATCGAGTCGTAGGCTTTCTTGTAATCAATCCAGGCAGTGCACAGGTTGGTATTTCTGGACTTGCAGTCTTGGGCGACTGTTCTGTCAACCAGGAGTTGGTGTTTGGCTCCTCTGGTATCTCTGCCTATGCCCTTCTGTGCTTTGCTCATGTATTGCTCCATGTGCCTGCTTATCTTAGTCGCAATGATGCCTGACAGGAGCTTCCATGTTGTGGAGAGGCAGGTTATTGGTCGGTAGTTAGATGGGGCTGCACCCTTTGTGGGATCCTTCAGGATCAGGATCGTTCGCCCTTCGGTTAGCCATTCTGGGTGAGTCCCATCTCTTAGCAGCTGGTTCATTTGTGCTGCCAGGCGCTCATGGAGTGCTGTGAGTTTCTTTAGCCAGTAGGCCTGGATCATGTCTGGGCCCGGTGCTGTCCAGTTTTTCATACCTGAGACTCTTTCTTGGATGTCTGCCACTGTGATGGTGACTGGTTTCTGCTCAGGGAGGTTGCTGTGCTCCTCTCTTAGGGAGACTAGCCATTGAGCACTGCTGTTATGTGCTGCATCCTTCTCCCATATGCTCTTCCAGTACCTCTCAGTTTCCAGCCTTGGTGGGTCTGCTCTGTTGTTATTACCCTGCCATTGAGCATACACTTTCGCAGGTTGAGTTGCGAACAGCCTGTTTATTCGTCTGGCTTCATTGTCTCTAGTGTATCTCTTTAGGCGGCTAGCCAAGGCTTGGAGCCTTTGTTTGGCTGTTTCGAGTGCTTCAGGTATGGGTATCTGGTTGTACTTCTTGGGTACTGGTCTTTTCAATGCACCTTTCTGGGCCCCTGTCAATTGACTCACTTCTCTCCGTGCCACCTTGATTTTTACCTCCAACCTTCGTTTCCATGGTGGGTCATGTTTCTCATGGTTCCCATGGTTGCTCTTATAGCCAAGCATCTCCAGGATCACTGCTGCTGAAGTGTATATCAGCTCATTGGTCTCGGTGATTGTTGTGGTAGGGATCGCTGTCAGTGCTGCATTCACATTGTCCAGGAGACTTTCAGATGGTGCTTCACTTGGTCTTGGTAATCGCTGCCGGGGTTGCCTTGTGTTTAGTCTCGCCATGATCTTATCTTTCAGGTCCTTCGCTGCCTCGCTCAGCGTTATTGGGGCTTGGTACCCAATCTCTGGAGGGGCAGGTTGTGTAACCTCCCCTCTGACCTGGCGTCCTGGATCCCCCATGCAGGTATTCACCTGCATGGGGGATATATATATATATATATATATATATATATATGCCATTTACCAAGAACCTTGGAAAAATAAATATTTTACATTTTAAAAGACACCTGCCATTTTTCTGCTGTTCTGGTTTGGTGGCAGTGGTGGTTTCTTTAGGCCAGACGTAGACAATGTAAAGATGTCGGCCAGACAAAATAAAGGTTCAGTAGATGGAAGCGCTCAAGCTGGAGTGACAAGCGGCCAACTTTAGGGACATGAAAGTGTGCCTGATCTCTCAAAATTTCTACAAAGCCTTCTGCAGCAACAGGCCGACTGTGATGCCAGGATTGACCAGGAGCGCAAGCGCCAAGAAGATACATGGAGATGCATTTAGCACCAGTTTATCCAAGAGACCCCAAAAGAGCTGCAGGCCTGCCTCAAAGACTTATATATTAAATGCCTGAACCTAGAATCAAAGACAAAGTAGTACATTGGAGATGCCATCATTATAGAGGTTTCCTAAAGTCCTGAATCCTGAACTTCAGAACCTGGATAAAGGAACGCAATCCAAAGACCTCCAGAGAAGCAACAGAAATGGCTGAGGGTCTCTTGGCTGCTTGTCGCTCATGAAATGACCATCCCCAGGTTAAGCCTTGTCTTCCTACAAATGGTATTAAACATTGTGGCCCATGTGTTGGAATCAGGAAGTAATTGCACCCTTGTTGACAGGATTCTCTTCCAATAAATATAATTTTCTGTGGAGACTTAGACAATGTTTCTTGTATTCATAGTGATAAAGTGTCATATCCCATTTCAGAGGTACCTATTCAAGTTGAGAGCCAACTTGTTACACTTTCTGCGGGAGTGTTGGAGGCTCCCCTATCAAGTTGTGTTGGGCTGTGATCTCCCCATTCTTACTCAGGTGATAGCCAAGCATTCTTGTGAAGCTGAAGCTGATGAAAGTCTTCTAGCTATCACTAGGTCCAGGGCTAAGCAGGAACAGGGGTGGGAGCAGCTGCTATTTGACAATGAGGAAGTGCCTATGGCAGAGTACAGCACACAAAGTAAACCAAAGATGACCAGGAGACAAAAAAGGCAGGAAAGAGTGAGGGGTACAAAGTTAGATGAGCACATTTCATCACCTTTGGAAAGAGTTAATTTACCTTTTGCTAATGATGTTACTAGCCTGCAAGAAGAAGGCCCCACACTTAAATCATTGTTTGATAAATGTGCACCAGAAACAACTTCAGTGAAAGGAAGAGAGGTGTTTGTGATCAAAGGAAACATGCTTTATTGCCGTAGCCAGATTGGTTATCAGCTTGTTGTTCCCAAGAATTTGAGGCCCACCATTTGGAAACAGCCATTCTGTTCCTTGGGCGGGACATTAATGCCAGACTAAAACATTTTCTAGAATAGTTTCCCAGTTTTATTGGCCTCACCAGTATGGAGATGTAGTTAAATATTGTCAAGCTTGTCCACAGTGCTAGTTAATAACTCCAGGCAGGAAAGGAGATTGAGCTCCCCTAATTAATATGCCCATTATTGATATACCCGTCTTTCGTATTGCCATGGACATTGTCGGCTCATTGGAAAGGAGTGGTGCAGGTAAGAGATATATCCTTAGTTTGTGATTATTCAATTCAATTCAATTTTATTTATATATCGCCTATTACAACACAGGTTGTCTCTAGGAGCTTTTCAGAGACCCAGAACATGGATTATGCCACAAGGTACCCTGAAGCCTTTCCTTTAAAGAAAAGAAAAGCTTGTCAGATTGTGCCTCATTCAGCTGTTCTCCAGAGTTGGGATCCCAAAAGAATTCATTCAAAATTACTGAAAGAAATATACGATCTTCTTGAAATTCACGGTGTTAAGACCAGTTCTTACCATTCTCATACTGATGGACTTGTTGAGAGGTTTAACAAGACATTGAAATCCATGCTAACAAAGCTTGTATATGATTCAGAGTCTTACTGGGACCAATGGTTTCATTTTTGTTATTTGCTTACAGAGAAGTTACACAGTCATCCACTGAGTTTTTGCCTTTTCAGTTGTTCTATGGTCATCCAGTCCCATTGATGTTTCAAAAGCAGCTTGGGAGAGTTCCATTCCACGTCAGAGCTATAGTAAACTCTCATATGTTCTGAAAATGAGGGACAAATTAGAAGAGTTTCTTGAGTTGGCTAATGGTAATCTAGCCCAGGTACAACAGAAACAGAATCAGAGGTATGACCAAGCCCCAAAAAAAGAGAGTTTTTCAGGAAGGTCAGAATGTCCTGTTATTGGTACCCACTTCTGAAAGCAGTCTTCTTGCCAAGTGGCAGGGGCCATGTAAGATCACGAAAAAGACCGGCCCTGTCACATATGAACTTTTGTTGCCACATCGCCAGAAAAAACATAAAGTCTTCCATGTAAATCTTTTAAAAGAATTGATTAACCAACCACAGCAGAGTACATGTTGTTGGGCACGCTCTATTGAGGATGAGGAGGAGGTTCAAGAGCAGTTCTTCTCTTCTTCAGCTGAGGTGTCAGTTGATCCAGACATCAGTCATTTATCGCAAGACAAGCTGCAAAGACTTATGATAAAAGAACTATAGTGTGAAACCAGGTCCACACACCTCACATAACCACATCACACATCACATAACCCTGCATTATCCAGTGCAACAACCAATCAGGGACACAACATGTTGCATTCCAGCTAAGCTTTTGCCTGGTTTGAAGCAGGAAGTGGAGAAGATGTTGTGTTCTGGAATCATTGAACCTTCTCATAGTGAGTGGTGCCGTCCTGTGGTATTGGTGTCAAAAAAAGATGATCCAAACCTTAGATTCTGTGTCAACTTTTCAAAACTTAACACTGCGTCAGCTTTTGATCCCTATCCAATGCCAAGGGTTGATGAGTTGATTGACCACTTGAGAAAAGACAACTTCCTGACTACCCGTTACCTTTGTTGAGGGTATTGGCAAGTACCTTTGACAGTCTTCAAAAGACTTGACAACTTTCAGGGTGCCAAATAACCTGTACAGATTCAGTGATGTCTTTCAGGTTGCATGGAGCACCTGCAACATTTCAAAGTCTGGTGGACCAGGTGTTGAGAGGGGCCGAGGACTATGTAGTGGCAAACATCAACGACACTGTAATCTTCAACTGCACGTGGGAGGAGCATGTGCAACATCTCACTGATGTTTTTCAACTTGTGAAAGATACAGATTATACATCAATGCCAAGAAATGTCATATTGCCAAGCCAGAGGTTCAGTATCTTGGTTATGTGATTGGAGGTGGTGGTATCTGCCCTCAGGTGGGGAAAGTCGAGGCCATTGCTTCATCTCTGCTACCAAATACCAAGAGAAGGCTGAGATCCCTTGGGGTTAGTAGGTTAGTATTGACGCCTGATCCCCAATTTCTCATCAAGGTATGCAGTGCTGTCGGACATGACGAGGAAATCCAGTCCGACAAAGGTTAAGTGGACTGAGGAAAGTATAAAGGCTTTCAATGACTTGAGAAAATGTTTGTAGCAAGAGCCAGTTTTACAGTGTCCAGATATCACTCTCCCTTTTACAGTGCAAACAGATGCTTCAGATGTGGGTTTGGGGGGTGTGCTACCACACTTTTGTCCCATGACTCAGAGGAGTAACGGTCTTGAGGAGTGGGAAGTGTGACAAAGTGACTGATCATATTTTGAGTTAATTGTGACCCTATGTGTATTTAACAATGTTAATTTAATCTTTTTTTAGACATTGGCAGATACAGACTATCCCGGGTTTTTTTTCCATTTGAGTGAAGTTAACCTGCATAACATCTGCTCAAATCAAGACCAGTATTAAAACATTTAGTTTTGTTTATTTGGTTAAAACTGTTTGATATATGTATTAAGATTACTCCCTAAAGTTACCTTGTGTTCCTGGATCAAAAGGAGGAAAAGCCGACCACTATTTATAGGGTTTTCCCTAATTTGTGAGATCATGGGAAAGGGTTAAGTATGGCCGGAGATTTATTGTGTTTGGTTACAGAAATTGTTTGATTTTTCCACTGTTTAGTTGTTTATCGTACCAAAAATGTAATTGCTGGTTATTATTTAAGTAATTCTCTGAACAGCCTCCAGCTGATTCAAAATGCAGCAGTACGCGTGCTGACAGGAATCAACAAGAGAGATCACGTTTCTCCTGTGTTCGCCTTCCTCCAATGGCTCCCTGTAAAACTCAGAATCAAATTCAAAATTTTATTACTTGGATATAGAGTCCAAAACGGCCTAGCGCCGTGATATTTGCAAGACCTGATAGAACCACATGTTCCTAATAGAGCTCTCCGTTCTCAGAGTGCAGGTTCACTCGTAGTTCCTAGAAGATCCAAATGTAGATTTGGAGGACGGGTTTTCTGTTATCAGGAACCATCACTATGGAACCAACTTCCAATTAGGGTTAAGGAGGCTGACACCACCTCCATCTTTAAAACCAAACTTAAAATGTCTCTGTTTATTAAAACATATAGTTAGTACTTTACTGTGTTAGGACCAGTAGTCACTGCTGCAGCTGCAGGACCAGACTGGAGCAGCTGGTCCAAGCTTCATCCCAGATATGCTGCTGTAGACCTGCTGCAGGGGGACACCAACATGATCCACCAACATGATCCACTGACTAGTGCTCCTCACCTCCTCTGTTTCTCTTTACCTTCTTCAGCTCAATCCTCATTTATTAATAAGAAATATCTCATAAGTATAATTGTGCTCCATTGTTCTTGTAGTTTGTTGAGCTGGTCTGTCTCCTCTTTTTCTCTTCCGTACATGTTTGCAGTCCAGAACCTCAGGAGCTGCATGCTGACCTGCAGTCCCACCAACTAACCATGAATCAGTCATATATACATGGAAGTCTTAGTTCTGCTGCTGATGGATTATTATACTATTGTTTCTTGTCTTTTGTACCTTTGACGGTGTGTCTGTGTGTCTCTTCTTTCTTTACTTCCTGTTCAGCTGGCCTTTGGCAGGAGGGTCCCCCCTTATGATCAAGGTTTCTTCCTTTTTAAAAGGGAGTTTTTCTTGCCACTGTTTGGTTTAAGATTTTTCTCCCACTAGGGGAGTTTTTACCTGCTGTTGTTTATGTAATAATTGCTCGGGGGTCATGTTCTGGGTCTCTGGAAAGCACCTACTTGTGTTGTAATAGACTGTAAATATATTAAATATAAGTGAATTGAATTAATTATTTACATTTACTGTGAGAAAGTGGCTCTGATATAAGTATGAATCATTGTATAAAGAATGTGGGAGATACTAAGTGCAGCCATTTTGTGCATAAGGTTATTGAAGTTTGGCCTTTTGTCTGTGTAAGAAAAGCTAATGCAGCAGGGTGCATGTGAGATTACTTTTGGTTTGTTGGATTTCAGTTATGTTTAATAGATAAAAGTTAGCTGTTATGTTGAGTTATGTTTTCTTTTTTTGCAATTTTTCCTCATACAGTTTTTTTGCAACATGCACCTTGGAAAAATAAATATTCTACCTTTTGAAAGATGCCTGCCAACTGCCATTTTTCTGCTGTTTTGGTCACGCAACTCATAACAGAGACAAACAACCACACATGCTCACACTCACACCCACAACATGCATGTTTTCAGTGAATTCATTTGCATCTGTCTTGCAGCTCTGTGGGGGGTAAAGTGGCTGCCTGAGTTTGCCTGATGGGAGGATCTTTTCTATTAAAGGAGCCAAATCAAAGCCAAAACAGAACCATAACAGAACCAAAACAGAACCAAAACAGAACCCCAAAAAAATTAAAGCAGAACCAAAACACTTGGGGCCAAAGTTTCACCACAACCACATGTGTATGTGAAAAGTGTCTGCTGAGCTCAGATGGGAAAGCCCACACAACAGTAGGGATTGCAGGCAGATCCTTTTAAAACTTTATTTCCATGTAGCCATTCGAGGGCACATCATTTTCCCTTTAGGTTGACCTACAGGTGACAGACGATTGCCTGGAGAAGAACAAAGCTCTTTGAAATAACACTTATTTCCTCCTATCCTGTCTATTTTCTATGTTCACTACACAGAAAATAGACAAGAGTAAGAACAGGAAATAGTTCTGCTCTGAGAGCAAAGTATAAGTATGCAAGTTAAAGGTAGAAGGTATAGGACCATCTCTGCTTAGTTCAGAGTTCTTGTGACTACACTTACAAAAAGAAAATGTAACCGCAGGTTAACCAGAAGGATGATCCAGGTGGCAGCCTGATGTTCAAGCTGAGCTCCGAGGTCAAGACATGTCACATTCTAGTCACACTATTCATTGTCTTTTGAACAACAATAAGCTCCATGGAAGAAAGCCCAGGACAACTCCACTATTAAAGTGAAAACAGAAAAAAAGCCACGCCGGAATTTGCTGAAGTGCATGTTGACAAGCCACAAAGATTATGGGAGAATGTCCTTTGCAATCATGAGAGAAAAACTGGAGCTTTTTTTTTTTAAGACTTTGTGGCCCTAGTGGCATTTACTGACAATATAGAAACGGGAAAGCAGGGTGGAGATGGAGGTGGGCTGGGGGTAGGTGGGGGGCAGTAAAGGGTCACTCAAACCTGAACTAGCTGCATGAGGACTTCAAGCCTCCTCACGTGGGGCGCCACTCAACAAGATGAGCAAGCCCATCTACTTTGCATGTTGTTTCCCCTGGTCTTAACTTGTGTAGATGCAAGTGAGTGGAACAAATCAAAAAATGTGTATTCAGACAATAAATCAGAATTGGCAGTCAAGAACTGAATTGTGAATGCAGCCTAAAAGATCCAGTGCTGAAAAGAACAAACACAGCGATATGATTAATACAAGTAAAAGATTAGGAAAAAATCCCCTAACAGCAATGATTAATTTTTAAGATGAAAATTACATAATTGAATTTCATTTTCGCTTTGGCTTCAGTACAGACATTCACATCCATTAAGTGCTTCTGACTGATGATATTTAAATGCTGATAAGCATGACTTGATCTGGGATACAATGAGGAAATGATGCAGTAAAGGACTTTTACAGATAATTAAATCTGAAATGGAATAGAAGAGAAATCTAAAATAGATGGATAGATGGATAAATCTGAAACTCTGAACATGAATTTGGTTTAATGCATGTTACTCAGATGATTTAGCCAAGTTAAAAGAGAGTCCCCTTAATGCGCCATAAACCCAGAACGCAGGGCTGCCCAACTTTGGTCCTTGAGGGCTGCTATCATGCATTTTTTAGATGTTTCCCTGCTCTAACGTGATTGAAATAACTGGATCCCCATCAGCTTGCCATCAAGGTCTACACAAGTCTATAGTCCACTAAGTTGAGCCAAATGTGGTTGAACAGAACATCATCAAAAATTATGGTTTAGTAGCTTAAATAAATAATAGAAGTTGCTGTGCGACATGTCACACACAAATAATCACCACACTTCATCATAGGACTCATTTAGGAACAGCAAATGTGGAAAAAGAAATGACAGAAAACTGGGATGACTATAAAATCAAGGAACTGCTGGCTGTAGATTCGTGCCACGAATTTACAGCGAAGAGATGAATTCCTCTTCTATAAAATTCCTGAAGAGCTCTGTGAAAGAGGCATCCACAGAAGCAAATAACATTGAAAGAAAATAATGACGTCAGAGACCATCATTGCTTTAAGTTGCAGTTTCATGCAGGATAACAGCTGTTGGGAACTTCCACAACTGTTACAGAAGGAGCTGTCCATTCATGCGACACAAACCAAACATACAGGAATGGTTGGGAATGGTTTACTCATTCAACCCTGCAGACTATCACAGGGGGGTAAGTGGTTCTGTGTCAACCTCTCTTGATTTAGGGATGGGCAAGAGAGATGGATATCAATCAGAACTTGTTGACTGGCTCCTGATCCAATCTGCTCGCGGCGCTGCAGGACTGAGAGCAGTGTTCAGAGATATGTCTGAAGAGTGATGCTTTTTCCCTCCTTTCGTGTTGCTGTTGATGGGTTTTGCATCTAAAAGCAGTGTTAATGTCCCGTCTTTACTCCTTCCCCTGCTAGTATTTTTCATCACGCTTTGCCCCCTTGGCCTTCTGAATTACTGCTCCCCTACTCATCAATTTTGACATTGCAATGATAGTAAATAAGTATTCACTATCATTCTGACTGCTCCATTTGATCATACATAATTTAGCTGTATCTTTTCCAGCTCTCAAATCATGTACTTTACATAATTTACAAAAATACTATTGATATTACGATCAGCGATTGTATTGGTAGTTTTAACAGAGACAAGGCATGCCGTGGTCACGCGTTGGTGGGCGGGGCTAGATTAGCATATTCAAAGTCATCTTAATGAGGGTAAAGGTGCCGAGTCATACCCCAAGCAATTTTTCAGTTAGGCCATGATAATTGTTTATTTATTACAAATGATTTTAGTTTTATTCATAATAACCACTGGAGTGAGACTGTGACACAAATGGTCAACAGACCGTAGACGCAGATGGGCTCTTATTTACATAATTTCTTAGCAGTTCCTCTGAACACAGACATCAGTCTGTGAAGACATTTGCTCAACAATAATGGAAAGCTACTAAGACTACATTTGCCTGATGTAGTAGTCAAAATAATGTTTCATGTTAGCTCTTTTACATTTTCCAAGAAAAAACAAAACCATGTTTGTGCTAAATAAAGCACTTAAAAAAAGCCAGCAAATCTTAACAGCAAACGCCCTTGAAAAGCCTGGAAATGACAAATCATGATGATAGTAAAACCATAGAAATGTTCTCCCCTTCACCAACAGTAGTGAATCAGCTCTGGCAGAAATGCTGGGTTTCTACCAGTCAAACCCCTGTGGTCACACTTGGCATTGACACTGCGTTCGGTTTTTGTGTTTCCATTGTTCATGGTTACAGAAAAGCTGACTGATTCTTGGTTAACAACTTTTAAAAAATCCTAATAGATGATACTTTCACAATTGATTTACACTTGAAATCCTTTCTATTTATTTATTTTTTTTTTGTTTTCCCATGCAATTGTGATCCTGTTAAATTGTTGCCAACAGGGCAATGGAAACCTTATACCCAAATAATACAATATGCTGCATATTAAACTGATCATTTAAGATATTTTCAATCATTGTTCTTCCGTACAAACATCACAGACTTAAGTGCAGAGTAGACACAATATTATTGACCCTTTTAATGGACTCTAGATCAGACTCAAGAGAAGGATGTAAAAAATCATATTTATGCAAGCCCTTTATGCAAGCCACTGTTTCAATGTTTAATGTGTCTACAAAAGTTAAATGAATTTCATGCTGTCAGTGGAGCTTAGCCAGAGTTTGACTAATTTAAACCAGCTATGATTGTTGACACATTTTTGCTTAATGTAAGTTAGTCACTCTCAAAAATTATGATAATGTTGACAATGATTAGAAGTTCCACCCCTGGTCCCTATTGCCAGAGTATTGGTTGGTTGGGTTGTCGAGGAAACCCGCCACGACTGCTACCCAAACCACATTGTACCGGCCCATCATGACCTTTCCTGCGGCTGGTGAGCCTACTGGAAGGCGGGCCCTCGTCGCCACTTCAGGGTAGGCAGGGTACAATGGGCAAAGACAGACACTCGCCTTTGAGCCCCAACCCCGACCTGGCTCCAGATTGGGGCCCCAGTGATGCCAATCCAAGCGACGTAACGGTCCTTGTTTTCATTCTATTCATGGTTGGCTGGTGAACCGCTCTTACCTTGACGCCTCCCTAAAGAGTTCTTCCAGGCATGTCCCAGGACACGCTGGAGAGACTATGTTTCTCAGCTGAATTTCCCCCGGAAGAACTGGAAAAAGTGTCTGGGGTGAGGGAGATCTGGGCATCTCTGCTCAGATTGCTGCCCCCCCCCAGTCCTGAATAAGTGGATGAAAATGGATGGGTGGAAGAATCCATCTCTGGTAAATTTTTAGTCTTCAAAAATCCTTAATAAACCAATAAATTATGGTTTAACTGCACCAGAAGGGTGTGACTGCAAGACAATTGACAAATATGTTGAAATTCTTTATAATCTTTTTATAATCTTATCAAAATGATCTACAGTCATAAAACTGTGAAGATGATCCCAGGATTAAGCACAGAATGGGAATTGAAGGAGAGAAGTCTGAATGTTGAACATAGTAGTAGTTAAAACACCATATGTCACATTTAAAGAGGTTCATTCAGACCTGAAGCAGTCTAAAGTTATGGTTTCAATCTGTTGTTTACTCTGCATACTAAAACAATTATAGTTCCATGGACCAAGGTCAAGGAGGACACCACTGAGAGACTTTATGAATAAACCACTGTGTTCCATCAGTTTCCAGGACTGCTGCAGTATATATATATATATATATATATATATATATATATATATATATATATATATATATATATATACACTCAATCTTTTACTTTTAATTCAGTTTACATTAAATATATTCCAATACAGCTTTACTTCATGATAAACATAATCTCAGGGGACTTTGCAGAACATGTATGCAAGTCAAAGTTCAGTTAAGTACAATCGAGTTCAAGTTATTTATAATTCCATCACATCCAATTTGTTATAATCCATTTATAATACAAATAATTTGTATGTAATCTAATTCATTATAATTGGATTTACAGAGGCAGAAGGAATTATAAGAACCCATTTTACTTATCTTTGTTGTTGTTTATGTGTATTATTGGGCCACAAAACATCTTCCCAGTAGTGGTGCTGATTGTACAGGTATATTGGAAGGTTCTCCGTTTGACAGCACATATGGACAGCTGGTGAACTCCACAAAAAAGGCCCCATATTTGCTGGTTACTGGATTTGGGAGCAGACAAGTGGGAGGTCTCACAGCCTCCAAATGAGGTGTGTAGGTGGAATGGGAGCAGGATGCTAAAACTCTGTCTGGAGTTTGTAGACACAGATGGCCAAAGTGATAAGCAAATCAGAGATGAGGGTGTCAAGAGAGCCATCTCCGCTCTTTAGGAGAGCCGGCAGCAAAGAAAGAGGGGCCATAAAATAATCTTATGAGGGAGGATAATGTAATCCAGTGGTGCATCTACTGCTGTGAAAAACCCTCATTCCAACCATCACCCTGGAAACAGTCACCTCTGGAGCTTTTTGCTGGTAACAACTGGCTATAAACTGCAGTGAATGATGACTCACCAACTGCACCTTGCTCTTTTGGTCATTCTATGTAAATCCTATAGCAACTGTGTATGTAAAAAATACCAGTCAATAAGCAATTTCTGAAATTCTTAGACCATCCGATCAGACACTGGCAACCATGACATTTTCAGTCAATTAAATCACATTCTTCCACTTCTGAGGTTTGAATTACTTTGGTAAAGAGAGACCTTAATGGTGAGCGCATCAGCAGTCAGCAAGATGCCCATAGCTGCAGAACAACTTTAATCATCACCCCTCCACCAGTTGGTACGAGGTGTTTTAACTAATATGCTCTGTCTAGTTTCTAGCAAATGTTACAATGTGCTTTTTATAGCTAAATATCTTCGCCTTTACATTGTCTACCTTAAGGACAACGGTTCAGAGGTTTTGTGGCATCTTTCAATGAAACTTGAAAACTGAAGCTGTTCTGCCATGTTCTTTTAACAAAAAAGTATTTCTTTTAGTAACCTTATTTAAAAAAAAAAATGCAGGCTTGTTCAGTCTTTCTCTAATAATACTTTATAAACCTTATCATTTAACATGGTCGGTTGGTTTTTTTGCAGCTTCTCTGAGCACTGTGTGGTCTGACCTTGGAGTGAACTTGCTAGAATGTCCCGTCCTGGGAAGATTGAAAACTGCCTTGAATTTTTTCATATGTGAATAATCTTTTTTTACTTTACAGTGTTTGGCCATGGCGTCATGACCTTTCCCAGATTGAATGGCAAAAAAAGGGTTTTTCTCTAAGACCATACAAATATTAATTCCTCCTTGACATTGTGTTAGCAGAACAAGACCTCTGCTTTTTTAAAGGTGTTTACACTAGTGATGATGAGCTAATCAAGCACATATGCTTAACAGCACAAGCTGCTAATTACTCTCCTAATTCCATAGAAGCAGTAAGGATGTATTTAGTGACACAGACCACAGCTTTTGTTAAATAAACAGTGACATAAAATTAGAATGAATGGCTTCCTTCATCTGAAAAAATATTTTTGTTTTTTCTTTAAGAACCCCGATTCTTTTTAAGGCATTGCACCTCAAATATTTATGCGTCTATGATCAAAAGCAACGTTACCGAAGGACAATAAAGTACAATGCTTTGACTTTTTGCAAGAAAGGAGGTTAATTAATTTAGTTTCCATAAGTTGACAGGATCCTTTGCATCCTAGATTTGTATATTGCCAATAGTTGCCTTATCTTACATAAAAAATAAAAAAGGTAGGGAAGAGATTATGCGAGATTGTGAGTCCAAAAATAAAATAAAGGAGAAAAGGATAAATAAAATAAAATCTACCTGTGTGAAAAAGTTATTTTATTATGTAGCTATATTATAAGTAAGATTCTCTATCATCATCTAAAAGCTTAGATGGAAGGCAGCTGGATTTAGTTGTTTTTTTGTTTTTTTTAAGACACTTTACTCCCCACCCCCCCAAGGCTTCTTTAGCTTTAACCTAAGAGTTGTTTTTGTTGGACATTGCTGAACGGTTTCTGAAACACTCCCCCCAGACAACCACTGAGCCACTCGGGGTGTCTACCATATGCGTATCTGTCAAAAGAACCTTTGGAGTCACCAACATATGAAATACAGAGATGTAAAATCAATATTGTGATGGTATATCGAGGGAGGAGGACAGAAAGGCACTACACCATGTAGGTTAAAGGCCAAACTACAAGGTTTATTTTGAGGTTCGGAGTCAGACATGGGAAAGCAAAGATAAACAAACAAAGCATGGAGATGAGAAAAACTTAGGCAAAGCCCATACTGAGTCTAAAAATAATCACACACACGTAATTAATCTTATGCAGAGCCAGAAAACACAAGCAGGTTTAAAAATGCAGAAGAATGAAACAACGTTAACCCTAAAACATTCAATGGACACAGTGTAATAATGAACAAAAAGAAATTCGTAGTGGGAGGGCAGTCAGTAAATGTAGTACAGGTGTAGAGTAATCAACAGATTAAACCCAGGTGAGGCAAAAATAAAGAGCTCAATAAAACCAGCTAGGACACATCTTGTAAAACATCCTTAAAGAAAACAGGATGTGTTAAACTAAAAACCACACAGTAAAATGTCACACGAACATTCACAGTTTGTATTAATGCGAACTCTTCTATACAGCAACATTTCAATTAGAGGTAGCAGACTTGAATTTTCTGAGTTTTCATATACTCTTGTTTGGTGTATTTTGAACAAATTTCAAATTTCCAAGTGGCCATTAAAGTAAGAGCCTACATGTGCAAATAAGTGACCAAAAATGGGATTTGGATGTATGATTGGGATGGCTATTTTTCTACCAATTTAGCAGTCCACAAGTATAGGGGTGAAGTATTTTTGCCTAAGACAAAAAAAGGCAAGCAGATAACTCTGCAAAGTTGCACATCACACTGTCCCTGAATGGAAATTTCTTGTGTTAGGACTGTTCACCAAGGAAATTGTTTGAAATGTTGAAAAAGACTTGCACTTGCAGTTTGTACTGCAAACATTTCTTTCTATGTACGGTAACTCCTTAGTCAAAACTTGTTTAGAGTCAATCACAAAAATAGAGAAGAAAAGGGGCAACCAAGAGTCTATTAAGCCCACAAACTTATTTTACAAAAAATTCAACCCAGATCCTGTCTAATTTTATACAAACTTTAAATACAGCTGTCATAATGACATGTGGAATCAGAATACCACAAGGATACAGTACAAAAGCTCCCCTTTTGTACTGTATTTTATGGCTGTTTATAACAGAAGCTGAATATTTCTACTCTGATTTGGGTTTGTGATGTCACAAGTATGAACCACTTACTGAGTGACATAGGTAGATTTTTAAATAATTTGTCTTCTTTAAATCAACTTTTACTTATATACCTACCATAGGTATATACAGTAAGTATATATAAGGTATCCAGAAAATCAACTTTCTTTAGTTGGAAATGGCAGAATAGGGAAAACCTCAATATAAGACACCTGCAATGGCAAAGTCAGAGGAGTTAGAGAAGCCTTCCCTGCCTTCTTGGTAGGAGAAGGACAAAATTCTCAGTGGAAAAGAGGATGAGGAAGAGGGGGATGGTGAAGCTAAATGTTGCCAGATGATCTCCCATGACACTATTTGAAAAAAATAAATAAATAACACACATATGTTAGAGATAAAGCTGCACCTGGCATTTCCTGTATTTGTAGCTTACATCAGCAGTGGATACCATTGATCCCCTGATCAGGAAAATTGTGGAATTTGGCCTTGTGTTGGATCTCATCATCTGACCCCTAGTTTTAAGAGTGTAAAACGCATCTGCACTGAAAGCCCTCTGTAAATCACATTTTCAGTGAGTGTAGAGACCACCAAGATTGTTTCTTTGCACTGAAGAATTTATAGAGGGAAGCTCAAGATGTGGCTAGTGTGCGGAGGGCTTCTCTTTTATTGGCGTCAGGGTTACATTGTAAATTCCTGAAGTGCGAACAGGTGAAAATTAATCTCTATTATTTTGAATTCTCTCAACAATAACCAAGTTCAATTATTCAAAAATTCCATCCACTCTTTTAAAATAAAGCGTCCATCCAGCAGAATAATAAATTCTTATAGCAAATGTAAATTTATCAAAAAAGTATTTTCCTAATGGAAGGAATATGAAGGTATTATAAAATGTATATCAGGAGCCTCGATGCAGAAGTGACAGAGTATCAGAATGCATCATAATCTGAACACCACAGGATTGATGAAGACTAAACCCTAAATCTTTGTCATAGCAGACCATTGCAGCTGTGTGTGACAACACAGCTGATAGGTCTCAAAGACAAATAATGAACAAGCTGTACCATAACGGAGGTTGCCATATGGCTAAGACAAATATAATAATAACCTTTCGCTAATGTGATGTTCAAAGATGCTGAATTTAATATTCAGTATCCCTCATTCTTAAAGGCGTTTTTACAAGAATACAATTTTCTTTGCTTGAGTGCATATGTACTAATGGTAAAATCTTCACCTAAACTAGAGTTCGATAAGGGAGTTTTTGTTACAAATGTCAGAAAAAAACACACTTTGCAGTGAATGATTAATCTGTTCTAAATGCCTATTACTCAAAAAGGTTCAAAGAGGGAGTGGGAATGGTTGAGAAAATCTCAGCCTTGGGCAGCATTACGCCTAACAGGATAATGATCCAAAGTAAAAGGCCATGGGGAGACTTCTGCTCCCGTGTGGGATGCCACCAGTTACTGTCAGAGATGAAGACATCAGCTCTCTCCTCAATGTTGTAGCCAGACTTAACCTGAGGTCTTAAAATGCAATCAGATGGATCAGAGGCAGGCCAGCATTTTGTGGTATACAGTATCTGGTTTGTGTGTATCCATACTAATTGCTGTTGAACAGAGTGGGTCAGGACATACACCCTAAAAAAACGAAAAGATGGCCAAAGATGAGTAAATGCCAGAACTTCACTTGTTTATGGTTTGTAGCATCTCTAATGGACTCTCTTTAGATACCGGTATGTCTTTTCCAGTTGTTTAAGCCCTGTCTTCCCTCCTTTGTCCAATATCCTTCATTTTTACCAATGCTCAGGTTTGCTTGCCAGTGGGTCACAGCAGATTTTTGATGAATAAATAAAGAAAATGCTTACAAGAATAGCAGTTCACTGTTGTTAATTACCTGAAGACACAAGCCAGTGAGCCACATGTCTCCAGCAGCTTTTATCCAAAGACCTCTTTGGTGCTCTCTAAAGAAAACAGAAAAGCAGTTTAAGAGGGAGTTTCTGGGTAGTTGCAGATGGATAGATGTTGCTTGTGTGCCCAATCGGTACCAGCAGAGATGCTAAAAATGGCAGTAAAAGTGCCACTGCTGTCATTACATTGTGTTTCTCTTTTTTGTTTCCCATGGCAGGTATCCGTCTCTAGGAAGAATTCTGTCCTGATTTCTATTCGTCTAAAACCGAACAGCTAGTCATTATTACAGACAATTCAGCAATACCATCTGGGGTTTTTTTTTTTTGTTTGTTTTTTTTCATGATCATTCTTGTCAGTGTGGACATCGTGCACACGCTGTATGTACGATGCACACCGAAATTGGCCTCTGCTTTTAACCCATCAACTAGTTTCACTAGTGAGCAGTGGGGCTGCTAGCAGGGCAGCGCCCCGGGGAGCAATTGGGAGTTAAGGGCCTTGCTCAGGGGCCCCCAGTGATTTACCATTGTGGGCAGCCCTGGGCTTGAACCTGGGTCCTCCACGCTGTCCTTTTGGACAACTTTCCATTTCACACAATCCTTAGAGAGAGCTTCAAGCTGTATGGTTGAAATTCACCTATGGTATGATATCTGGAAGCTTTGGTTATAAAAAAAAAACAAACATAGTTTACCTAAAACTGACTTGACGGTATCTGGAGTCTTTCAAATTGGAATTGAACTAAACTTGTCTACAACTCTGCACAAGTACCCTGAAATTAATTCTATTATGCTCTGACAGTCTATAAACTGAATAAAACTGAATTGAATACCTAAGTCTAATGTGCAGAGGGAGGCCCACTCCGAGCCAGAAAACACTCACAATCCCTTGGTGCGATTCCAAATCGTAAAATGAAAATAAAATGAAATGCTGTTATTCTTTTATTAATTTTAAATTTAATTTCTTCAGACAGTATAAACTAAACACATTTATTTTTCTGTTATTGCAATAATTTTTTTTTATCAGTGTCTTTTAATTTGTTAATAAGCATACATTACCGCATTTCAGGTTTGCAGTGTATTCAAAATAAAGTTGGAATGAGGACCATTTACTGCTATCAAGAAGACAATTCAAAAAGACGACAATAATACCATTTCAAATAGTTTATGTAAAGATGAATTGGTGCAAAAAAGAGTAGGAATAAAATGGTGAGTCTTTGAGGAGCAAACAAGGGCAGAGGATCCCAACTTTTTTTTTAAAGAAATGAGAAAATAATTGAAAATTGTTGAATCAATATTTCTCCTTCTACAGTGCATATTACCACAATAAATCGAAAAATGTGGAGAAATCTCAGAGTGTAAAGTGGAAACGCTGATTCCCAGTTATCTCTAATCCCTCAATTGGTACTGCACTTGGTACTGCAATTTGGAGCTTAACTGCAAATTCTTCTTAAAATTTAACAAACTGAAAAAAAGCATTATGTTGAGGTAGTCTAGGGGTGGTGTTGATACCTCTGGGCTCCAAAGCACCTGAGATGGAGCAACACAGAGTGACATCATATACAATGGTCAGGCAATTCAGTTTTCCAGATTATTTGGAACACATGGGTGCTATGTGATCTTGAACAAAGTTGAAACGGATCACCCAGATTGTCATCGCTGACAAGTCCACAATTATTGTTCTGTGATGGTGCAGTGTCATATCATCTACCTCAACAATGATTGTTTCCACTTCTATGATGGCAGCATTAACGCAGCAAAGAAAGTACGGCATTCCTTACCTTGATGGAGACACATGGAGAATGTTACAGCTCAGACATGTTTACAGGAAGAATGTGGGGGGAAAAAAACAACTAAACTCCAAGAAAAAACAGTTAACACATGAAATTAATTACATTTTTAAAAAATAGAAAAAAAACTTACCTTTATACTACTGGTTTCCATATCTTATAAACATCTTCTGATTCAGGGCTGTAATGTAATCTAAGTGAAGTATTATGAGATATTTATTTTAACTTGCCATCATAGTCAGTACAGTAATAAAAATGACTATTAAAGTTTAAATATATTTTGAGACCAGCTCCCTCCTGCAGTCCTACTGGGCTCTTCAAATTTTTGGAGAATGTGGGACAGACTGTTTGTTCTTCTTGCTCACTAATGCCAGCTTAATATTTCACATTGCCACAATCGGATAATAGTGGCATTTAAAAATCAATAAAAGATGGTATTAAACTATAAAATTGAGTTTAACACAATAACTGTTTTGAAAAAACATGCCAGCACTGCAGTTTGCAAAGAGGAGTGTTTTTCAAAAGTTCTTTTCTCTTATGTAATAACAAATCCCAAAAAAAGAAAACATTAGAGTCTCAGATTTTTGGTGTAAACTAGATAAGTGAATTTTCAGAAGCAATTTCTTCTTTTGGTTGGTGAAAAGGAACATTCTTCAATCCAACACCACCTTTTGTAAGTTAAGATTTATAGGAGTTTATAAGTGATCAAAGAGAGTTTGAGAATGTATGAATGATGTGTTTTAACTTTTGAGATCTAATTTATTTCTGTTGCGACAGGAAAGCTGTTAGTTAACCAATTTCTCAATCCTTGAAACTGAGAAGGATTGAACGGGTATTTTCCACATTGGCCAACAGTGAGACCCTTTTTATTTTTTTTTATCTTGCTCTGGAACCTCCCACTCAAGAACACATATTGGCTTTGTTTTTTTTTTTGTCATTTTTTTTCCACAGCACAAAAACATAGTCATAGTTTGAAGAAGTGCTCTTAGTAGTTATTTCATCCTACCTCCTTGTAAATGTTTGTTTGTTTTTTGTGGATGTTTATGTTAAAAACATTAGTCTGTCAGACTTTTAGGAAGACATGAAAAAAAATGTGCATGTCAGTTTTTTAAGACAAATATAAGTATTTGGAGTCTTGAAATTTGAATAATTTTATAACTTGAGCCTTTGTTGTAATTTGTTTTGTTATCTGACCCATCATAGGTATGAAACATGACGAGTAAAAGCAACAAAACTCATACTGCTGTACAACTGTAAAAGCAAACACAAGGTCCAAATGATTTACCAATAGTTATTAACACAAAATCAAAATAACTAAAGTTTAAATAAGTAACTTTAATACTTTAATAATTTACTTTGCAGGATTCATAACAGTTTTCTGCTATTTGATCTCAGCATACCAGCAGGAAAAGACAGATCAGCCCATCAGGACATAAACACATTAGGTCACAGATTTATTCTGGTGCTCTTTTGGATCAGCTTTTGCACATAAATATTACTTTAAAAAGTACATTTTCAGTAAAACTCCCATTGTACTTACAGATAAATATTACTTCCTGTTAACCCATAGGTTAGTATAGTAGCAGCACTTAAGCATTAATGAGTTCACTTTGCTGCATCTTAACACTTTAGATCCTTTTCTGTCCCTCACACTGCATCAGGACAGCCAGGCTCTATAGGGAGATGTTTATATCAAAAGTGCTTGGTTAAATTAAATGGGAACATCCAGGGTGTACCCCTGCCTTTCGCCTACTATGCGTTGAGATAGGCTCCGACAGACCCCCGTGACCTGGAGACGGATTAAGCGGGAATAGATAATGGATGGATGGATGTTCCTCAACGTAAAATTGCAAAGAACTCAAGCCAAGCCAATCCGACTTTATTTATAAGACACTTTAAAAACAGCAACCACTGACCAAAGTGTTAAACATAAGTCAGAATAAAATAAAGTACTAGAGATAAATATAAATATGAGTAAAAGTTTAAAAAAAAATTGAAACAAAAAGAGTTAGAACTCAAAACCAAGGAGTTCTTTAGAGCTGATTTAAAAATGATCTATTTGCAATGCCAAAAGATTCCACAGTTTCAGAGCTGGAACATCTAAAGCCCCATCTCCCCTAAACCCCTGCTGGGTCCTTGCCATATCCAGGAGTGGCTGGCTGGCTGACCTTGGTAAGGAGCATTCAAGTGCAGCAGTGAGAGAGAGAGAGAAGACCATTGCAAGGGTCATTATCTGCTCCAAACAGTCAACTGAAGGGAATGTAGGGATCTGTCTGATGCGCCTTGTGTAACATAAAGAAAACTTTGCTTCAGTTCTCTTTGTTAAGGATATTTATTTACTCTTTTCTTGAAAAAACACTTCCTCTTGTATAGTTATTTAATTGGGTTGATTTGTAGTTGGATTTACATTTTGTTGCATTTAATCTGGCAGTCAACAGAAAATATTGGCACCCACCTCCCTTCTCCAAACAAACACCACTTATACACCCATTTCCCAAGTAGATCCAGGTGCCTTTCATCAGCAATCACTCAATCCCAGTGACACACTCAAACCACACCCACCTGTTGCATCAAATGGCAGAGCAAGACATTCCTGCTCCTACAACCATATTAAGATTTAAAAACAAAAGAATTTTAGAAAGAACTCAATAATGGACATGCAGCAGTAGAGTGATAGGTCTTTTTGACCAACTCAAAATTGGTCCTAGAGCTAGAGCTAGAGCTAGAGCTAGAGCTAGAGCTAGAGCTAGTGATAGTGATAGTGATAGTGATAGTGCTCAAGCCAGTGCTAAACAGGGTCTACAAAGAACTGACAAAGAGCGACTTTTCCACTGGGCAGAGGGCTTTGGAGGACATGGACCCAATGTCATCTATTACATCACTAAATGGCAACAAAGGCAAGCAAATTTATACATAAGCTAACAATGATCCTGGACCTAAAAATCTTAAGGCAATTAAGGCAACTCTTTGTATAAAAGAACTGGAGGTGAGGAACAAGAGTCACCAGTGCATCTAAGGGTAAGAGCCCCAGACTTAAAACGTGGGGTCCCTGAGGCTTACCAGTACTTCTCCCCCTTCCAACTATCCTTCTTCATCCCCAACTTTTTTTTTTTTACAAACACATTTTATTGGAATTTTCACACACACGCAGCCATGAAGTGGGAGATGGAGGGAACATTTTTTTTCCATAGCGTGCAATTAATAAAGTAAGTTAAATTATGTTTGCTTGCCTTACAGATATATTTTTGCCAGCTTCAGGTATACCTAAAATAGCTATCTGTGGATGTGGTTCTATCATTTGTCCTGGTACTATTGATGTTATTCTGAAATAAGACTCCCAGTATTCCCTTAACCTCAGACACAACCAAAACATATGACTAAGATCGAAAAGAGTATGGGAACATCTGTCACAGGTATCTATCATGTCTGGATCAGGATCAGGCATGAGGGAGAGAGAAAGTACCCAGTTCTGTTTCCCATTCAGTTTTAATTTTCAGCAAAGTTGGGTATGAATTAGGAGCTGAAAGATAGTATAAAAATGAAATATCCCCCCTTGTACTTTTGTGATTGGCAAAAGATGATCAATTGTCATAGGTGTTGGGGCATCAGGGAAATTAGTTGTGTTTGATTTGAGAAAATGCCAAATCTGAAAGTACCTGGAGAGGTCAGACTGTTGTAGACCAAAGGTAGTACAAAAAAAGCAAAGCTGGAAAGTGTACCTTCATTGTAGCAATCACCAATTACAACAAGACCTTGCCTCTCCT
Organism: Xenentodon cancila; assembly: GCA_014839995.1. Taxonomy (NCBI): domain Eukaryota; kingdom Metazoa; phylum Chordata; class Actinopteri; order Beloniformes; family Belonidae; genus Xenentodon; species Xenentodon cancila. Next base: position 9,363,562 of record CM026199.1, read on the forward strand.
AAAAAGACAATCTGGCATCAATTTTAGCAGGTGTGAACAATTTATTACATATTGGGGTGTTAAGGGGTAGTATATTCCAGCCAAATTGCTGCTTAATTTGTTGCCAGATCCTCAAAGTGGTTATGACTATTGGATTGTTTGTGTAATGATTGGGTTTAAGCCTGTGAACACGGCATACCAAAGCTTTTAGAATAGAAGAGCCACATGAGTTTAATTCCGTTTGGCACCACTGCATTTCACGATAGAAGGACCAATGTACAATTTTCTGCATGTTGCTGCCCAGTAGTATCTTTGCAGGTTTGGTAGCCCCACACCACCCACTGATCCTTTCCTTTGTAACAGGGATTTTCAAAGCCTTGAAGGTTTATTGGTCGATATAAAAGAGGAAAACATGCCATCAATGTTATGAAAAAAGGACATGGGGAAGAAGAGAGGTAAACACTAAAGATATTGTGGAACAATATTTATTTTAATGCATTGTACTCTTCCTACAAGTGTGAGCTATAAGTTATTCCACTTTTGACGGTCTTTTTTAATATTTGTTGTTGTTGTGGCAAAATTATTATCAAAAAGTAAAAACGTATTACTGAAAATATTGATTCCTAAATATTAAAACAATGTTGATAAAAGTTTAAACAGAAAATCAGATTGTGAAATTTTCCCCACCAACTTATTGATTGGGAAAAAGGGGGACAGTGGACAACCTCCCAGGTTAAGGAATAAAAAGGTGGACCTAACATTGTTTGTGCACATGCATGTTTGTGGTGATTTGTAAAGTAGACCCGAGAGAAAAAGCATCCTCCAAAGCCAAATCTGTCAAAGGAAAAGAACAAATAGTTCCACTCCACGTGGTCAAAAGCTTTTCAGCATCCATAGAGATTACTCCTTCTGGGGTGACCGTTGAGGTTGAAGTGAAAATTATACCAAGATCATTTGTAAATGAGTGACAGTTTTTGATTAACCCTGTTTGGTCCTCTGAAATAGCAATGTGTAAAACAGTTTTGAGTCTGCATGCTAAAACCTTGGCAAGTATTTTGACATCCACATTGAGTAGTGAGACTGGGCGGTATGATAAATATTTATCTGGACTTCTTCCTTTTTTAGGTATTAAAAATATGGCAGCCTGTTTGAGGGTAGGTGGCATGATGCCTCGCTGCAAAGATTCATTATACACATCCAACAATAGAGGAGCAAGTTGTTTGGAAAATCTTTTGAAGATTTTTACAGATAAGCCGTCGGGCCCTGGGGACTTTCCCCTGTGCATCAGTGTAATGGCTTTGGTTATTTTTGCTATCGGAGCATCCAGGTATCTTTATCTTCAGGTGGTAGATATGGGATGTTTTGATTTGAAAAGAAATGTAACATTTCATCTTGTTGAATTGTTGTTTAGTGTTTTTGATTTGTAGAGTTGAGAGAAGGATTTGAACGTGTAATTTAAAAAGAAGCATCTTCTATCCGAGTAATCAGTTGTCAGGCTAGCCTACCCTTCAGCTGGTGGTGCCAGGAGGCACGTCGGCCTTAACCCTGTGTTCATATAAAACACCTTGTGGCTTGAGTAACACTTTCTCTGCCTGTTTTGTTGATTGTAGATTAAATTCTGTTGGTTTTTATACTTTTTCCATGTACAATTCTGCCGCTGGAGTCAGTGCGTAATGTTTATCCAAATCGGCTTTTAATTTCAGTAACTCTTGTTTCTGTTCTCTTCTTGATTTATTTCTATGTGCAGAATATGAAATTATTTTGATTCTTGTAACCCCCTTGAGAGTTTTCCAAAGTAAGCTGGGGCTAAGAACAGATCTATAAACTGAGCAATAGAAGTGCAAAAGTGAGAGTCTGGTATAAGTGTAGGGTCAGATTTCCGAAGTTGGAATTCTCTGGGTTGAGATTGAAAGTTAAAGTCTAAAGCTACAAGAGCGGTCCGAATGTGCTCTTGCCAAATATTCAGTGAAGGTCACAGATGAAAATAGTATTCTGTCTATGACAAAATAAATTATGCAAGAATGAGATCTATGAACATATTTTAGTATTAACTCTAGAATGAAAGATTGAGCTTAGCCACGATCGATTCAGTCTCTGATGGTAAGTAGTACGTAAGTGAGTCTCTTGCAGAAAAATAATGTCTGCTTTATGGACTTTTAAGGTGAGAAAATACCCTTGCTCGCTTTACAGGTCCATTGAGCCCTCCTACATTCCAAAGGACAGTACGTCCGGTACCCTTATTCACATTGTCATCAGGCAAATTAAAGATAGTAATTTTAAATCTGAAAGTGATTGTTACTTATGTTGTCTTGTACCTTTGACGGTGTCTCTATGTCTCTATTCTTTCTTTACTTCCTGTTCTACCCGGCTGGACTTCAGCAGGAGGGTCCCCCCTCATGAGCCAGGTCCTGCTCAAGGTTTCTTCCCTCTTAAAGGGGAGTTTTTCTTGCCACTGTTTGGCTTAAGGTTTTACTTCCACTAGGGGAGTTTTTACCTGCCGCTGTTTATGTAATAATTGCTCGGGGGTCATGTTCTGGGTCTCTGGAAAGCGCCTAGAGACCACTTGTGTTGTAATAGACACTATATAAATAAAATTGAATTGAAATAAACCCATATATGTCTCTGCAACAAAATAAAACAACCAAAAAAAAAGACCCCCAAAAGATAGAGCCCCTTATTCCCATCCTCCCCGCATTGAGAACAGGACACATTTGACTGTATTTACAAACTCTCACGCCATACCACCAATTTCTCACACTGAAAAAAAAATCTATAGTTCAACTATCTGAGCTACGGATTGCCATCGCGCTAAACACCACTTGCAATCCATCAGTTACGCCTATGACGCAGAGTTTAACAGGCTGAGAGGTGTTCCTCTACACTGTGCACACTCCCCTATGGTAGGTGGCACACCTAATAATGCTGCATTCCCGGCAGCTGAAGAAGAAGTCGACTGACGACAATTTATGAGAAGAAGGTGTCAGAGGTGTTTAAAAATGAGTGTCTAAAAAGACAGGTTTGTAAATATGCAGGTCAATGTGTAATTGTGTTCTTAAACCTAAAATAAAGTTTCATAATCGTTTGCTGAATATTTAGAATGCCAGTAATGCTCTTCAACTTATTTAAAAGATCAGTCAAAAAGGACAGTATGCAATAGGCACATAGGCAGTCATGTGTAGTAGGAACATACCCTGGCACTCTTATCTACTAATGGCAGAGAGTCTAAAAGCATTTAAATGAACAACTTAAATCTAAAATTAAATAACATGGATGTGGCATCAAATTCAGCACTTCTCCATAGATTATGGTACAACTTCCATAGTAAAGAAACAATTGGTAAGTAAACAGATAAATAAAGCCACTGAGAATTACTGTAGTGAATCAATAACATGAACTATAACTGGGCATCAACAGTTAGTATAATGGAAAGATTTAAGTCATTTCACTGCACCACCATGTGTTTCTGACATCCCTTTACATGCTGACATATATTGTATAAAAGTGCACAGCATCCCTTGTTTGGTGTTCACATTTGAGCCAACACATAGAAATTTAAAACTTATAGACCTAATGAAACATACAAAAGCTAAGCCCAGGCTGAACATTCACCAGTGTAAAGATTGTTTTAATTGGCTTAACTTCTTTACTGCTAGGCTCATAAAAGGCATTACCTCGTTATTAAGCACATTGGTTTCACATTCTGCCACCTCTTTGTACTCACACTGGGCCTTGGGAGTGGGCAGTCATGGTCCAATACAGTTAAGCAAGAAATCTCCATGTCTTTCCAAGGCAATGTCTTTATTGTCCGATAATAAGGTCCCAACATGTGTGGCGGCGGATCAAACAGGTGAGGTGGAGGGGGAAAAAAACAAAAGAAAAAGAGGAAGAAGAACAAGAATAACAAAAAAAACAATAAAATGCGTATTTGGTTCATAGGTCCAAGAGGAGATGCCGTAACGCGTTGTTAGTCATTTAGTCATCGCCGGTCAGTTGATTGACGAAGCGCTCTGCATCCTCCACAGTGTCGGATTTGTCCAACACTTGTTGATGGGTGACACACAGCACAGCAGGATAGTGGAGAGAAAACTTGATTGCATTTTGGTGTAGTTTGGCTGTGACAGAGTTGAACATGGCTCGCTTTTTAGCGACTGTGTTGCTCATGGCTGGAAAAATAAAATTCTTGTGATGCTGATGCATGAGCTGACCTTTCTTCCGTGCTATTGTGAGGACTTGGTCCTTCTACCGAAAGCGCAGAAATGCATGATGATGGGTTTGGACCTCTCTCCCCCCACAGGTTTAGCTCTCAAGGTCCTGTGCTCCCTGTCCAGCTTGGGCGGATGGGTAAACGAGCCATCTTGCAAAAGGTTGACAAAAAACTTTGACATAAAGGTGACGGCTCTTCACACCTCAGATCCCTTTGGCTGACCATTCATCTGTCCATTTTCTATACCCGCTTTATCCTTTGCAGGGTGACGGGAGTCTGCCGAAGTCTATCCCGATTCATTACAGGCAAGAAGCAGGGGTACCTGGGCAACCTAGCATGCATGTTTTTAGACTGTGGGAGAAAGCCGGAGTACCCAGAGGGAACCCACACAAGCATGGCGAGAACATACAAACTCTACACAGAAAGACTTCCAACAGGCCTTTCTTGCTATGAGGCAACAGTGCTAAGTACTAAGGCACCATGCTGCCTGGCAGCCCAATGATGTGTAAATTATTTCAGATCTGTTTTCGAGATCCTCCGTTTTGGACAAAAACTCCTTGTCAGCAGCCTGGAGCCTTTCCGCCTGTTTCTCCTTTCCAGCAAGTCACTGTGGTCTGATAAGCAAACCTCCATATCGGTGATGCGGGGTTCCTAAGCTTCAATCCTCCCCTTTTGACTCAATCCCTTGTGTCTGCCCATTTTCTAGTTATCGGTATGTTCTCTGTAATTTGTGCGATGCCTTGGAAAAAAAAAAGGTCTTGATTATTACAGTGTTTGAAAGCAGAAATATGAGAATGTGTTCAGAGCTCTCTCCACAAAGCTACATTAGTCTCACCAAACCGGAAGTCCCCTCATTCCAACTTCAATGTGAGGTGGAACTCTGTATTAGAATCTGCGGTAGATTCTTCACTGTATTTTAGCACATTATTTAGCACATTGTTTATATTTGGCCTCTTCTTTTACACTGTAAGCTAATGGGTTTTGCTCAAGTAGTATGTACGTCTTTGTCCACTGACTGTAACCCAACTGTGAAACTGTGAAAGTCACTGTCCTGTGCTTATGAATTGGCGCCAGAAGCAAATAAACAGAAGTTAATTACAAATGAACATATGTACTCTGCCAGAGAGAATAGCTCTTTTTGATAAATGAAATAAAGCAATTAAGGTGACCACTTTTGATAGGCTGCATGAACTTTTATTGTAGTACGAATTTAAGAATTATTTTTGTGACAAAACTGCCATTTATTTGAATCTGGAGAAAGTCACTTCTTTCACTACTGCAGGTATACTTACTGCTGAATTCCTTTTGACCTACTAAACTGATTTTTTTCCACCACTTTAGACACTGACAAGCATTTTCAGCCATCTGTTTTACATGTCTGCTTCTTTAACGGAAATCATTGGAAAAGTTTTTTTTCCATTTCCTAAGGTTGTTGAAAACTCGCTCACAGATTGGTCAGTTTTGGTTGCACAGAACTCGAGCCTCTTATAAACTGAATGCTTAGACTAAGGTTCACAGACCATGGATCTTAGGAACTTTTTAAAATACCTCTGATCCAAACAAGTCACCTCCAGAGTGTAAAGAAAATGCACCTGTGTCTGTGGAGTTTCAGCCTGATGGCAAAACAATATCACTTTAGGTGGATAAAAGGGTAAATGAAAGCACAGAAAAGTGACGACACATTCTCTGCCTGTTGGTCTCATGCAAGACTCATATGGGGGAGAAATCTGCATCTTATTTGTTGATGGTGGTATTCTGAGAGAGCTTTGGTTTTACACGTAAGACTGTGTAACAAAATATAGTGCCACAGCCATTCTGTCTCCAAGCTCTGAATTAAACCCATGAGTCAAACCGAGAGTGACATGACAGATTGTCTTTGTAGGTGTTTGTCATGAGACAAACCCTGGAAAAATCTTTATGGTTCACTCCAGCTGATTTTATATTTGCCCACATCCTGCATGGTCCATTACACCTACTCTGAGAGAAGTGATTCTCAGAAAGATCTTCTGCCAAGAGGAACGTTTTGGACTAAGTTGATTTGTAACAAGGAAAACTTCATCCTGCTTGTGAATTTGCCCGTGAGTCACTTAGACCAAAATGAAACTACACTATGAGGAAAACGATCTATACTGTGAACTTTTAAAAAAGGTGTCCCATTTGTTGTCCTGCTGCATCTTTTAAGCTCTGGACTGCAGGCAAGGTTTTTAGTCGTTATGTCGTGGACCGTAAACTGATAGAAACTGATTATGTAATCCAGATTCCTGATCATAGGAGAATAATTAGCATTTGTGAAACAACATGCTTAAGTCTCACATTAACTGTGAAACATGCACTGGTTTGTCCTCCGTTGCCCCATGGCCTCTGTGTCTGCTGTCCGGCCTCCGTTTAATCCTACTGATGAGGGACTTGATGACACACACATGTGCTTCTTATACATGCTTGAAAAACCCTGAAATCTTGTTAAAGGTGGAAGGAAGCCATTCTAGATTTCCCAGTGCCCTAAAATGTGTCATCAACTTCCCTGTTTTGTTGGGAAGACTGGATACAACCATGGCCTCTGTAAAAACTTCCCCAATTGTGGTAGCACTGTTGACAATTCTTACAAGTCATCCTTGAAATGGTCAGAGAAACGCAAGTGTTCCTTTGAAGCTGCTAATGCTGCTCTCTTCCGAGTGTGGTGTTGATCATGCCATCTGTTACTAGTCCAAGAAATTAGGAAAAACAACTTCGCTATAGCACTATTGAAAAGGAAACTTTGGATTTACTATTGGCATTACAGCAGCTTGAGGTTTACTTGGGATCCAGCTTCTATACCACAATCATTTATTCCGACCACAACCCTGCCATGTTTTTGTCACAGATGTGGAATAGAACCATCGTCTTATGCCTCGGTCCTTGGTGCTGGATTCATCCTTATTACTATGAAAAGGTTCAAAAATATTATAGCAGATGCTTTTTTAGATGAGGGTTGTAATGACTCCAGGTCATCAGTGGTGTTGTGGTGGGTTTTGTCTTTTTCGTCTTCTCCTCTGGTTGCATATGTGTGAGTGGGAGAGGGATTGACTGACTGTGTGTGAATTGGGATAGCTGGTGCTTGGTGATTTGCTGGTCCCAGTGGAGCGCCTCCTGTGAACTGGTTTGGTAAACCAGAACATCTTCAGCTTTGGGCTGTCATCACATTAAGTCTAGGTTTTCCTAGACCAGGGACGTAACAGAGGTGAGGGACCGTCCAACTTGCTCTCAGTGCTCAGTTCAAAAAGGTTTTCATGATGGTATTGTGGTGCATTGCTTTCTTTAGCATGGGCAGCTTGTAGATCTGAAAGAAAACATTAGTGCTGAAAGTATATCAAGCTTTTAGTGTAAAATGTGCTCCCATCCAAAACAAAGTCATCTTTTACAGGGAAGACCTTTCATCTTTCAGAAAGACAAATACTGTTTCCATTACAAAAACATGGCCTCATAGTAGGAGAGTCTGGGCGGTGAATTGGCCTGCATGCAGTCCAGACCTTTCACCAATTGAAAACATTTGGCATATGACGCAATTAACATTATGACCTAGGGCTAATAACCAACTCGAATCCTATATTAGACAAGAATGGAAAACATACCTCTTTAAAAACTCCAGCTGCTGGTCTCCTCGGCTCCTAGATTTAAATGGAGTCTGTTAAAAGAATAAAATAATCTTCTGTTTTGTGAACAAACCTTTGGTTTATAAGAGTTGTAAATCTCAGAATTTTTGTTTTTTGATATTTTTCACAATGTTTCAACTTTTCTGATTCAAGATTATACAAGAAGATACCTAAAAGACTCAAATAGAATAATATAAGACTATAAGTTGTCAGACATCCTGAAATATGTCTTAGAAAGTATGCACCTAATGGTTAAATGGTCATCTGAGTTTCAGCTCCTCCCATTTTAATGCAAATAATTTACTAAGGAAAACGTGGCCCTTATTATGACTTCATTCTATTTCTTTTCAGTGACTATCTCTGCAAAAATACATGAATAAGGTCTCAATAGACCAACACTGATGAATAGGTAGTGAGTCATTTCTGTTTTGTTTTCTTTTCTTTTCTGGAATATTCCTGTATTGTGCATGTTACGGTTAGTGTTGACCACAACCACACAGTAATGTAAGCTTGATTCATTCACATGTGTTTTGAAGCAAGGCAGCACTAGACATGTCTATGATGACTGAACACATTACCCCTCAAAACATTCTGGAACTTATGCTTTTTGACTTTGCAGTTAGGAGGTCACCAGAAGACAGAGAGCTGACACAGCACCAGCTGGAGATCTTTAGCAGCGCTCATGATACAAGAGCCTCTTAACAACCCATTAAATACAGACATCCATCAGGGTTGTTTATCAATCTTAAGAAGAAATACGGGGATGTAGAACTACCCCCCCACCCCACCCCCCTTTTAGAATCAGAGCCCACAGGTGGAAGCCAGGATGGAGGTGGGATTGACACACCAAGCTTGGTAGATGAGACATCTGAAAGCATCTACGAACACACAACTTTTTACTTCTAAACAGGCCAAAGAACAAATGAAATATTTGGAATGAACCATTCAGACATGTAAATGTAAGCAGACACAAGCACTCCAGAGATTGCCTGCCTGAAATAACTCCTGGGGGTCATTTAATTTGTGTGACTGTCTAAACCTAATTTTGATAAAATCTCATTAGGTGACCATTAAACATGAGTGAGGTGCAGGCAGAGGTGGGGGGGGGGGGGGGCAATGAGGGTGAGCAGACATGAAGAGAGCACAAAAACACAGACTTGTTTATTATAAATACTGCTTATGTAAAACTTCTTACAAAATTAACCTAGAATTGATTCTTTAAGAAAGTCAGTACATCAAAAGAGGAATAATGTTTTTTTTTTTTTTTTTATAAATCTTGATCCAAACATTCAATTGTCATTCAGATGTATTTCTGTAGGTGTGTCTCAGTTCACATTTTGTAGCCACTGTGAGCTGGTTAAAGTTTGAAGACAACACAAAATCATTATTGCCACTCTGACCATGTGAAAGTAAAATGACTCTTTCATCTGTTTATCAGTAGTGTGGTAAACTTTAGTTAGTCAGAAATTTATTTAGTCTGTTCCCTTTGGTCTTCACACAGGATGGATGGATGGATGGATGGATTGTTAAATAAACAGTTGATAAGTGAGTCCATTCAAGTTAAATGGCTTCTGTGGAAAATATTATAATATTGTGTTGAATAAACTTAAAACTTTCCAAAGCCAAACATATTGATCCACATGTGCTCCTTGGATTTAAGCAGGTTTTGATAGGTGGTCATTTTTACTGTCAGGTATGTCACATAGAGCTTTTAGGATTTCAAAAGTAAATGAGCTGAGGTAAATATCAGATGCCCTCTGGAGGACATTCCCAGCTCAAGGCATGTTAGCAGAGCAAAATTTTTTTTAAAGACAATACACACCATAAGACAAACTGTTCACCCTTCTATCTTCTGGGAGCTGTTACACATGCCTAAAAGTAGGAAAAAGGAAAAAAAAAACGAAAAACAATTTAATCCTTAGAGCAACCTAACTGTAAATACTAATAATCTATGACTTGTGCTAATAATCTATGGCTTACATGCAATAGTTCTGATACATTTTACACATTGTAACATTGTTTTATATTCAATTTATTTATTTATTTATTTATATATATATATATATATATATACCCCCCACCAGTCAAATCTCTCAGCTGACAGCTTTGCTTCCATTTTTACAGACAAGGCAGCTATCATCAGTAATTAATTTGGTGACCCGTCTGATCCCAACATGCCACTCTCGGTCATGTGCTCCGCTCCTGATGATTGCATCGACAAATATTGCATTTAGTAGTTCTACTGTTTGCACCTCCCTCACTACCTCAGTCGGCAGTGCAAAGCCTTCTTCATTTTCTCCCTGCACAGTGTGAGGTATCCAAACAACTCACTGGTAGTCGTCCGAATACCTATCTGCTGGACAAATTACTTCCAAGACATAGCTCCAACAGTTGTGCCAGCAGTCTCGAGCATGATACAGTCCTTTTTTGCCTAAGACACATTCCCATCAGCTACACTGTTCAAATAAAAACCTCACTTTAACCTTCAACTCTGGGTTAGAACTATTGGCTGGTTTATCTGTTTCTCCTCCTTTCCAAGTTATGGAACAAGTAATATCTGAACAGGTCATGGACTACTTCACACAAAATTACCTTCTTGATATAAATGAGTCTGGGTTTAAATAGCCCTTTCAGTGGGATGGCTCTTTCTGTTTGTGACAGAAACCCCAAGAGCAGTGAGAGCAACAGGTCAATCATCTGTGGTTATCCTTCTTGAGCTATCTGCTGCGTTTGATACAATTAACCACAATATACTGTTGTCCATACACTCAAACGTGGGCATCTCAGGCTCAGCACTTTCTTAATTCTGTCCCTACCTTATTGGGCGTTCCTTTAAAGTGTCATGGCAGAAGAAAAAAATATCTCCATTACATCACCTCTCCACATTGTTGTCCCAAGGCTCAGTACGAGGAAGGTTTCTCTTTACCTAGCTAACCAAACAGACCCCAGAGGACGACGTGAAGGCCTACCTGGAAGTCTTCAAGTTGGTGGCAAAGTGTGAGGGCTGGCCAGCAGGACAGTGGGCCAACATCATCGCTCCCTTTCTGATGGGGAATGCACAATGAGCATAGCATGATTTGGACACTGTCAGTGTGATTATCAGACTGTAGGTTATTCTGAAAGTGCATTAACACAATTTGGTCACTAGGAAATGGCACTTTCACGTTTGCAATTAAAGTAGCACCCTAACTGTGCATAGCCAATTCGCATAATTACGTAGACTATCCCGGAGCGGGTTGACAGCGGGGGATGTCCCAGACATAGTGGACAGGGTCATACTGGATATATGTGTGCGCACCCTCCCACCCGACGCCTAGATGTGGGCCACCCAGAGATCCTCCACATTTGATGATCTGGCTGAGGTGCTGGAAGCGTGCCAGATAGCCCAACAGATGAAGGGCGGGGCTCCTACTGGTACCCGTGAGGGAGCAACTGGCAAGAGGCGGGACCAGGCCACCAATCACACCAGAAGAGTACAAGCCCCATCGCCATGAGAAGACTGACGTTGCTTCTCATGCGGCCAGAAAGGACATGTAGCCTGCAACTGTCCAGTAGGAGGCGAGCCATCCATGTCAACAGAACCCTCTGGGTCAGGCACTGCATGCGTGCAGCCTGCTTGGCCCCAGACAGCAGACTGCCTACCGATAAAGATGAAGGGCTTTGATGGGAAGAGCTAGGACCAGGCCTCCACCGGGTTCTCACCATTCAAGCTCCTGTATGCGCATTGGCCTAGAGGTCTGCTTGACATGACTAAAGAGGTCTGGGTGAAGCCCTATCGTATCCCGGAGGCAAGGAGGGCAACTATCCAAGAGGAAGTGGACAAGACGCTGAAGATGGGAATGATTGAGAAATCCAGGAGCCACTGATCAAGATCCATAATTCTGGTGCCCATACTGGATGTTTTGTAACGACTTCAGACAGCTCAATGTTGTCTCCAAATTCAACGCCTACCCCATACCAGGCAGATGAACTTATTAAATGGCTATGGTCCGTCCAGTTCATCACAACCCTGGATTTGACAAAGGGGTGTTGGCAGGTCCCCCTGACAAGAGCTGTCTGGACGAATATGGCGTTTGCAACATCAAATGGGCTCTACCAGAACACTGTGCTTCCATTCTGTGTTCATGAGGCTCCAGGAACCTTTCAACAACTGATCGACCAGGTCCTATGGCCCCACCAGGCCCCACCATTACAACCTACCTGGCCAACATGGTGATCCACAGTGAGACCTGGGAGAAGCACCTGGCCCATCTACGGGCTGTCCTGGGGCCCCTGAGGAGGGCGGGGATGATAACCAACTCCCAGAAGTGTCACCTTGGGATGGAGGAAGCCTCCTACCTGGGTTACAAAGTGGGGCGAGGCAACAGTAGTTGTCAAACCTAGTACCAGGAGCCCAAGGTACTAGGTTTGACCTTGTCACCAACCATGCCCCCTAAGATGGATGGTCGCAGCAAAGGACACCAATTTCCACATCACCTGTTGGTTCCTCATGTTGCAGGACTTCAAATTCAAAGTGGTACATCATCCTGGACGAAAAAACGCCAATGCAGATGCCTTGTCCCGCCGCGATGCATGGTTCTGGGCTGCTCAGGGGAACCCTGACTTCTCTCTTGGGAGGGAGAGTCTTGGTGACCCAGGAGAGAGACGGGGAAGGGTTTACCACAAGGGAGAGCTATGGGCTCTCAGATTTAGCAGGCCACAGAGACACACTTGAAACCGACACAGTATTCAGGACGAAGCCAGCACTCCCATCCAGCTGCACAGAATTGAGGCCTGATCAGTTGGAGGGATAAAAGGAAGCCAGAAGACACCAGACGGGGAGATGAGAGTGTGGCTAATGAACCTGCGCCAGCTGGGGATGGGGACTATATTTTTTTTCCTGCTAGGAGCTTTATTTTGATTTTCCATTAAACAGCTCTCGGCCACTGCGGGCATGGATGCCGCGGCCACTTTATGAGCTCTCGTGTAGTCAGGGGTATCTACTACGTCCTTTCTGGGTCACCGCACGATCGTGTAAAATTATGTAAAGTTACAAATGTATGCATAATTAGAAATTATTTTTTGTTTGTTTGTTTGTTTTTTTTTAAGTGACAGCTGCACAGCGGTCTATGGCATTAGCTGGTATTAGTGCTTTAAATTTTCAATTAACATGGTATCTGAGAACATAGCCACATAATTACTATCACTCAAGGTGAGCCATCTTTACCACTGGACACCTTTCAGTCCAGTTTGGTAGGCATTGGGCCACAGCTCCAGCCCAACCAAGAGTACTGATTTTTTTTGATTTTTTTTTTTTTTTTTTTTTTATTAATGAATACAATTAAGCTTCTGAGAAAAGAGACTTAAATGGGAATATGCAGGTTATGATAATAGAACAATTATCTGAATTGATGTCCCAAAGATACTGGTTGTTGTAACTTAAGATGGGTAGTAGATACTTTGAGCAAAAGACAGTCAGAAAGAAAAAAAAAATGACAGAATATCAATTAGATTTAAAGAATGCAAAATCTGGACCATATTTACTTGCAGAATGTGGGCAAGAAGTTGATTGGTCCAGAAGATCAGAGGACCAACAACCAAATTGAGAATGCTTTGAGTATAGCAGCATGGGAAAGTAGAAACGCTAAGAAGAAGAGAACAGCAGGAATAGCCCATCCATCCCAAAATGAAAGCAGATGTGAAGAAAATGTTTTTTGTTGAACATACACAAACTCCAAAGTGAATCATCATTGTTCACGATATGTATACATTTATAAAATCTATTTCAGTCTTATTCAATCTATATGTATAATAGTAAGTAAGTATGGAACTACGTTCATGCTCCTAGATGTGGTAAAGAATTTAGTTCACTGTGAAAATCTTTGTTTTCAGTTCCCCGTTGACTGTTTTGCTTTTAAGTGGAAGCAGGAGAGCCTTATCCTGTCACAGTTCACCACTGATCCATGCCATTCATTTTGCGAACATGAGCTCAGAACATGAGCTGGGGTGGGGGGGTTGTTTGATTGGTTTCGTTATGACAGTATGCCTGGCCACACATTCAATCTGTGGGGCATTTTGGAACGTTCTTTCAGCTCAGTACTTGAACTGTCAAATAATTCAGACGATACCGTATAATAAAAACATCTGCCTTTTTAGACCACGTGTCCTCAGCATTAAAGAGGATTCGTGTAAGGTCTTTAAGTATTTTTGAATGCATACATGTATGAACATACATCAAAATATAAACATACAAGCATGCACTTGCATAAATATACATTTAGTGACAATAGAGACATCTACAGCAGCAACAACTAAAAGGCCAGTAATATTAACAGAACTGGGTGTGGAACAAACTCCTAGAATTCATCAGAGCTGCAGAAATTCTCAGTGTCTATAGGTCATAGTTGAAAACCTATTTATTTACTGCTGCATTTCAGTAATCTGCCATAATGCACTGTAACCTTTATTTCTTGCATCGTATTTGTTTTATTCTTTTTAACTTATGTCTGCCCTTTCCTTAATGTCTACTTTTAAACTATTTTACTTCTTAGTGCATTTAAAAAATATTTTTATGTAAAGCACTTTGTACACAAAATGTGCTATACAAATAAACTTGCCTTGCCTTCCCTTACTATCCTAGTATCATATATAACCCCACCCCCCATCCTATTCTACCAGGCTGGGTTCTGGGGGGTCCTGGGGGTCTGGGTCATTTCCCCCTGGTCTTCCTTCTTTACCCCTCTCCCTCTCTGCTGTCTCCTGCTGGCATTTGGCGGTCAGCAGCAGTGGTGCTGCTGGTGCGGTTAGACTGGGGCCCATCATTCTGGGGAGGCTTGGGATGGGGCTGTCTGATCACTGTCTTACACTCTTGGGTTCTGGCCTGGGCCGGGTCAGTGGGAGTCCAGCCATTGTAGGGGCAGTAACCCAGGGGCTGCAGGTGCCTCTTGTGCTGGTCTCTCACCATGGTGTGGAATCAAAGACATTTCTGTATGTGAAATAGGTTTTGCAGTTTTGGTGTGACCAAGGAAGATACAGAAGACTGGGTAAGATGAAAACATATGATCTGCTTTTCACAACACCTACAGGGAAACGCAAGCAGAAGAGGAAGAAGTAGAATAAGAACTACTGACAGGCTGTTACATTACTGCAGCATTCCTATCTGTGATGCATTTTTTTAAAAACTGGGCCAGTTCAGAACATTGACTGGAGACTGTACCTAAAGGATGGATCGGTACCAACTCTCATCTCATTTAAAGTTAGAAAAAAAAAAAAGCTTTTGATGTTCTGTTGGTGTCTAACTATATACTGTTAGCACAGTGCAACTGAGACTACTTCAGAAGAAAAATTATATTGAATCCCCTCTACAGCTGGTGAAAACCTGGCCTGCTTTGTGTTGTAACAAATTGAAAAGAATGTCAACAACATAAAAGCAAAGCCCAAACAGAGTCGAGGCTGGCTCACCAGAGACTGCTGTCACCAAATTTTCCAGCAATATCAATGACAGACGGCATTTTCTCACAAGCTGTACAAAAATTTAGTTTTTAATTTTTTTTTTCCATTTAAATAAAAACAAAAACAATGCATTTAAAATTATTCAAATCATATATTTAGTTCAAAATCAGTTGCGATAGATAGACATACCCACTTGTTCAGTCATTTTCAAAATATTCGGTACTGCCATGAACCTTAACATTTAACACATGGTTTAACACACGTTAACTGAGCCCTGTAGAGTCTGATATGTATCTCTGAGTTTTTCTGAGCAGTGGTCTTGCTGGCCCATCCAAGTGTAAGGAATGACAACTAAAACTGCTCTCCACATGCACAAATTCTTTCTCACAACAGAATAATAGATTCCAAATTGTTTGGAAATAACCATATAATTATATTGGTCAACACCAACAAATACTTCTCTAAGATCTCAGCTCATGGCTTTCCTTTTCAGCATTGTGTTAACACAGACCTGAATGCACCAGAACACCAAGCCAAGCCAACACTAGAAGTTTTGTTTTCACAGATATGCTTGCATTTACTGATGATCAGTTATTTAGGTGTGTTTGATTTGCAGCATCTGGCTGATAGGTTTTTATCTCCAGAAATGCAATCAATCATTGAGAATTGGAAAAAAAAATAGTTTTGAAAAAGACTGGATGTTACTTCAGTTAAGTCATGTGTTGTGAAAGATGTTTGACAACACATGCCTCAACTACAATCTCCAGATTTAGCAGATAAACTGCGTAATACTGTGAATATTGCAGAATGCTTTTCTGAAAAATGAAGTAAAACTAGATGTTTCACTTGGTCACATCAAACAATGTCAAGAGGTCTGATGAAAGCTTAGATTCTTCAGAATTCTTCCACAGCTTGTACAGGAGCCCAAGAGGAAAAAGTTAGGATTAACTGTTAGGAATGCAGTGGGGATGAGTGGGAAAGAGGGGAGAATGGCACATGTGCTGTGGAATTGTCCCTTGAATCCATCAACTCTGTGTGAAGATCTATTATTGTGTTCTTAATGTTATAAGAATTAAGTTTGTATTTTTTCCAGTAATTTACAAATTAGGAGGCTACATTATTTCCTTTTTTTTTTTTTTTAAATCTCTGAAGATCTGGACACAGACTCACAAATTATTCTTCGAAGATGTGGAGTGCCTGTCAATCTGGTGGGACTGGGCGACTAAACTGGGAACAGCACCTGGATATGAAAGAATGCAGTACAAACGTCTCCTTCAAATGCCCCATTTAAGGAAATATTTCTATGGCATACCGCCCTGCATGAAAAGAATGTAAGCAAAGATGACTGTTTTGAATTATTAGGTCAAATGTGTCTTTCTTTATTTTAGTTTAATTGTTTTTTATCCAGTTGTTTTTATTTTTTTCAGTTATTGTTATAAGATTTTTTTTTTTTAATAAGAAAATGTAATATAATATTGCCTTGCTCAGTGTAAGATATACTTTGGTGACACTCTGCGACTCATCTTCAGTGATTTTAATGAGGTCATCAGATATTTTAGGTCCTTTCAACAACATACACCCTAGGTCATCTATGTCAATTGAGATTGATGAGATCCTGTCTTTACTCGTTTCAGCGTTGGCCCAAGCAATGTTCTGCCTCATCCAAAGCCAGTGGGAGACCTCTCTGCAGTTTGGATTTGCGTGATGGATTTGATTCTTTTCCACTTAGCAGCTGTCAAGCAGAATGTAGACCTTTCAGTGGTCAGTGAAGCCTCAGCACCCCACTTTGATGCAGTCACTTTGACACACAACGCTCCTAGCAACCTTTTCTTTGGCAGTTTTCCACCAGTTCCTTGTAGTTGGCTTACTTCCAGTCACTGTCTTTCCAATGACTGTTCATTCTGTTAGGATTATTTGCTTTGAGGAGCCAAAAGTCAGGCCTCAGTGAAGTTACTGACTCAGGAGTGCAGATCACCTGTAGTGTGGATATGGCTGCGGCTGATCGCCTCAGACTCGTCTTGCTGTGGAGGGCTGACTGCCAGAAACAGCTCTGGACAGAGCACCCTCAGCCATCCTGGACTGCTGTAAGGCCAACCGTATATGTCATGCATAGCTGTCAGACAGCTGTTCAGGGTCTTCTCGTACAAATGTCTTCTGTGGCACATTGGGAAGCCTGCAGAGAGCTAGTTTCATGATGTGGAGGTCAACTGAACTCTGCAGGACAACAAACAGTCTGGATCATCAACCTAATCCATATTTTATTATCTACGGGTTCCAGAATAGATTCACTAATCAAATAAATTTTTATTTAATAATTTAAGTTTTATTTTAGACATTAATTTAGAAAATAGGTGACCTCAAGCATTTCACAAAAAATGCTAACAAATTAATTTAAAATCCAATTATGTTCAATAGAATTTAGTCCAGTCCAATTCAATATAAGTCTATTTATATCATTCTAATGTGTAAAAGGGTAGTTCAGGTAAAAGAATGAGTGGATTTCAAATTCTCCTGTCCTGAAAACAAATGACGGTAAGCAGAAGAGAAGAGGAAGAATGACCTTTTAACAAGGAGTGATCTCAAGGAGAACCTGAGCCTAATTATCATAAAAAATGAGGCCTGTGGTGGCATATATGGTGTCCAAGGGGTCACGTGTAGAGGATGAAGAGGAGAGGACCAGGCACAGAGCCTTGAGGGGCACCATGGGTGGGATTTGCAGAGACATAATGATGGCGATGGTGGCAATTAGCCTAATTAGCTCTCAAATGCTCCTCCAGTTGTTTTTGATTTGTGCCAATTACTAACTCCTTTGAGATGTATTACTACCATCAAACTCCAAATTAGTTGTTTTCACATGAAATGACATCTGACCTGTTTATGTTCTATTTAGGATTTTAAAAAAATGTGTTTCTGAGAATTGCAAATTATTGCATTCTGTTTTCATTTCATTGTTTTCATTCCCAACTTTTTGGGAATTTGGCTTTTACATCTAACCAGCTGTGAAAAATCTCAGAATAATTTTTTTGATTATAGCCTCGAGTTCAACAAGCAGGTAAACAATGTTAGAAAGATGACCTTTTTCCATCTTCGTCGACTGGATAAATGTTTAAGTTTTATTTTATTGCAAGTATGATTTTGAGAAGGCAGTTCATGCTTTTTTTTTTTTTTTTTTTTTTTTTTTTTTTGCTCCAGGTTGGATTATTGTAATGCTCTTCATCCTGCTCTTAACCAGTCTCCCCTCAGGTGCCTTTAACTTGTACAAAATGTTGCTGGCTGTCTTTTTACAAATGCACCAAGATGATGAACACATCACTTCCTGCCGCCACTCTCTCTGTTGGCTCCGAGGTTTGTTTGAGAATTTAATAAAAACTGAGGGACTTTAAAACATGTCCTGACATTCAGACTGCAACACACACTGCTCTTTTTAAATCCAAACTCAGAAAGTATCTTTTTAGTTTGACTTTTAGATTGAATATATCAGAGTGGCATGACATTTTTCTCCTATGTTTTAATGTATCTTTAAAAAAAAATTTCTGCTGCATTTCCTGTTTTATTCTGGCTATTTATGAAAATAAAGCTCTCTGGGCAGCGGGGGGTTGCTGTAAAGGGCTATACAAATATATTTTAATGAATAACTGATTATTTTGAACCAGTCATTTATTTTTCTTAAGCAGAACATAGCAAGTCATACAGGTCTTTATATCCTCAAGGCATCTTTGTAATTCCATTATCTCATTCGTTTCCTTTTCAGCTTCATAGACAAATATAACTGAATTTTATCTGTGTAGCGAAGGAAGTTCAACCAGTCTATCCTTAAATGTCAAAAAAACTTGGATTCTATCTTATATACATATAATATCATGATTATGCAGCAATAAAATGTTGTAAGGTAAGTGTAAAAACAAGTCCATTGTCTGAGGCCATGAGAAGGACATTATCAACCTTTCTAGTGCTTCTGTGCTAAAATGTAAACTGAAACTGCTGAAACAAACATTTTATGCAAATGATTATATTATGCAAATTAAGCCTTTTCCATGTTCCAGAGCTGTTATTTTTAAAACAAGTCAGTTGAACTCTTCAAAAATTAATCATTCCTGTGTTTTCAAATGGACTAATGTTGAGCACATGGGTTTATAGACTCAGGGTCACAAGAACATGTACAAGGACCTAAACCAATTAGGTTATACAGGG
Source organism: Xenentodon cancila (assembly GCA_014839995.1). Taxonomy (NCBI): domain Eukaryota; kingdom Metazoa; phylum Chordata; class Actinopteri; order Beloniformes; family Belonidae; genus Xenentodon; species Xenentodon cancila. The sequence goes on from CM026199.1 coordinate 9,382,996, forward strand.
TCTGTGTGAGTGTGTGTGGATCCTCTAAAATATGTTCCGAATCATAATAAGAATCAGCTAATAAAATTTATTTTTAACTTCATTTAAAGGAAGCAGCTTACCCAAAAAAGAATTTTTGTTTTCTTTCTTAATAATCCCATGTGCTTCAGCAGTAACTACTTAGCAGGTAATTAGTGGACTAAAACAGATCATGCTTTGAGTGTTTGGTACAATTTGTCCCCGTCCTTTCGGCTTATGGAATAAAATCTTGAATACTAGCACTGACTGAGCAGGGAGTTGTGGAAACAACTGTAAAAATAAAAAAGAAGAACATTTGATGCATATATGGTGTTTTTTTTTTGCATAACATAGCCTAAAAGGTTTAAGGAAAACTTTTTTTATTTTTTTTATTTATATAAAAACACCTGCACAAGTTTAAACAAGTAAGTGCAATCTGAAGTCTGATGTAAGAATGATAAAATTCCTGAAGCAGGTAATTCAACAGAGTGTGGGCAAATGTTATTGATACTTCCCAGTGAGCTGTGTTAACATTTGGAACAAGTACAACAGTAATGTGAAGCCAAGTCAAACCAAGACAGCTTTATTTATAAAGCAGTTTAAAAAGCAGCAACCGCTGACCAAAGTGCTTGGCATGTTCATGACATTCATTTAGAATAAAATAAATAAATAATAAATAATAAAAGTTGCAAAAAAAAGAATAATTATAAGAACAACAAAAGATGATGTCAAACATCAGTTTAAAAACTCAAAAGTGATAAAATAATAATAGGAAATGCAAGAGAAATAAAAAATAATGCTGAACAACATCTGAAATGACCTAACAAATAATGAAATATAGTTTCATGAAATTTCTCAATCATAATATGATTTTTTGTTGTTTTTAAAAACATTTTCTAATAGTTGAGGCCATCAGTTAATATGTTTCTGAGTTATGTCTGCACAGGTGATATTCTTGTCATTAGTAAATGGTTGACTTATTAATGAATCCAGCTTACAGAGTACGATCTTCAGAGGTGTTATTAAACCAGTATTGTAGTAATTTCTGCAGATTTGTTGTTTTTTTTTTTATGCAGTCCTTCCTGGAGGCCAGAAGATCAAAACATTCAAAGTTCATTTTTTCTTTGTTCTTTCTCTACAGAAACATTATGAATTGCAGATGATGAAATTGCCCAATCCAGCCCAGGAAGCTTGAGTTTTGAAGTGGAATATGTTGTGCTTTCATTTATATTTCGCACTGTCACAACATTTTTGGAAACAGGATTTTTTTTGTTCAAATAAAAGTAGATTGAGATTAATTCAAATTGGAAGAGTTCAACAATCCAAAGCAAGCAACAGTTTTAAAGTGCTTCCAGGAGGAAGGAAGTCCAGGAGGACTTTGTGTTCTGTGAGATCTACGTTGTAGTTTTTCATATATTTTTTTAATATTCTGCAATAAATTATGTCTATTGTCTCCCCGTTAAGGTTCTTTACTGTTATCAAAGTCAAAGTCAAAGTCAAGTTTATTGTCAATTCTGTGTGCGATACATACAGAGAATCGAAATTACGTTACTCTCAAACCCTCGGTGCTACACAATAAATACATTTTAAACACAAAGTGCAAATTAAAAAGAAACAAGTTATGGCATGATGTTGGATTTAAGTGTACAACTGTTTTTAAAGTGCGTGATGGTCCGGAGGGTCCGGAGGGTCCGCAGCCTCCTCCCTGTTATGCCTTTTTCCTGTGTTTTCTTAGCAGGAAATGCAGCAAGAAAATAAAAATAATAACTGTGAACATGTGACCTGACATCACTTTGCTCTCGATAAACTGATTGTGAGGAGGTTTATAAAATCAGAAGGTTTTCCTGCTTGCTTGTCTGGAGCTTCAGGTATATGTTGACATAATTCAATCCAGTTCAATTTTATTATATAGTGTCTATTACAAAACAAGTTGTCTCAAGGCGCTTTCAGAGACCCAGAACATGACCCCCGCCGAGTAATTATTACAAAAACAATGGCAGATAAAACTTTCCCCTAGTGGGAGAAAAAAACTTTAAGCCAAACGGTGTCAAGGAAAAACTCCCCTTTAAGAGGGAAGAAACCTTGAGCCTGGCTCATAGCGTTGGACCCTCCTGCTGAAGACCAGCCAGGTAGAGCAGGAAAAGAAACGCCAACACTTGCAGAACAATGTCATTTGGACAGATGAGGTGTGGAGTTGTTGGCCTTAATGTCCAAACACAGCAGTTCAGTAGAAAAATCTTACACTCACTGTAAAGTACAGCAGTAGAGTAGAGTAGTGATGGTTTGTGGTTGTTTTGCAGCCACAGGACATTGAGTCATTGCAGTCATTGAGCTGATCAGGAACTTTTCTGTATGCCACGATATTCAATTTCTCTCACTTCGAATAACATAGATCTAAAACCTTTGTCTCTGTTTCAGAGGGTGTGGTTTGTAGTGTGTAGGATATGGCTATTTATATCTTCAGCTGTGTTTTTTTACAGATGTCGATACATCTACCAACACATCAGTCTTTGTGCTCTGTAACTGATGGCCTTGTGCTGGAATTACCTGGTTGCTTTCCTTCTTTAGACCAACGGAGAAGAGAATAAACTGTGATGAGGCTTGGGTCATTCCTTGATCTTGCCTCTTACCTTACAAATTCTGAAAAGAAAGAGAATGTTGGGAAGGCGATGTAATGGTCTTTTTTAAACTTAGACCATTGTCCATTTTCCTTGAAGATGAAAGGGTAGTGTTTCCACAATTGGACTTGCGTCCCCCAGCTGCGTTCAAGTAACGTAAGCCACGTAAATAGTCATCCAGCTTTGCAGCTTCCAATTCACAAAGGAAGTCTAATGCCTCACAGTGCTTTTGAGGTTCCTTGCTGGAGAGCTTTGGAAAGTTTTCTATCCTGGAATACAATGAACTTTGTATTGCTTCTGATGAGCCATAGCATTCCTCAAGTCTTGCCCAGATCGTACTTAGGTCAGTAGATGGGTGGTGGAGGCTGACTGTTTTTACTTTTTTTGCACGTTGTGAAGACTCAGGGCCCAGCGACTCAATGAGCAAGTGTATTTCTTCACTGGCAGTAAGACCGAGGTCTGCAATGGTGCTGTGAACTGTAACCTTCAAGCTTAGATACATTTCAGGTTTGTTATCAAATTTACTCAGTCCGCCTCACCAGATGACTCTTTGCAAAAAATCTGGCAAGACCTGGAGCCACTATAGGTAGCTGTATGGTTAACTGTAACTGTATTTCTCTGCAGTGTTGGGTTAATGCAATCTGGTGGTGAGAAGCAGCATTGATCTGTTTCTTGTTTGAGGTAATACAGCAAAAACGCTGGCGAAGGTTTTATTTGCTTCTTCATGAGTGATGTTATCATGCTGGATAAACATGTCTGTCCTTGAGTGGACTCAGAATATTTGTTAATGCAGTCAGTCACTTTCTGCTCTGGACTTACCTGGATAGGCAAGAACTCCAACTCTCCAACTCTGGAGCAGACTCCATTATTTCTGTGGTATTGTTACTATGGCAGCATCCACAGTTGCTTCTATGTGAGCCTTTTCAATTCTGATGTTTCTTTCTCGGCATAAGCTAATCTGGCTTTAGGAGCTTGTGCTTGTGCTGCTGCCATACTTCCTGCCATACTTAATCATAATCCAAGTAACACATTCAGTTATTCATGATGTTGATATGAGGTCATAATCGGCCAGCCCAGCCCTGACTATTCGATCTAAAGTTGGTTAAATGCAGAAAATGTTCATGTTGTTCTCAAATAACAAAGTAATAGCATTGAATGTTGAGATAACCACTCCTTATGGATCTGAAATAGAGATGGTCCAGACATATAAGTATTTTAGGAATAACACTGACCAGAACCAGATGATTAAGCGACATGCTGAATATCTTGAAATATTTCATCTCAGCAACTTTTATGCCACAAATGGATTATGGTGGTTTACTTTACATGAATACAATTGATCGATATCTTAAAAAGCTGGTTGCTGTATATCGTTGTGCCCTCTATTTTATCACTGGGTGTGGAAATTGTGTTTTGTATATATTGGCTCTCACATTGGTTAACTTTTATATATAAATGTAGTCTTGGACTCCTGCCCTCATATCTCTGTAAACTTAAAGTTCAGTATAAAAGTAATTTCGCCCTTTGCTCACAAACTGCCTTCTTGATATACATCCTTAAGAGTGAAAACAGAGCTTTGGATAAAAACATTTATATATGCTGGGATGTCTCTGCTCCCCGACACGGGACTTCATGTGGCCCCTGGGGCGGGTTGGGTGGGCGCCCCTAACCTGCCTCAGGCCTTGCAAGGCGGCTCCTGTTGTGGGGTGGGGAGTGCCTGGGCAGGCTCTCAGGTGTTGCTGTGGGGGGCCTGGGTACTGGTGTTGGTGCGTGCGTACAGGGACTTCCTGGTTGGTTCTTATTCCATCATGGGGGGGGTACTGGGTGAGGAGTTGGTGGGGGGACTGGGGTATGGTCGTGGGTGTATATGTGTGTGTATGTGGAAATGCATGTATTTATACATATATGAATAGTAAAAACTATAGTTGTATATGTATGCTGTAATATGTATAAGTAAATATATAAATTACATCGTAAATGAATGTATGCATTTATGTATCGATGAATACAGGGACTCAGGGAAAATAGCATTTATATACACATGGCAATAATAACTCACGTATCCGCTGATTTATACTCGGGTATATCACAATATATATTTATACTGTTAAAATTTCTAACTATTAATATGTATAACTCCTAAGTACGTCCAGATTTTTTGACATCTTAAACCACAGAAATAATAGCGAGGGTACATCTGAAAACATGGTATTGAGTTCAAGGGGTAGGAGTCCATACGTTTTTTTACTTCTTCCTACGACTTTTCGAACATGTCAAGACTGTTGCTGATGCAAAAAAAAGTGTGTCTTTTGCATTCCTTGTTAATTATGTTCAAGCATGTCTGTTACTTGCTATCAAGTTCAAAATAAAGACTTTTTGAATTGAATTGAAATATGCCACATCAGCATCCTGGAATGACCTTCAGAGAGATTTAAATATTGTCAGAACCAATCACCCTGCGTGAAATCAAATCTGCTTCACGGGACAGAGAAAAGTATTCTCCTGGTGCATGTAACTGCAAAGATTTCTTTATTGTTTCAGTATTCTCTGTTTTTATTCATATTCCTCCCCTGTGACATTTTTATTTCACACATTCATATCAATGAACTTTGGTAGACTTCAACAACAGAAGAATTGAGGGATTTACATAAGTCAGTCTTGGACAGAATTCCACATTTCACATAATGACACCACAACCTAAGGTCTTTGAGTTTCTATATGTTGTAGGATAATATTTATGATTAGATCAACATGGCAGATGTAGCAGAATTCAAGGGGGGGGACTTTTAAGTGGGATAATGCAATGATGTTTCATCATATTCCCTCCATCCCAGGATGTAAACTGTACAGAATGGCATTAGATACGTTCTTCTGGATATGAAATATACTTTTTCTGTATCTGTGCTTTTCCCAGGCACAGGAAGAACATGTAAACCACAGAAAAGGCCCAACAGAGATTTAAGTCAGGCACCATCTTCTACCTCACAATAATGTACCAAAAATACCAACACACAAGCAGAAAACATTTCACCACATTTCAGAAATGAGAGAAGCACTGACTCTGAATTTGTGCACATCTGTGACCATTTGTTACATAAGCATGTCAACCAAGTTCTACTTTCTTTTTTTCCTTCCATGAGGCTTTATATGAAAACCTATACCCACAGTTTACTTTCTGTGATTTAATTACTGTTGAAATGAAATAAACATCATGGGTGCCTTGCATAAAGAGACGATGTGACCAACACACTTTTCTGACTGACTTACCAAACAATGTCCAAAGGGTCAGCAAAGTTAGAACTGGCAGAAGAGAGTTTACTCTAAGTCACCTAAAAGTCAACATACTGAATTCATTAGAAAACACTGGTGGTCAGTTTAGCTTTAACTTTCTGATCCCTTTCACGACAACCCTAAGCTGAAGGCTATCCCAAATGACTATGTGACCTACACTCTGAGTAGAAATCCTTCACCTTACAGGGCTAACACAAAGAGACAACCGTGAACACTCAATCTTACAGTTAACATAGAATCACCAATTAACCGAACAGGTTTTTGGACTACAAGAGGAAACCAGAGTGCCCAAAGAAAACCCACACGCAGCAGGGGTTTCTGTTAAATCAACACAGAATGGCTCAGTTTGGCTGGCAAGTGAGTGGCGGTCATGAAGCATGTTTTCTTGTACATGTTCCACAAACATGATAAGCTTCCTCAGTCTGGTTCCCCTTATATTTCCCTTTCCTGGGACCACCAGCATGGCCTTCACAGATTTGTGACTGACTCCAGACAAACCTACTTATTGAGAACCTTTTCATAATTTTTCCAATTTTGTCTCTGCCTATTAGTATCAAAACTATGAATGAACAAATAAATGCTTATAGTGTAAACGTTTTCTTCTCTGTGGTCCAGTCCATCAATTTGATTTCAGTTGATTGTGGGGGCCAGGTTATCTTACTCACTACTCCATCACTCTTCATCATGATTATGTATGTTTGGCTCACTATTTAAAATCAAACAATGGTCCTTCCAACTGTATGTAACATCACTGTGATGCAGAATGTTGTAGTAACTATGCTTGTATGCCTTGATTTCTGCATCAGTGTCCAAAAGTAATATCTGCAGATATCCACCAGCCAGCCACCAGCTGTCTGAGTCTCACAAAAGCACAGTAGATGGAATCAAAACTTAAACATCTGGAACTTATCAGGCCAGGTTTCCACCAGTCCAACCATCATGAGCTTCATCCTAAAGTCTTAACATGATGATAAACTGTGTTTTTTGTTAATTTATCTGCACTTTACTTGTTAAACCATGTTACTGCAGGTGTCAAACAGGAATACTTCTGAATGTCAACACTTCCTTCATACAACTTTACAACGATTTACAACGATTTATGCCTTATTCACGCTTGCATTGCAGCAAAGCATTTAAAACAAGCCAATTTAGTATAAGATATTTAGTGTCTGAAGCCTAACCAAAAGTGAGAATGTAATTACAAAAGAAGCAAAAGTCTAAGACAGGAATAAACCCAGGTCATGCAGATAAAGAGTCCTGGGACTTATCTCACAGAAAATCATCTGCCAAAAGCCCTGTCACACCTTGACAATTTAGCAAGCGTATGCTGACATATGAAAGATTCGATATAGGAAGGTTTTGCACAAGTTAAGAACAACATGAAGTATGTTGTGCTATGATTTTTGTTTTACTCTCATGACAGAGTTACTTGGTTCTGTCTATGTGCTGCTGAAATCAAACATCCTATCCTGTAATTAATAATTTATGCAAGAAAGCATGAATCTCTCTCTAAAACTGGAGGATTTTTGATTGATGTGCTCATCATTGATCCTACTAAATGTATCTATAAATGAAAGCCATTTCAGTGCTTAATACAGTTATGGTTCATGTGATATGAGGTTATTAAAGACTGATATGCCTGTCAATATATGTGCAGAATGAAGAAATTGTGGTTTTGGTGATGGGCGTATAAACTAGAAGAGTGAAAATGTTAAATATGGAAAGAAAAAAATGTGGGAAACTTTTAAAAACGTAAAAATAGAACCCATCCTATTTCCAATCATTGTACTGTCTGCTGGACAAAGACACTTTCATCAAACAAGTGAGCTGTGCATGCTCAACTTTAATGTGCTTCACTAGGACTCATACACTATATTGCCAAAAGTATTCGCTTACCCATCCAAATAATCGGAATCAGGTGTTCCAATCACTTCATGGTTGTATGTGTATAAAATTAAGCACCTAGACATGCAGACTGTTTTTACAACTATTATGTTGGGGTCCCCCTGCAGCAGGTCTACAGCAGCAGATCTGGGATGAAGCTGTTGAAGACCAGCTGCTCCAGTCTGGTCCTGCAGCTGCAGCTCTGACTACTGGTCCTAACACACTTAAGTACTAACTATATGCTTTATTAAACAGAAACATTTTAAGTTTGGTTTTAAAGGTGGAGTTGGTGTCAGCCTCCTTAACCCAAATTGGAAGTTGGATCTATAGTGATGATTCCTGATAACAGAAATCCCGTCCTCCAAATCTACACTTGGATCCTTTAGGAACTACGAGTGAACCTGCACTCTGAGAACGGAGAACTGTATTAGGAACATATGGTTCTATCAGGTCTTGCAAATATCGCGGTGCTAGGCCGTTTTGGACTTTATATGCAAGTAATACAATTTTGAATTGGATTCAGAGTTTTACGGGGAGCCAGTTTGGAGCTGCCCCCTTCTCTTCCATCATGACTGTGCACCAGTGCACAAAGCAGGTCCATAAAGACCAGGGTGACAGAGTCTGGTGTGAATGAACCTGACTGGCCTGCACAGAGTCCTGACCTCAACCCGACAGAACATCTTTGGGATGAAATAAAGCGGAGACTGAGAGCCAGGACATCAGTGTGACCTCACAAATGTGTTTCTGGAAGAATGGTCAAAATGGGATGTCACTTAATTTCATATGCGAGTCAAGGCAGGTGAGTGTATATTATAATAGTATATTGTATGCATTTTTATGCTTTGACCATACTGTCATAAACTATTATTTTGTTGAAAATATATAATTGAAACCACCTACTTGCAATTCTCCATCCACCCCTTTACTCTATTAATCTTTTCAGCAAAAGCATAGCAATATAGAATTGCACATTTTACTTCTAGAAGAATTCATCTCCCCATATTAATCTATTTTACAAGATAAATCACACATAAATTGACTCAATGCAGAGATCAATCATTATAGCATTGACAGAGAAGGAACTCATCATTATAAAAGCAAATGGTTAAGCAGTGGTTAAAGTGTGGTTGTTGCCACTGTCCCCTTGCAAGGTTTTACATCAAGGGTGATGCCTTTTGTGTGAAATCATGTGTTCTCCATGGCTAGTTTGGGTTTTCTGCAGGTATTCCATTAAACTACTACAGTCCAAAAACATGTTAGGTTAAATGATAAGTCCAAATTGGATGGTTGTTGTTTCTGGCCTTCATAGTAAAATGGGTGAAATGTAATCTGTTGAAAGTATCCATCAGCACTCTCCCAGCTGATTTTTGGATCAACTGAAGAATTGTTTATGAATGGTTTTGACCACAATGTCAAAAACCATACCATTTTACTTGGGTGATGCTCTTTGGTAGGTTTTGCATATAACAGAGGCTCCGGGACTCTGTTTCATAATTGAATTAAAAGACAAAACTTATAAATATAAAATTAAATATCTATAGAGTCCATGGAGAAGTATGGTAGAATAGCAAACCTCTGAGGCTTCTGGGGTCACTAATATTTACTTCAGCTTTACTTTAATTTAAAAGGGTAAAATTATAACTCACACATGACTTAATGTCTTTGAGACAGGTCCTCAACTTCAGGAACTAATAGTTAGAAGCCTAATAAGTAGAGTCATCAGCATGCCCATAAACATGCTTCATGTTTCCTGATTGTATCACAAAAAGAACACAAGAGAATTGCTGACACCTTATTGACTGAGATGATGTACTGTAATGCAGATTCAACTGTTACACATAAGCCACTAGTCTGCAAATAATTTTAAAGTTGAAAAGATTTATTTTTACATGTTGTCATGTAGATTCCATTGGTTCCATTGGCTCCCTGTAAAACTCAAAGTTTTATTACTTGCATATAAAGTCCAAAATGGCCTATCGCCACGATATTTGCAAGACCTGATAGAACCATATGTTCCTTATAGAGGTTTCCATTCTCAGAGTGCAGGTAACAGCTTCATCCTATATATGCTCCTATAGCCCTATAGCTATGGCTATAGGCTTGTTCAGTTTCTACATGCAGCCCTTGGGAAGTATTATCCGAAACCACGGCATTCATTTTCATTGTTATACTGATGATACGCAGCTGTATTTGTCTATGAGGCCAGATGAAACAGAACCATCAGCCAAACTTCAGGTGTGTCTTAAAGACATCAAGGACTGGATGTCCACAAATTTTTTGCTCCTAAATTCCGACAAAACAGAGGTTGTTGTTTGTTGTTCCAAACTCCTTAGAAAGGGATTAGATGGTGTTGTGATGGCCTCCAGTACAACTGTGCGAAACCTTGGTGTTATTTTCAATAATAGTTTAAACAGCATATTAATCAGGTTTGTAAGACAGCGTTTTTCCACCTCCGTAATATCGCAAAGATTAGGAGCATCCTTTCCCAAAGTGATGCTGAAAAACTAATTCAAGAGTTTGTATCTTCTAGACTGAATTACTGAAATGTGTTCTCTGAATATCCTCCAGCTGATCCAAAATGCAGCAGCGCAAATGCTGACAGGAACCAACAAGAGACCACGTCTCTCCTGTGTTCGCCTCCCTCCATTTGGTCCCCGTAAAACTAATAATCCAATTCAGAATGTTATTACATGCGTATAAAGTCCAAAACGGCCTAGCGCCGCGATATTTGCAAGACCTGATAGTGCCTTATGTTCCTAATAGAGTTCTCTGTTCTCAGAGTGCCGGTTTACTTGTAGTTCCTAGACTAAAGCAGCTGGTCTTCAACACAGTTTCATCCTAGATCTGCTGCTGTAGACCTGCTGCAGGGGGGCACCAACATGATAGTTGTAAAAACAGTCTGCATTGCAGTCTTGCAATAAAAGAATGTCATAAAAAAAGAGAGAATGAAAGAAACACACACTCTCACAATCTTCATAACAAACAGTCATTATAACTGATCATTTGAAAAAAGAAAAATGCTTTTTGAGCTTTCTAAGAGTGTACACTAAGCAGAAAACATATATAATGCAACACACTTCAGCAGCTGTAGCTAATAAACACTGTTGTCGCATGATCAGCGGTCCAGGTTACAACATACAGTAAAACAAAACTAGTTAAATGGATTAACTAAGTTTCTCTGACCCGACACAAAGAAGCCTCTTACATGGACCACTTTGCAAGCAATGGAAGTGATGGTTTTGTCCTTGGCATACCAGCATTCCTTGGTTTGGTAAACAGTTGGGTGGTTATGCTCTGCAGGTGGTCCTGGTGAGGAGCAGCACTCTCTTTCTTGTTCTCCTCAATGGAGCAAAACGTTATCACCTAGGTATCATAAATGGAGCAAAGCCTTATCACCTAGGTATCATAAATGGAGCAAAGCCTACTGGGGTTTTGAGTCATTGTGAAAGTTTCTTTGTTTCAAACCTTGTGGTCAGGCCTTACAGCTGATGTTAGGCCTTTCTTTGTTCAACACATGGCTGTGGCCCAACAGCCCCCTTAGGTCTGAAGACTGGGATTCCGGTCATAGTATTTGGAGCTACCCACAAGTCCAACAGTTCAAGTGTTGCACAGTCCAGGTGTGGCCAGGGGTTAAAAAAACACTTAACAGTTCAAAAGTTGTGGAAGCTGGAGGCTTGATGTCTGGACAGATTTGAGGCAAAGTCTGGGCAGAGACTAAAAAGATGCCTAACTATACACATTACAAACCTTATTTTGCAAAACAAAACAGTCCTAACGTGCTGCAGACTTTCAGTGCAGACAAAGAAAGGAGGAAAAGAATAAACAGGATTTGTTAAAGGTTAGGATGATTCCACATGTTTGCTGGAATCATCTGGTATTGTGTTTGAAGTGTGCATGTGATGCCCTTCAAACTGTTCTGTAAGAGCTTCTAGATTTATGGATAAAATGGTGTTGGGTGTAACAGCATGCAAATTGTGAGTGTAGGCACAGCTTCTTCCCTAACACTCCAAGTTCCCATACCCCACCACGCATTTCCTGCATGTTGAGGTTCCTCGTTCTGGAGTGAATGGTTACTGCACGAACTGCACGCTCTCATGGAGATTATGGAGGAAGAGAGAATTAAAAGTATGGTCCTCCTCCAAACCTGGTGTAGTGCGTCTCTGGAAGAATTCAGTTCTCAGATGCCAGTAATATTTCTTTGGTCATTCTGACTTCTGGTGCTTAATGGAAAAAGCAGTCAGAGTAGCTGAGGCCCAGTCTGTGTATGAAGAATACTCCTCTAGCAGAGCCCAATGGCGTGCTTCATAGCAATCTCTGGTTTCAGGTGGAAGAGAATCCATAAAATTAGGGACGCTCCTGGCTGTGGTTTTCCAGAGGAACTTTACTTTCTTACGGGATGATGCATGGGGCAAATCCCGGAAGCAATGCTCAACATCGCAGAGATAATTCTCAATGTTTGATCCTGGATCATCCAGGTCAAAGTCTTCTATGTCAATGGCCAAGGACTCAAGGTAGCAGAAACGCAAGCTTTGTCCATGTGACTGGCCAGGTCCAATTGACTCACCAGAATATTCCTGGTACTGATGGTCTCTGTACCAGAATATTCCTGGTACTGATGGTCTCTGTACCATCGGAAATAATTTGTTCTCTGATGACAGGGAAAAGGTAGGTCAAGGTGTGGTTTTGAACCAGTTGACACATGCTTTTGTCCAGCAGAAGAAGGTTCACAGAAATCTGAAACACTCACAGGCTGAGAATGACTCTGCATGTGTTTTGGATGCAGTACTTCATCTCGAGGACGCTGAGCAGTGGGCCTGAGGGTGAATGGGGGTGCACACTTTGAGACTGGCCCCCCTTTCCTCCCTGTGCATCTGGGTGGAGGCACTTGGCTGTCATCCCAGGTGATGGGGTCTATGACTGCGTCAGTAGGAGTCTCTTGGCTACTAGTTAGGTCTCTTGACTCAGAAGGGATTCGCAAGCTCACTGCTGGATCCTCTGTCTCACAATCTGCTGGCCATGGGTCAGTGTAAGATTGGTTGTGCCATTTATCACACTGCTGCACCTGTTTGTTTGTGATCTGGACATTGGAGAGTTGATCTACTTTGATTTTTGGCTTGAGCAGTGAGCTGCATGCTTGTTTTCAACCCATCTCTGCTCCATTTTGGTGGAGCTTTGTGTGGAACATTCACAGAGGTCCAGGGACTGCTCACAGAGCCTGAGAGCTTGCTCACAGAGGTCCAGGGACAGCTCACAAACCTGAGTGCTTGCTCACAGAGGTCCAGGGACAGCTCACAAACCTGAGTGCTTGCTCATAGAGGTCCAGGGACAGCTCACGGAGCTTTAGCGACTGCTTGCAGAGTAGTCATGATTGCTCATGGCGTTGCTCAATGTCACTGAGCTTATCTGACAGGAGCTGGGTTTAAAAACAAGCACATCTGAAGTGAGTAATTCTCTGGTTGTGTTCTTAATTAAAGAGGTAAACTCCTGTATCCTCTTACAAGTGCTAAGTTCATAACTATGCAAGTTATTTATCTCCTCTGAGGGGAGGCCAGTGGGAACAGCGACCATGCCATGCATGTCAGCCAGTTTTGAGAAGCCTTTGGGTCCTGGTACGAAGAGGTCTGAGCCAAACATTTTATTATTGCTGTTATAGTAAAAGCCTCACACAGGTTACCAAAATGTTGTATCTTATCACTCTAAAGTAGAAGTTGTAGGCTTCACAGCTCACAGGCTCAGGAGAGAAGTCCATGTTGGAGTCGTTGTGAATAGGGAGCGTTGGTGAGAGAGTGAGAGAGTGAGAGAGGAAGGAACTGCTCTTTATAGCCAGGCCTGGGCTGCTGTGCATCAGTGAGGACCCCTGCTGGGTTTTGGGGTCAGTGCCCAATGAGAGGCCAATTCCTTATCACCTAGGTATCATAAATGGAGCTAAGCCTGCTGGAGTTTCGAGTCATTGTAAAGGTTTCTTTGTTTCAAACCATGTGGTCAGACCTTACAGCTGATGTTATGCCTTTCTGTATATATACAGAACATGTATATATATATATATATATATATATATATATATATATATATATATATATATATATATATATATATATCCATCCATCCATCGTCTTCCCCAGGGCCTCCTCCCGGTGGGACATGCCTGGAACACGTCTCTAGGGAGGCGTCCAGGAGACATCCTATACAGATGCCCAAGCCACCTCAGTTGACTCCTCTCAATGTGAAGGAGTAGCGGCTCAACCCCGAGCTCCCTCCGGATGACTGAGCTTCTCACCAGCCTGCAGAGGAAACTCATTTCGGCCGCTTGTATCCGTGATATTGTCCTTTCGGTCAATACCCAAACTTCATGGCCATAGGTGAGGGTGGGAGCGTAGATTGACCGGTAAATTGAGAGTTAGGCCTTGCGACTCAGCTCCTTCTTCACCACGACAGTTCGGTACATCGATCGCATGACTGCAGACGCTGCACTGATCCGTCTGTCAATCTCACGCTCCATCTTTCCCTCACTCGTGAACAAGATCCCGAGATACTTAAACTCCTCCACTTGAGGCAGGACATCTATATATATATATATATATATATATATATATATATATATATTTGTTTGCAATTAATATCTTTTCTGATTTGGGGTTTTAAATGCCATTTCAGCTCTCATCTTTCTAAAGGATCTGCATCCTTTACACAACTACATAAAATTACTTTCATATCTCTCAGGCACTATGTATTACTGTTACATCTGTTCCTGAAGCTTGTAATGAATGAGTTAAATATGCTACCAATATATACTATTATTTATCTAAAATGATTTATTAATGTATTAAAAGTATTAAAAAACCAATTCAATAAAAAGACACTTAAAATAGTGTGGACAACATGAGTTAATATAAAAAAAAATGTAATAATTGTTTTCATATTATATGATAATATGAGTTAAATATGCTCATATTTCATGTTTCTTGAATTTGTTGATGATTTTGAGTTTTCAGGATGTTACTGAAATTCCTTTTTTTTCACACATTATTTGACATTCCTGTTTGTAAGCTGTGTGTAACTACAGAGCGGGCTCTTCACTGGCTTGTAGACGTCTCAGACCCAAATTTACTGTTATGTGATAAGAGATGAACACTTCTGTCCGTTTTAAGGTCCTATGTTCAAGGATATGTTCAAAGTTGTCTGACCACATCTTGAGATTTGGGGAAATATAACCTCATCTGTGCAAGACCACATGACTTATTACTTCATGTCATTACTTAATAAAGCCAAATGTTGCCAAAATGCTGAAGTGGTGTGTGAAAAAGTACTTCTAGCATCACTAATGTGTAGTCAGTGTCTTCTGCTTCACGATATCAGTCGCCCACATTGCTGTGGAAAGGTTTTGTTCCTTACAGGATGTCTTTATTTTGCAGTCTGTAGGTTTGTGGTCATTTGTTTATACATAGCTCTATGGTCCCACAACAGTATTTTAGTCAGGTCTTTTAGTCAGTACAAGCAATGGTCCACACACACCTGATTCCTTTCTTTTCAGACACTGTTGTGGATATGTTGGTTCTCTTGGGGTCATTCCTTTTGCATAACTCAGTTTCAGCCAAGCTGTGACTGGTTGACAGATGGCCTCCCGTTTGCTTCTGGACTACTTCATCACCTCTCCACCACCATGCTCAACAGTGCTCATGAGGTGGTTGCAATGATATATTGCGTTTGGTTTTCATCAAATGTGTCACTCTGTAGTATTGCCAAACATCTCCACTTTTGTATCTTATTTGCAAAGGACATTGTTTTACAAGTCTCTTTGTTGTTTGTGATGCAACTTTGCAAACATAAGCTGTGCTGCCATGTTCTTCTTAATAAGAAGAGGCTTTCTCCTAGTATTCCTCTCAAACAAACCATACTCGTCCAGTCTTTTTCTAACTGTACTATGAAGAACTTGTTCATGCTGGCTGGAGTCTGAGATGGAGCTCTTGGGTTTCTTGCAATTTCCCTGAACACTGATCAATCTGATCTTGTTGTGGTGTGAGCTCCTGAACACACTGGCATATTTCAATTTATGTATAATATTTCTCACGGCAGAAATTATAAACTTCATACTGTTTAGAAATGGTATTATAACCCAGACTGATGGACAGGAATAGTTGCTTCTGTAGGATGTCTTTTCACCTTACAATTTTATTAACACACACATGAATGTTCCAGACCAGCAAACAGCAAACTTCAAAGTTGAAATAGACTAACTCAACAAAACTCAAAAACTAAAAAGGTCAAACTAAAGTTATGTTATTCAGATCTAATGTGATTTTTTTTTCATTAATTTTCAATGCAAATAAAATCAGTATGTATGAAACATGATTTCAGTTGACTTATCAAAAAATTTTAGAATAAAAAGAATAAAAGAATTAAAACATATTTAGGTGGATTATTCCACAAAAAAAATGCTTTAAAGATAAAGCTTTGTAGAAGGTGATGCAGCACGACAAATGACCAAAACATCCGAGTAAATCCACCAGAGAACGTTTTCAGGAAAAGAAAATTTGTTCCTTTTGAGGAGACCAGTCGGAGATTTTAGCTCCACATATTCTACAGAATAATCTCCAGAGAGCCATTCACACCAGACATCCTGCAAAAGAGTGTTAGCTGAAGCAGTTCTGTAAAGAGGAACGGTCAAAAACATCCTAAATGTTGTGCAGATCTGATTCAGACCTGAAAGAGCTTGACTAAACTATTGCTGCTAAAGGAGGTTTGACCAGCTAGTAACTCCAAAGCTTCACTTACTTCCTCCAGCACTGTGAAAGTTTAATAAGCAAGTTCAATAAGGACAAGATAAATGATACTGTAAACATGTTATCAGCTCAAATGCATTGTGTTTGTCTATTGAAGATCAAATGAAGATTATATTATGTTTATTAAAATAAATACCTAAATGCATAAAAACCAGTTTGGCTATGTTTGGATTGCCAGCACCACTCTAGTTTTCATCATATCCAGATCTTATCTATTTTCTTGACAGTTTGAACAGCCAAATTATTAGTTTTTTCCAAATCTGGTTGAAAAGTACTCAGAGTTGGTTTTAAATACAATTCCTATCAGCTTTGTAAAGATCGATCTCTACCTGAAGAGTCCCATTGCCTTCTCTTGCTCACCATGGTTCCCTGTAGGGGGGCTCTGCAAGTCACTTTGGGGGACAAACAATCCTTCCCACCCTAGGAAGCACCAATACTAACATGTAGTATTTCCAAATGAGGAGGATAAACTCAAAACAACTAAAAGCTTTTACTAACCAGGATATGAAGCAAAAACATGAAACCATTATATATGGTATAACTGCACTTATCTGTCTGTCATTTGAGCTTTTGATAAATGTTCCTTGAAAGAACCTCTCGTTTCATTTAACATCAAATCCAAGTTAGAACTATGGTCAGATGAAAGATTGATGAATACAGATTTATTTTCCTTTGCAATAAAGGTGGTGCCCTGACGAGTTTGATAAATTAATTAGGAGCGCTGCTAAAGTCTTGGCCTTCTGGTGTTGGTTGTGTTGCTCCTGTTCTTTCTCCCTCCCTCTCTTCCACTTCGCTGTCCTCTTCTTCTTTTGTCTGCTGGGGTTTGGTGGGAGTGGTGTTGCTGTGGTCGGGTTCCACAGGGTGGGGGTCTATTGGGTCAGTTGCTCCTGGCAGCGTTGGTGCCGTGGGCTGGGGCGCGCCGGTCTTAGGGGGTCCGGGGGGGGATGACTCCCTGGTAGCTGCTCTAGTTGGAGTCAAACCTCATTTCTGTTGTGTGGTCTTATATGAATGTGAAAGTCTAGGAGAAAAATGTATATAGCTGTGAGTGAATTTTTAAAATAATTCAAAAACAATAGTTTTTGGATGTAATATTTAACCATAATGATATATCAGTAAAATATCATTAGTTTTTCAGTCTGGTACCCGAGAAAGATCAAAAGACACATATGGTGCCAAAATGCGCCCAAAAGGCACACTCTGTGGTTCGGCTGGACATGTCTATGATGAAACATCTGTAAAACTGCGCGAGCTCACTTTTTTTACCATCTGTTTTCGCACAGTTACAAATCTGATATTATGTCACTAATTCCTAAATGAAATTTGCTATTATCAGATGACTGAACGGCAGCTTTTGCTCAAAGTAATGTGCTTTTGTTTATGCTATGAAATTAAAGCACAAATTTGAAACAGAAACAAAAGTCTGGCAACCAAGGGCTTTTAAATAGGATTTCAAACAGTCTTTCATATCATTCACAACACAATGGCAACAGCGGCAACATGTGATGGCTTCAGCCCACAAAAAGCACTCTGTTTCTTCTGTTTTGGTTGATGGACCTGACATAGAGGACAGCTTACACAACAACTGTCACTTGAAGGATGCTGAAATAAAGCAGCAGCTTCCTCCATCTTTGACGCTTCTTTTTTGTTACTTGTAGACAATTGGAACCGCAGCTCCACGTAAATATTTTCGACGACGGCAAAGCCAACTCACAAACCCCCAGTTTGATTTGTTTACATCAGTTCTGTAAGTGTGGGTAACCATAGGAACCAAGTGGATTAAGGAATACCAGCAGGGTGCCCTGATAGACTTGCGATATATAATGTAAACAGTCAGTTAAGAGGATCAGATTGTGATCACACATGCCTAAAAATCTGATTTAGACTGGACTGCAATCTTAATATAGCCTTATTGAAAGGGGTTCATGTACCTTTTCTCACCACTGTATGTTCACTGGATGTTACTTGGTTTTGTGTTTACTGGTGAAAACAAAGGTTGGTAGGCGCTTCACTGTGAGGTGGGACAACTTTGTCACTCATTGTACTGATAAGACCCCAATTATGTCCCTTAAAGCGGAGTGTAATGGTTTTCTTCAAGAACAGGACCCAGATGCAGGACACTGATAAGTTCAGACCAAAATCCATAGTTCAAGTCAAAGCAGAGGTCAAACACAGAGGCACTCAACATGACAGCCCAAACAGAAAAGGGGTGAGCAAAGGCCAAAATCCAGGCACTTTGCAAAAACTAAGAGGAAACAGCAGACACTAGTGAAGACAAGGAAGCTATTACTAAAATCCCAAAACCGTGACCTCATAGGTCAAACAGGCAGTGTGCTATCATTGCTGGTGGACCTCTGTTTGCTGAAGTTCATTAAAAACAAAAAGTAAATGTCAATTAAGGGCTAGGATTCAAGTTTATGCAAAATACAAAATATCAAATCGTTGGTTTTTGGGATGGATGGGTTTGGTGAATGTGACATATGATAGAAACTGATTGAAGTGCTTATTTAAGAGTTGATCCGTCTGTTGCTGTTCAGTTCAGACAGTGTTACTGCTTACACCGCATATCTCATCTCATTTTCTTCTCCTCGCCCCTTTTTTTCAACTACAGTACTGTTTCATGCTACTCCACTCACCAAAAACGCTTTTTTTCTTGGTCTGTTCTGATTTTAAACAATTGTCCTTTACACCTATAGACCACTGGGTCAGTTTACAACCAGAGGAAGTGGGATACATTCTCACACTTTCCATCTTTTTTTTATACTAACTGAGCACAATACATCACAATGGTATAAATGTCACAGAGAACACGAAAGAAGAAAGCCTTGAGGGCAGAGCCCCCAACAGTTAAACAATGTGAACACCTGGGACGAACTGGTCCTTAAGATTCAAATCATTGTGGCGATAACTCACAGAGTATGGAGCTGTATATATATATAAACCCCCTTTTAAACAATTCATTACAAGCTTAAGGACACATTAAGAAAAATATTTCCTTTACTTCTTTGAGAAATACAGATCTGGAAGAAAAATAAGAGCAGAGCCAGAATAGCTTTACAACCCAATCAGAAAAAGGTGTGGCAATATGGAAATTAAAGTTAACGAGGTTAATATTTTGTCCACTACCACCCAGTCTAAATCATCATTTTTGTTTTGTTCACAAAAAAGACCTTTTATTGACATATAGTATTAAAACATTACAAACATAACAAAAATAATATATGTATTAAATGATGCTCCTTATTAGCACTGAATTAACAATGTACCTATATTTTTGGAAGGAATTGCAGACCGGAAATGGATGTATATCCCAACACATAGCAGGCGAAAGGCAGGGGTCCAGCCTGGACAGGTTGCCAGTCCATCGCAGGGCCACATACAAAGACAGACAACCAATCACGCTCAAATTCACACCTACAGGCAATTTAGACCCTGCATGTTTTGGACTGTAGGAGGAGCCGGAGTACCCGGAGGGGACCAACGCAAGCACGGGGAGAATATGCAAACTTGCTGTTCTTGCTGTGAGGCAACAGTGCTAACCACTAAGCCAACGTGCTGCTGGATGTATGTGAACAAATTAAATAAAGTTGATGAGGAAAAAAGAAACATTAAATATCTGGGGGTCATAGTGTCTCTGAAGAAATAATTCAAAGCTAATTTATTGACAAGCAACCTGTAAGACAAACCATCGTTGTCATTATCATCATAGACATGCAAACACTTATTTAAAAACGCAGTTGTAACACAAAAAAAATAAACTTCCCAGCTGATGTGAAAGCATCATAGTTCCATTTGTTGAATGTGAAAACACAAAATATTCAACCGTGACACAAAAGGTGGTTCAGGATGTCATTAAAACACTGTCATGAGACCATGATGTTCGTACGAATGTTAACAAATGCCTCCATAATAATGAAAGACCTGCTTCTCTCCATCAAATGATTTCTTTCCTTAAAGATCCAGCTGCTGACTCCAGGTTAAGGTTCATCAGAGGACTGCAGCTGGAACATGAAGACATACTTTAATGTTTAGTACAAAAATCTCATTTTGCACACTTTTGCCTTGCAAAGTTGTATTATGTCAACTTTCAAATACACTTTTTTAAAGACAATTATACGAAAATTGCACCCATCTCAGAACAGAGTAACTTTGACAACATGTGAGAAGGAAAGTGAACAAGCTCACGGTCTTCCTTCAGTTCTGCTTCTTCTTTTTCTGCAGCACAATTTCCAGAACTAGAAATTCTTCTGTGTAATATTGAAGACAAAAGAAACCAAAATGCAACTTTTCTTTGCTGAAACAGAATACCAGTATTACTCTTTTATCTGAAAACACAAAAACCACCAGACAAGCAATTAAATTACTATAATTAGAAAACAATATTTGAAAACAGTGAGGACACACACATGCACACGCACACCATAATCTTGGTCTCGTGCCGCTTTCAGGAGCCACGACAGTAAGAAAAGACCATTTTAGTCAAATCAATGACCATTCAGCCACATTATCCAAACAAAACACAAACATGCTCAGGGTCAGAGATTGTAATGACTGCTTTCATCACAATGAAGTTGTGCAATTTAGGTGCTGCAACTAAAACAGAGACCAAAGTAGAACAATTGCTTTCACCATCCATCACTGGAGAAGTACACAACGCAACACTTTCTCAACTTACATGCCACAGTGACGTGTACGCGCTTTGAGCATCTGGAAAAGGGCTTATGTAGATGTGGCAGAGGAATGCGGAGTGATAAATGGACCTCCATTATCACAGTCATGACCTCTGCACATCATGCACCCACATGCAGACCAGTGCTGTCACAACAAGCTTTATTACTGCTTCCCAGTATTTTGCTGATAAAGTGCAAAAAATTAGCTAAGAGGAAGTAGGTTGACTTCCTTGGGTAAAGAAGAAGAAGGAGAAGTGTATTTTCAGTAAATGTGGAAGCAAAGCTGCAGGCAGTCTCTGTAGGGTGGCACAGTCGGAAAACTATTCGTCCCATTCATCAGCTGGACAAAGCAAACTGAAGTTATTAAAGTCTGGGTTCAACTGTACCCAAAAAACAATGTTGCAAGTAAATTTAAACATGAATACAAGTAAAACATGCACATCAGTTAAAATAAGGACAACAGAAAATAAAATGTGGTGATTTATTCTAGCTTTCAATTTTAGTGTGAACTGTAATTAAAATCAAATAATCTAAAAAACTGCTAATAACTACAAAACATTTCAGTTGTCTCTACGTGTGTGTCTGTTTGTGTAAATGTGTCACATAAATCTGCTGCTTAAAAGTCCTGGGTCTTTGTCATATTTGTTTTTCACGATGCACCAAATGTTTTTAAAAGCAGCAGAGAAATCTGACAGGACTTGTAAGTGCACCCAATTGAATTAAACGATTCAAATAATAATAATAATCCTCACTAAAGAAATCACTAAAGAACTCTATAAATAATTGGGAGATTGGATGCAGGAATTCCCAGATTAATAATGCAAGGGTGTATCCTTTCTGCAGTGCAAGCTGTCCATCCCATAGAAACCCAGACACATCCGTGACAGCAGAGACGCGGGCTAATATCCTGATCAAAGGACCGTTTTTTCACTTTCCCTCAGTCTATTTTAAATTAGCCTTAGCAAATAAACGTCAGTAGAATTTCCGCATCTTGTCCACATGTGACTTCTTCTGTGCATCATATTTGACCTGTATTTGTGGGCATGACGGTGGATGCGTGGCTGCTGTAGATCGGTGGTCAGAGCCAGTGGTCCTCTAACCAGAGGTCAAAGACTTGGTCCCAAGCCCCATCAACCCCAAATGTACTCACGGGGGCATGGCTTTAAAAAACAAGCTCTGCTGTTTATGAGGTGAATTTATATAAGAAGTGCTGTAGTTTGAGTGATTGTGTGATCGTTGAACTGAAAGACAGACTGTAAAGAACTTTATTGAATCTGGATAAGGTTAACGGTGGTATGAAAGTTTAAGACCATTTACGTTCCCCATTTCCAAAGTGTTAATCCTATTGCAGCATTGTTGTTTTTTTTGCAGTGCCATCTCAGGATTCAAAGATTACTGGCATCTAAACTGACTTTTGTTCTTCTCCCCTTCCACACAGAGATATTCCAGATTCCCAGAATCTTTTTATATTGTGTCGAGGTGATCAGAACTTTATGCTGAGGGTTCTGAAATGGTTTCATAGTTTGTGGAAGTGGATTGGTTTTATTATGAATAAAATATGGATTTGTACGATTTGGAATTTATTGCATTGTTTTATTTATATTTTACACAGAATCTTAACTTAAAAAAATGGGTTGTAGATATTTTTTCGACTGCCAAAAATCACAATAAAGATATATAAAGATAAATAATTATTCTATGATCTAAGCCAAACCACTTTAGGAGGCATTATGGAAAATGTGGTGATGTAGCTGCGATCCGAATGTCGTTGAATGTTGTTGAATGTTGTTGGGCAGCACGGTGGCTTAGTGGTCAGCACTGTCGCCTCACAGCTAGAGGCTCAAATCCTAGCAGGGGTTTGTTTTCCCTGTGCTTGCATAGGTTTTTTCCAGTATTCCAGCGTATTCCAGCGTCCTCCTACAGTACAAAAACATGTTTGTCAGGCTAATTGGTAAATTTAAATTGCCTAAAGGAGTGTGTGTGGTTGTTTGTCTATGTGTGGCCCTGTGATCCACTGGTGACCTGTCCAGGGTGCATACGTCAGGCTTGTTCCCAGAGAAAGCAGGAATAGGCTCCAGCAGACCCCTGTGACCCTGTATAGGAATAAGCAGATGTATCAATATTGAGGGATGGCTGTTTACCATGTCCAAGGTTGAGAAGGTTTACAATAAAACCTCATAAATGCAAAGTTATGAAGTCTCTCTGCCCCTCCTCAGGTTTACACGGTAGGTAACAATTATCAGCCATGAGCTAGTTAATACACATTAAGGTTAGAAGGTACCGTTTTGGAAATTAAAATACCAACTTAATCCCAAAATTAAAACCCCACTGTGGATTTGAGGCTGTTGTTTTTAACATGGAATGCAGATTGTAGCATCTTTCAACTAATGCACTAACACAGACAGCAGCACTGACCGTAGTAGTGCCACTTCCAGTCACAGTCTCAAACTCATTTCTAAAAAACAAGACGCCTTGTTTCAAGAAAACTAGAAGACTATTCCAACTCCATTGGCAGAGATAGTTTGCTTATAACGAGACAATCTTGACTAGATTTAGAAACATTAGGCTTATTTCAGGGTTGTATTTGCACTGTGGTTAAAACTAAACCCACTGAAAAAAAAAAATAAGCAATAGCTTCCTCTTTTGCAGACAAAAGTGCCGCAGGCAAAAAAAATTCTTGATAAGCCAGAACCAAAAATATGCTGTTACATTTTCTGGCATCAGCTCAAACAGACTGCGGATCTGGAATTAACTTGTAAATTCTTTAATAAAGTTAAAGAGAAATTTCCTTACCATATTAAAAACGCACGACCTCTGACTGCACCAGTCAGTGATTAACAATAAAAGTCAAAGCTTTACCCTTGAAATATTTTTTTCATACTTTTTGGTTTAAGTTTTAGAAAGCTTTTTTTTTCTAAACTACAACTTGCGTTTTCAAGTCACGAGTGCATGTATTTTGTAATCTTGTGCACACCTTCACTACTGCAGACAATTCAGAATCATGAATCAACCCAACAAGCCTGCTTTGGACTATGTGAGGACGCAGGCATACTCTGACAAAACCTGCACTGGAATGAGGAAAAAACACACAAGTTTCACACAGAAATGCCCCAGCAGGGATTTGAACTGGATCCCTTCCTGCTCTAAGACAACAGGTTAACCACCACCACACCACTATCCTTCTGGTGCAAAACCCATTATTAGAAAAGTGCAAGAATAACAAACCGCAATACAAAACAAATAACAGGTAGACCACCAAAGCTCACAAGAAAGAAGGACCGAGAGGTAGTAGGGAGGTCAAAGCTGACCCTGACAGATCCAAATAAACCCCACGACAGAGGTTGTCTGTCCTGAAGCTATCCACTCAACAAAGCTGAGCTGTATGGACTAGTGCTAAAAATGAAGCCACTGCTTAAAGAAAAAAAAAAGAGAGGAAGAAAGTATGTTTAAAGTACACAAACTCCAAACATTTGAAAATATGTGCTCTGTTCAGATGAGACTAAGACTAAACTTTTAGATCACGGAGGAAGATTTCCCGGACGCTGGTGGCAGCATCTATTGGAATCGGGATCAGTTATGTGGCCTGAGTCCGAGAAATTGGTTACAACTGAAGCGATGGCAAATGCATACAGTGCTAAGGAAACAACCAAAGGGTTTATGTGGCAATATTTGAATTTCTTAGGCTAGTTCAATCAAATCTCAGACCGCAATTCCACTGAGAATTTGTGGCGTGATTTTGAAGTTAAACAGAAACAGAAAACTATCCACCTTGAAGGAGCTGGAAGAGCTGTCTCATGATGAAATGGACAAAAGTCCCAGCAGATGTGGCAAGGTTATAGACCTCCAGACACTTGCAGCTACATTTGCTGAAAAGACTGTCTCCAGATGTTTTCTGTGTTTTGTTGTCTTTTGTTTTTTCCACAAATAAGAATATTTTGCGTCTTTAAAGTGGTGAACGTGTTGCGCCATTGACAATCCAACAAAGGTCTAAGCAAGTACAAATGCCAACAGAGCATGAATACCTTTACAAGGCAGTGTAGGCAACCAGCAAGTGGACTGTGCTGGATAAAAAGACTGGACTTTCCGGCTGAAAGTGATGTTGCGATGAAGAGGAAGCAACCTCTTCATAGCCAGGGATGTAGTTCAATATATAAATGCTGGATTAGAGGGGTGGAACTGCTGCAAAAGATTTGTTGGATTTTTGAATGCAAAATTTAAAACTCATTAAAAACATAACAAGTTATTGTAAGGGAAAGGCATCTATAATGATTATGCAACCATTCCAATGTCCTGTCAGAGCAAAATTATTGATTTATGCTGACTGAAACTCAAGTTACATTATCCTTCTGCTTTTGAAAAAGTGTCCCAAAGGGGACAGGGATTTTCTATAACTACCAACATTTGATAACACTCTTGCACTTCAAAATTAAGTTATAATGACATTAATTGGTACGTGAAAGCAGGGATATCCATTCCAGGATGGACATTTCTCTATCTTGTGAAATTCCCGTGAAGTTTTCTTCTCAAAGCAGGCCCACATGTTCACTGGATTAATTTATTGCAGCGAGGTATGGTTCTGTTCTGCTTGACATATTTTACAAACCTGTCCCTTGTGTTTTCTGTCTCTTGCTTTCTGGCCCTTTATTGCTTTTCTATGTTGCTCAGGTTATCATAATGAGCACTGTGTTTGGTGCTGCAGAGAAGCAGATCAATTCAATTGAAGTTTATTTATATAGCGTCTATTACAACAAAAGTTGTCTTTCCAGAACATCACCACCGAGCAATTACTACTTAAACAACGGCAGGTACAAACTCCCCTATTGAGATAAAAAACTTCAGCCAAACAGTGGCAAGAAAAACTCCCCTTTAAGAGGGTCAAACCTTGAGCAGGACCTGGATCATAAGGGGGGGGCCCTCCTGCTGACAGCCAGCTGGGTAGAGAAGGAAAAAGGGAGATCAGAAAGAGAGAATGAAGAACAGAGATGACACAGACACACCATCAAAGGTACAAAAGACAAGAAACAATAGTATAATTATCCATCAGCAGCAGAACTAAGAGTTTCATGTATATATGACATAACCATGATTCATGGTTAGTTGGTGATCTACAGAGACGACTATATAAACAGGTGCAGACAGGAGACACTGAGGTGGTCAGAGGGTGGGACTGCAGGTCAGGATGTCAGCAGGTATCCAACAGAGACGTCTATACAGACAGGTGGAGGTAAACACTGGGATGGTCAGAGGGTGGGACTGCAGGGCAGCATGCAGCTCCTGAAGCTCTGGTCTGCAAACATGTACAGAAGAGAAAAAGAGGGGACAGACCAGCACAACAAACTACAAGAACAATGGACCACAATTATACTTTATTATACTTTATAATTATGAGATACTTCTAATTAATAACTGAGGATTGAGCTAAAGAACAGAAAGAGAGAAGGTGAGGGGCACCAGTCAGTGGATCATGTTGGTGTCCCCCTGCAATGCAGGTCTACAGCAGCAGATCTAGGATGAAGCTGTTGAAGACCAGCTGCTCCAGTCTGGTCCTGCAGCTGCAGCTGTGACTACTGGTCCTAACACACTAAAGTGTGTTAACAAACTATATGCTTTATTAAACAAAAACGTTTGGTTTTAAAGGTGGAGTTGGTGTCAGCCTCCTGAACCCAAACTGGAAGATGGTTCTATAGTGATGGATCCTGATAACAGAATTCCCGTCCTCCAAATCTACATTTGGATCCTCTGGGAACTACGAGTAAACCTGCACTCTGAGAACGGAGAACTCTATTAGGAACATGTGGTTCTATCGGGTCTTGCAAATAGCGCAGCACAAAACTGTCTCCTTTATGCAGAAACATTATTTCACTTCCCAAAACTTGAACTTTTCTCTCTTTTTTTGGACAGCTTTGACTTTTGATTATAAATGTCATCAGGGCAGGTAACAAAATTTAGGTACATTGTGAGACTTGTAATTCTCTCTGCGTAACATGAGCCTGTAATTGTTTTTACAAGTTCTTGAGGGTCAGATACAGGTGAGGTTAAGGCTACACACTGTGTTTGGTCTGTGGCTTTTGAGTTTGACACATGTTTTAAGTGAAAAAAGTTTCCTGACCAACTTCTTTTTTTTTCTTCCCTTTCCACACGGTGACAAATCATCACCACACATCCAAAGGCAGAATTGGAGTGCCTGTTATTCCTCTGTGAAAATTTAAAAAAAAAAGAAAAATGATTAGGCTCTCATCATTTGGCAAGTTACATAAACTGCTTTCAGCAGAGCATCATGCTTGACCAATGTGCTATTTGCCAGCAGGATGACATGTGAAACACTACCAGGTGAGGGGTAAAGGCGAAGCTTGGGCGGAAAGTAAAAAAGTAAAAAAAAAAAAACAAAAAAAAAACATATATAAATATTAGCTATATGATAAGGAAAAGCAGTTATGGGGCATAATAGTACAAATCAGCAGTGCTTACTTTGTCTGTTTAAAGAATGACACAGTGGGACTCAGGAAAAGATTAACTCACAAGAGGGATTTCCGAGCTACATGCTTCGGCATCCTTGGAGGGGGCTCAAAACAGTTTCAGGGAACGAAGGGTGAATGGAAGTGAGGAAATGTTTCATCAGTTATCAAAACAATGACGGAAATGTTTGGATGTTGTGGAAAGCTGTTGGTTCTAGGGTAACTTGACACTTTTCCTAAAAACTCACACATTAATAAATACCCTAAGACCTGTATTGACTGAGGCATAAAGCAAATATATGGTTATCATGGATCACTTGCTAAAAATGCATGGGGTTAAGGATTCATTCACTATTGTTAAAAAAAAAAAACCCAAAAAAAACAGGTTTAGCGATTGTGGCGTCTTTTTACAAAACTTTATCCGAAGGGAAGTCTTATTGCCTGGAGTGGGAATCAAAAGTGGAAAAGAGTGGAAATCAAAGCAAGTTTACCTTAAGGTCAGACCGTGCAATGTTCGTGGGGGAGGGGGAATCTCAGACTACATTCCTCCACAGCATGACTTACAGCTTGTTAAATATCGAAGTTCATGACAGTACAATGTTTAGTAGTTTTAGTACGAAAACAGTAAACAAATCTTGCTTGTTTGGAAGGGTTGCTGGGCAAAAGCATCTTCTGTCAAAGAAAAATGCGGCAGCTTGGCTCAGGTCTGCAAAGTCGCATCTAAACAAACTACAAGACCTCTGAAATGTCCTTTAGACAGATGAGAACCAAGTGGAAATGTCTTGATGTAATGCAGAGCGTGAAAGTGAGCGTGAAAAGCAAACACTGAATATCATCATAAACATACAAGCTACCACCTGTCAAGCACATTATTGGTGGCTCTTGGGGGGGAGACAGGTGAACTTCTGTGAACTCCTCTGTATACCAGATTATTATAAAGTTCAATGTGCTACCATCTGTTTGACAGCCAAAAAAAACCCCAAAAAAAACAAGGTGAAATTATGCAAATCTACATACTATGGCTGGAAAAGTCACCCACTCAAAGTTCAGACCTTAAAATATTGTGATGGGACCTTAGGAGAGCGGTGTCCAAACAAATACTAAAAACCCTCAATGAACTGAATCTTTGTTGTCACGAAGGATGGCTCAGTGGTGGAGGAACAATTGAGCATCCTTTTGTTTTATAAAGACCATGTATTAACGCCAAGTAATATCAAAGTTTTGGATTTGTGAATATGTGTGGCTGTATTCATTTATGAACTTAATAAAAAATACAAACAACATGATATAAAGAAAGATCCTATAGAAAGAGCAAATTAAAAACTGTGCTGTGCAATATCAGCAGAGGCAGCACCGACAGAAGACGGGCTGTGAGGTCAGTCATTGAAGTAGGGAGTTCATCAGTCCTCACAGCCTCCGGACAGAAGCTGGCTTTGATGTTCCGGTGCCTTCCATTTCAGGGTGTGAATAGTCCATGTGTAGGATGGGTGGGGGTCCTGTCCCTTTGACGAAGGGGTGAGGATGAAATGCAATCGGTGCAATAGTGCAATAGTACCATGGAATATTACCATATTTTGGTAAAAATCTTTATCCATGACATATATAACCATTTTAATCTTGCAGCAAATGTTAGTTTTCTTACAATACATGAACGTGTGTGAGTGTGTTAACATTTGGATTCCATATTCTTCATAATTAAACCACCAAAGTGAAACACGAAAGGACAAGATTGCTACAAAGACAACCAACACATCACGCCAACACGTCACGCCAACACGCCACGCCAACACGCCACGCCAACACGCCACGCCAACACGCCACGCCAACACGTCACGCCAACACGTCACGCCAACACGTCACGCCAACACGCCACGCCAACACGCCACGCCAACACGCCACGCCAACACGTCACGCCAACACGTCACGCCAACACGTCACGCCAACACGTCACGCCAACACGTCACGCCAACACGTCACGCCAACACGCCACGCCAACACGCCACGCCAACACGCCACGCCAACACACCACGCCAACACATCACGCCAACACATCACGCCAACACGCCACGCCAACACGCCACACCAACACGCCACACCAACACGTCACACCAACACGTCACCCCAACACGTCACGCCAACACGTCACGCCAACACGTCACGCCAACACGCCACGCCAACACGTCACGCCAACACGCCACGCCAACACGTCACGCCAACACGCCACGCCAACACGTCACGCCAACACGCCACGCCAACACGCCACGCCAACACATCACGCCAACACATCACGCCAACATACCAGAGTGAGTGAGTGAGTGAGTGAGTGAGTGAGTGAGTGAGTGAGTGAGTGAGTGAGTGAGTGAGTGAGTGAGTGAGTGAATGACACAGAGATGGATGTAGGTCTAGAAGGTCTGAAAGTATTTTTGAATGTCTGTGTTACATTCACACATGTATGATCTGATCATACAAATATAACCATCAAACATGAACTTATACATCTACATATACAAAACAGGACAAAAAGAATGTTGATCCGTCAATTCTTAGAGGAGATAAAGTAATGCAACTAACCAAAAACTAATGGTTAACTGTAAAGAAAAAATTGATCTTGGCCTTCTTGGTTCTGCTTTTAAGACACTAACCAATGCTCGAGATAACCCGCTTTACCACAGCTGTAGATCTTCTGGACCACAGGGTTTGGAGCTCAAAAAAGGGACAGCTTGCATCAGTGGGCATCCAAGGTCAAGTGTCCTTTCTCAGCGATGTTCTAGTCGGCTTGCCAGCAGGTTGACTGCACCCCTTTTTTATGTGCTCAACTCGGGGTGGTAAAAACTAAAAAGATATTAACAAAAAAGTCTAACTAAGAAGAACAAAAAATAAAAAATAAAACTGCTTTGGCAGGTCAGTTTTGTCGCACTGGGTGGGCAAAAGTCAGAGAAAGGGTCAGCAAGTACAACCAATCTCACCCCGTTAAAGGTTTAGTTAGTTTTGTTTCGTTTCTTGATTGGATGAAGATTCATTTTAACAAATTTTAAACTTTAACTTTCCTCCTCCTTCACGTAGTATCACAGATTTCATCTTTTGAACTGACATAAGATTATATATTTGGACCACTTCTTTTTCTTTTTGTTTATGATACACAATTTCTTTACTTTATTATGGTCATAGCGTGAGGTTGGTCTCAACATAAACCCTCAGACGTAACCAGTCATTTGATCTTGAATTGATAACAACGCATCACTGTAGTCAAATATCAGGTTGTATGTACTTTAATAAGTTTTATATAAATTTTTTCCAATCTTCAATCTAACTCAAAAATGCAGCTGGGTTCAGAAAGTTAACCAGTCCAGATGTGCACTTTCTTTGTTCATCATGGCGAGGTAAAGAGCTGTCTGAGTGACCAAAAGGCACTTTGGTTAATTTATGACTCTTTCTCTCTTTCTTTGCTTCCCCAGTGTGCTGGGAAGAGGTGTTTTTTATCCGACCCTCCATTTTTTAGACATGTAATTCCAAGTGATGGGTGTGGGCGACTGTCTTGGTGTGGTCATGTTGATTGAGTTTCCCAGGTCTGGAGATTGTCTCTTGTCTTAAAAGAGTTGTAAATCAGATGCAGGATCCTTACACGGTCACCGCCCACTGCCCACCACCTACACCCAACACAGCAGCGGCAACAAACAGGAGGGCACAACCAGCAACCAGCGGCAACACCAGGACAGCTACACGGCACACCCCCAACACACCAAGATGAGCCAACCAGCAATGAGCCACCACACCACCCTACCTACAAGTACCCCTAGGGCCACCCCAAGAACCAAATCCACCAACAGAGGCGTTCCCCATCTCCACATAAGCCCCTTGAGGCCCCCCCCACAGGCGAGGCCCTGACAACAGACACCCAAACCGACAACCAAGGTGCTCCAGGGCCCCCCAGGCAGAACAAGGCCAAAACACCAACCCCAAACAACAGCCAGCCCCCCTCCATCACAATCAAATATATCTGAGTTTCTTAGTGTTGACTTGTATGTGTTTGTTTTGAAATGTGTTTGAGTCCATTAAAAAAAGAAAAGAAAGGTGTGGCGTGCAGGGTGGAAGCTCCCAGCATCCCCAGCTTTCTCCCGTTGGCATGCGGCAACCTCCCAGCATCCCTAACCTTCCCCTGTTGCTGTTGTTGATGTTTTTTGTTGTTGTTTTTGTTTTTTTTGCTTTAAGCATCATTGTGTTCCTTTAATAAGTGTGTGTCAGTGCAATCAAAAAGAAAGTGCAGAGTGAAAAGTCCTGGCATCCCTAGCGTTTCCCGTAGCTGAAATGTTGGTGTTTTTTGTTTATTTACTTGGGATGGAGGGGGTAGTCAGGTCAGGGGGTGAAAGGGCCCCATCCAGGAGAGCCCGGGGAAACCACAGGAACCCAAGCTGCCGATGTGTGCCTCCATGGCCACGGCCACCCTGCAACAGGTCCCCCCGGACCCATGCAAGGCCCAGACCCCGCCCCCAGCTGTAGACCAGCAATCAAGGTGACCCCAACGAAAACCGCCAGGCAGGGGGATGTGCCAGGCCCCCGGCAACCAGACACCACCCCGGTGGGGGAAAACACCCCAAAGCTGCCTCGATGCCACCCCCAGGCACAGGCCACCTCCCTCCCACACAGGAAGCAGACAGAAACCGTAACCACCCCAGCCCCCGGTACCGGTCCCGTCAACCCTGCCCTCCCCCACCCACTCTCCCCCATCCAGCAGCAGCCAGTTGGAGCAAGGTGATCACTACCACCGGGCACTGGCCCGTCAAGCCTGCAGGTCCAAGCGACCCCATCACCACAGGCCAGAACCACGACAGGACAGAGAGCCAGAAGGAGGCCAAAACGGAAGGAGGCCAGTCTGAAAGGAGGCCAGTCCGGAAGGAGGCCACCCCAGAAGGTGGCCAGTCTGGAAGGAGGCCAGTCCGGAAGGAGGCCACCCCAGAAGGTGGCCAGTCTGGAAGGAGGCCAGTCCGGAAGGAGGCCAGCCCAGAAGGAGGCCAGTCCGGAAGGAGGCTATCCCAGAAAGAGGCCAGCCTGGAAGGAGGCCAACACGGAAGAAGGCCAGCCCAGAAGGTAGCAAGTCCGGAAGGAGGCCAGCCCAGAAGGAGGCCAGTCCGGAAGGAGACCATCCTGGAAAGAAGCCAGTCCGGAAGGAAGCCAGCCCAGCCACGACACTCAGCCCCTCACAGCCCAAAGGGGAGCAAGGCAAACAGAGGGCTCCGGTATGAAATGGGAGAATCACATGATAACAACAATAAAAGCAATGTTTACATTTAATGTTGTACCCCCCCCGGTCCTCCACCGAGCTATGCGGATCAATGGATCTTTAGGCTCAGAACAGACTTTGTGTGTGTGTGTGTATATATATATATATATATGTGTGTGTGTATATATATATATATATATATATATGTGTGTGTATATATATATATATATATATATATATATGTGTGTGTATATATATATATATATATATATATATATATATGTGTGTGTATATATATATATATATATATATATATATATATACATATATATATATATATATATATGTATATATATATATGTGTGTGTATATATATATATATATATATATATATATATATATATATATATATATATATATATATAATTGGTGGAGACAAGATATTCCAGAAATGTTTGTAGAATTCAGCAGGGAAGCCATCCGGTCCCAGAATTTGCTAGTTGCCATGCCACCAGCTCATTTTCTGTAACTGATGCATCCAGTCTGTCAACTGGAGCTCACCGTTATAGGGAAATTGGTTTTCCTGTTCTGGGTCAATACTAGATGAGTATAATTTTGCATAAAATTCTCTGAATATTTTAATGATTTCTATTAGCTGAGTCCTAGAAAATGGGAATTATTGCTTTTTCTTTGTTTGATTTGATTAGCCAAATATCTACCTGATTTATTGTCATGGTAAATTTTTTCTTGTCAAATACTCTGAATCAGGAATTGAATTTTTTTTTTGTATTTGTTTTGTTTATATTCTCATTCATTTTTAACTTGATGTTTTCTTAATTCCCTCCCCCCTTGCCAACACTTGGCAAAATCTATACTGTATTAAAATCACCTCCGATTATCACCGAACATTTAGAAATATCTGAAATGGTTGAAATAAAAATTATGAAATAACAACGGGTCATCTATGTTAGGACCATAAATATTGCCAATTGTTACTGGATTATTGTCAATAAATTAATTCAATTCAAGTTTATTTATATAGCATCTTTTACAACAAAAGTTGTCTCCAGACGCTTACCAGAGACCCAGAACATGACCCCCGAGCAATTATTACATAAACAACGACAGGTAAAAACTCCCCTAAACTCCACCAAACAGTGGCAAGAAAAAAATCCCCTTTAAGAGGGAAAAAACCTTGATCAGGACCTGGATCATAAGTGGGGACCCTCCTGCTGATGGCCAGCCGGGTAGAGCAGGAAAAGGGAGATCAGAAAGAGAGAACAAAAGTCAGGATACATAAGTATAACAATCCATCAACAACAGAAATAAGACTTTCATGTATATATGACTGATACATGGTTAGTTGGTGATTTACAGACACGACTATATAAACAGTTGCAGACAGCAGACACTGAGGTGGTCAGAGGGTGGGACTGCAGGGCAGCATGCAGCTTCTGAGGTTCTGGTCTGCAAACATGTACAGAAGAGAAAAAGAGGGGACAGACCAGCACAACAACTACAAGAACAATGGACAACAATTATACTTTATTATTCTTATGAGATACTTCTAATTAATAACTTAGGATTGAGGGGAAGAAGGGAAAGAGAAACAGATGAGGTGAGGGGCACCAGTCAGTGGATCCTGCTGGTGTCCCCCTGCAGCAGGTCTACAGCAGCAGATCTGGGATGAAGCTGTGTTGAAGACCAGCTGCTCTAGTCTGGTCCTGCAGTCTCCTCACAGATGCATGACAGGAGAGGAAACTGGTAATTAAGGTTGAACCAGCACTTTGTCCAACACGCTACTCAGTGTGTTAGGACTACTGGTCCTAACACACTAAAGTACTAACTATATGCTTTATAGTTAATGTATATGCTCGGGGGTCATGTGGGTCTATGAAGAGCACCTAGAGACAACTTGTGTTATAATAGATGCTATATAAATAAAATTGAATTGGAATTTAATTGAATTTATTAAACAGAGACATTTTAAGTTTGGTTGCTGTTTAAATGACAAATCCTGATTGGAAAAGTTTTGCCTCCTTCACCTGGTTCTGTTTCATCTGGCTTCATAGACAGATACAGCTGTGTATCATCAGCTTAACAATGAAAATGAATGCTGTTGTTCTGGATAATACTTCTCAAGGGCTGCATGTATAAACTGAACACTAAACAGTGTGGACACTAATCCATTATCTGAGGTCCAGTAGAACCAGTGTGGACACTAATCCATTATCTGAGGTCCAGTAGAACCAGTGTGGACACAAATCTATTATCTGAGGCCATAAGAAGGTAATTCGAGACTCGAACCAGGGCTGTTTCTGGGCTATAAGAAATAATTCAATAGATATATTTAAGATAATAAAGTGTCCTTCAGGGTCAGTGATCATTTTATTAAGAATGAATCAAACTCTTTTGTTTATCAAGAGTTTGAGGTGATTCGTCATGAAATCCTTTATTGTTATTTTTTTGGGTCTCCTAAGGACATTTCTTTGATACCTGAGAAAACCAGGTTGTCTCTCATACTCTCATACATGGATCAAAAATAGTTTATTTCATGTTTGGGTTTCCGCAGTAACGGAGACTGATTATTGACGGGGGAGAGCTGGGTTGTTGCATTCACAGAAAGTTGCAGGGATTCGTTTTCCTTAGAGACAGCGCTGGCTGTATTCCAGACTGGCGAAGCTGCTTAAACTCTCTATGTAAACTTCAATCAGAGCCTCAGGCGTCAAGTGAGATGAGTTTTTTGGGGTTTTTTTTTTATCTATGGGGAGAAGTGTATTGTTAAGCTCTGAGCCGGACTGCGAAGATGGGAAAGCTGTCATTTTGTCGGAGGTTTTATGCTGAACTTAACCAGCCACTGGATGCATTTTATGAGCACTGTGTATGACACGTTGGGATGATCCTGGACGTCTTAAGAAGACAGCACAGCTTGGGAGAGTGAGGGGTTAAAGATATCAGTCAGTGTCCCCCATGAGTACACAAGCCCTTTCTCTCATAACTGTCCCAGGATGTTGTTCTGGCGTCTTGGCCTTTGAGGGTGAACTCTCAGCAGGGACCCCGTCACATCCTCAGCAGACACACTGTGATGCCCCTCACCTGGTGGAGACCTGGGTCTAGAAGTTGAGGAAGTATTGGAAACTTCAAAGCAGCAATGGGTTGTGTTAAGAGTATCAGAGACAGATAAGTCCCTGGGGCATCCACTGTATATTATTGTAAGCAGTAATGGTTTTGATGCACTTCAACACTCTCCAAGGGTCACTGGTAGAAAAGTGAGCCTGCATTTAGAGAGCATAGTTGAACTTTGCCCCTTTAATTCCGGCCTCCAGCTTTTTTTTCTTCTTTTTTTTTATAATCTCACCACTTTTATTGGAGATGCATCTCCTGGCCTGAATGCTGAACACTTTTCCATCCAGCCAGGGTTTAAGTCACATGCACAATGCATTCGCTGTTATAGCTGCAGACAGATGTCACAAATTCTTACCGCTTGTCAGGGGACGTCCCAGCTGTTGCACTAAAACAGCATGGATGTAGCGCCACAATGGTCTACTGTGTGCCATGTTATTCCATGAGCCTATCCCAGCTCATTACAGGCGAGGAAAGGGACAGGTCCCCAGTCTATCACAGAGCCATATACAATGACAAACAACCGTGCACGCTCACACTCACACCTACAGACAATTCAGAATTATCAACCAACTTAACATGCATGTTTTTGGACTGTGGGAGGAAGCCGGAGTTTCTGGAGGAAAACCCATGCAAGCACGGGGAGAACATGCAAACTCCACACAGAAAGCCTCCTGTCAGGCCTGGAATTCGAATCGGGAACCTTCTTGCTGTGACGCAACAATGTGAACCACTAATCCACCGGGCTGCCCTGAATTTGTCATTTCATAGAAAAAAAATTTGCTTGTTTTGAATTTGATGGCAGCAACATGTCTGAAAAAGGTTTAAAGGGAGCGATAGTTACCATTGTTTAGCACCTGCTCTTCTTTAAACAACTGTCTATAAACGTCTGGGAAGTGTGGAGACCAGTTGGTGGAGTTTCAGGAGAGGAATGTCATCCCATTGATGCAGGATTGTAGCCACTCAGCAGCTCCAGGCCTCACTTGCTGTATTTTTCATTTCATGATACATCAAATGTTTTCTATTCGTGAAAAGGCCTGGACTGCAGGTAGGCCGGTTCAGCACCTGGTCTGATGGATGCAGTACGTGGTTTAGCATCATCTTGCTGAAATATGCAACGCCTTCCCTAAAAGAGACATTGTCTCTTGTACTTTTCAGCATTAATGGAGCCTTTCCAGATTCCAGAAGCTGCCCAAACCGTAGACACCAGGAAAGGCAAGTTTATTTGTATAGCACATTTCAGCAGCAAGGAAATTCAAAGTGCTTTAAAAAATAATAATAATAGCAATAATAATTATGAGTTACAGTGCAGTGGCAGAATAATGAAGACTTAAGCTAGAGTTACGATTTAGTAATAAAAATTAACATTGTTTACATCTAAATTCAGAAGGGTTTAAATAATTTAGTCAAAGCTGTAAACAAATGACTTTGTTACCTTAATTTGAAAGAACTGAGGGTTTCAGCATTCCTGCAGTTTTCTGGAAGTTTGCTCCAGAGCTGTGGAGCATAAAAGCTGAATGCTGCTTCTCCATGTTTGGTTCAGATTCTACGGACACGGGGCAGACCTGAACCAGAAGACCTGAACCAGAAGACCTAAAAGGTCTGGATGGTTGCCATGGCAACAATAAGTCTGATGTAAACCATTCAGTGATTTATAAAACTAACAGAAGTATTTTAAAGTTGATTCTCTGAGGTACAGGGAACCGGTGTAAGGACCTGAGTGCTGTGGTCCACTTTCTTAGTTCTAGTGAGAACTCAGGCAGCCACGTTCTGGATCAGCTGCAGCTGTCTGATTGACTTTTTTAAGCCGACCTCTGAAGACACTGCTGCAGTAATCAATTCAACTGAAGATAAACGCACGGATGAGTTTTTCAAGATCCTGCTGAGACATTAGTTCTTTGATCCTGGAGATGTTCTTCAGGTGATAGAAGACCGACTTTGTAATTGTTTTAAAGGGTCTCTGAAGGTCCAGCTCTGAGTCCACGACTACACCCAGATTTTGGTTATCAGTGGTTTGTAGCTGTAATACGAGACGCTGTGTGCTGACCGTGCTGCCGTAAACTGAATTTATGGATTTCAGGGAGAATCTTTTAGAGACGGAGATCTCTGGAAGTCTTCCTGACGCCATGCAGCGATTTGCAGTAGAATCATGTGTTTTTAATGCAGTGATTCCTGAGCAGCTGAAGATCATGAGCACCTCGTTTTGACCATAACCCTTGTTCCTCGTCCAAAGCGATTCCTCCTGAATTTTTAAATCTTTTGATGGTATCACTTTAGGGGGGTGGGATCTTCAACAGCTTCACGGTGAGGAAACTTTTCCTGAATTTAAATTTCCTACAATTTCTTGACGTAGTTGATCAGATTGGTGAAATTCTGCTCATCATTGCACCCGAGTCCTTTTATACCCAGTCAAATTAATAAACTGTTGCATGTAAACCTGATTAGTTGTCAAAAGCTCCTCCAGTTGCTTTTAATTTTACTTTTTCAACTTTTTTTAAATGCTATCAAATAAACAAAATTGCTATTTTCCATGAAATGCCAAAATGTCTCAATTTCAAGAATTTGTTGCTGTAAATTAAATATGGGTTTATGAGATTGGCAAATTGTTGCATTGTTTTTGTTTTCACAGCGTCCCAACTTTTGTAGAAGTGAGGAAGTATTTCTGGGCTGTTTTTGGTCTCATTCCATGTTTTTATGTTCTCAATTTAACGCTCCTTTGCTACCGTCAAGGAAACCACACATTTTGTAGTAATGCACAGATGCATTTTCTTCACTGATTTAATATTCAAATGCCTTTTGTTGTTAAATGTTTTGTGCTCCTGTCTTAGTCTCCTTTTTTTTTTTAAATTGATCATCTGGCTTGGTTCATTTACATTTTAAAGTGTCCCAACATGTGCTTCAAACTTTGTATTCAAAATGAAGGAAAAAGTAAATAAAGTCAGGAAAAAATATCTTAAAAAGTTGCGTAACGTAGAAACGTAACGGAGAAACACCTGCTAGCAGATGTCCCAGCTGATAATTAATTAGCATAAGGTCAGTAGCCTGGCTGCGTATGAAAAAACATCCCGTCCCTCAGACGTGCCAACTGGGAGCCGTGGCTGTTTGAACCTCACATTTCTCAACAATAAATTGCAAAGAATTTGGATGATCTCATCTAAATTTCATATTCATCACAGAAAGATTTCCAGAATCCCAAAAAGGCTGCACACAAGGGAGGATGAAAACCAGCACTGAACGATATGTTCAGGTTCTCCAGAAACGCTACTTTAAAAACAGACACGACTCCGTGTAAACACTGCATCCACTCAGGGACACTTACG
The DNA here is from genome assembly GCA_014839995.1 of Xenentodon cancila. Classification (NCBI taxonomy): domain Eukaryota; kingdom Metazoa; phylum Chordata; class Actinopteri; order Beloniformes; family Belonidae; genus Xenentodon; species Xenentodon cancila. The sequence goes on from CM026199.1 coordinate 9,422,349, forward strand.
AAAACCTGTCAGAGACAGTAGTTCAAAAATTCATCTACAAATCAACTTAAAAACAACAAAAACTTCAGTACTCTGGACCTTTAAAGTCATATGATTCTATGCACGTAAGGTTAAGTAAGTCCGTATGAGATGGAAACCCGTCCTTTGGTCTGAGCAGTCATGGATGCTGCACCTTCCTGGACAGAGATGAGATGGGCTGTCCAGCTTATCCGTGTGCAATTCAAAATCCAACATGGTACAGGGGCTGGACTAATGCGGAGGATAAATATCCTGGTTCTGGAAAACATCTTCATTACGACTGCCTCGGCTCCACAATAACAGAGCCGGCAGCGAAAACCTGTCATTCCCTGGAAATATTTGGCACATTTTTAAACAAAACAAAACAAAACATATATATGTGTATATATATATATATATATATATATATATATATCACAAGAGTTTGTGTGTGTGTGTGAGGGGTCTGTTTTTGAGAGTCAATGTTGCTTTCCCATATCCAAATACTGAGTTTAAATAATTTGCAGTCACACTCATCACCTTTTCAGAATGTGAAAAGTTGGCTGTAAGGTGATGTTATTAATCATTAAATCCCAACAGGACTTGCGCAGCTCAGGCCACTGCGCCCGCCCTGTTCAGGACGCAAACACGTGCCTGTTCTCCACTTCGGAAGTCACAGTTGCTGCTATTGTAAGTTCATGATAAACCGGGAACAACTGACAGGTACTACAGCTATACTTCAACTATCGAGAAATATGTCTTCCCATTTCATTTCTCTGAAGCGTTTCTACACACGCTCTCTGGCAGAAAAATGACACATACACGCAGGGTATTATAAAGTACAAAACAGCTTTATTTACAAAAAGCAGACCACTGCCACTGTCCCACAAACCCCCAAGTCCAGTGATTTCTGTGGAATGCTGTGTCTGTGTCTGAGGTTGGAAATTTACTGGGCTGACGAAAACACCACCAAGTGCAAGCCTCGAGTATTTTTCCACCCACTTATTTAGTCTGAGTTCAGCCATCATCTAATGGCACAGTGAGAGCAAAGCTCCTTGAACAGCAGCCTGGGGCTCGGTTAGAGGTCAGCCTCCGTTTCACTCCCGGCCACGAGGAAGTAAGAGACGAGGTTGGTGCTAGCTTGGACGACAGATCTATATTCTAATTATTATACATTAAAATAACCCACACATGAAATGAAATACTTCCTTCTTTAAAAAAAAAAAAAAAAAAAAAAAAAATTAATTTCAGTTTTTAGACTTTGATGCATCATCTGTCCCAGCAACATGAAATTCATCTCTACAAATTGCTTCCATGAGGGAATATCTACACTTTCCTCCTTGGTGCAGTCCTGGAGTCTCTAAATAAAGATGTATATGCGTGCTCAGAAAAGATGACAGATGGATCTGGTTCAGTTTACACTTCTCATGCACAGATGGCAGAATCCAAGTTACTCATGTATTCAAATGCATGAGAATTCTTTTCACAGCTCTGTCTGTGTGTGTGTGTGTGTGTGTGTGTGACCGCTGTTTTCACAGCTGTATGTGCGAGATACAATCGGCACAAACACCAAGTCATTATTTGAAACTGATTATAAGCTGAGAAACTGCAATGTCTGTGCAACTGTGTCTGCGGCGCTGCATGTGTGGGTTATAAAGGTGTAGAGGGAGGAAAACACCCAAAAACTGAACTTAAATTCTCAGTAATCACATCAACGAGCATGTACGCACGATGATGTCCTCACAGCTGTGTGAAGAGGTTCTCATACATCTCGATGCATGTTCTTGGGTTGGTGTGAAGAAGTTCTTGTCTGTTGCATCACAGGTGGTCAGCGTGAGACGGTTGCAAATCATTGCGGGGTTATTTTTTTTTTTGCAAGATTCTGTCTTAATTGCGTCTGAAAAGTTTCTATATGAGAAAACAGAAACTGAATTCTTAAAAAAAAGGGGCATACTGTTGCACAGCAGGATTTGTGTCAAGTTATCCATATTAATTATTTCTTCAAATTAATCTTGTCGCTGGTCCCTATGCGCAGGTCTGTGTGTGATGGAGACAGATTAAAATGCATAGCGTGTGCGAATGTCTTCCAGCTTCTTGGAGACTTCCGGCGGCGTCCTGTCCAGCTCCTCGGCCACACTTTTCTGCTTGTGCGGGTCCATACTGTTGAACTGCTCACACAGATCTCCATCAATCACATTCTGGAGCCAAAAGAAGACACACACACACAAAAAAAAGAAGAAGAAAAGATAAAAATGTCACAATATGCCGCCATCGCTCTTCTGCGAGTACATTTGAGTACATTTGAAGAGATGAGACAGTGAAAATACATTTATCAATAATTTTTTTTTTTTTTTGTCTAGATTTCTTTAAATAATACAAGTTGGCTGTGGGTACTGGACAAAAAAAGGACAACTGTTAAAAACACAAACAACATGAAACACCTCAAGCCTATTTCCTGCATCCGCCAGAGGGGTATAGAGTGGGTATATTGGCGTCAATGCGCCGATAATGATCTCTGCACTGAAGCGGGTTTTTCTTGTCAGCAGTCCCCGCCTGTCATGCAGTGTCAGTGCAAAAGAAACAAAAAAACTGTTCAAGGACCTAAAAGTGCCTGGCTGCAGGAATCCCGTTTGAAGTGTTGTTTTCTTACTCTTTTACATTTCCTGACCAGCTTCCACTGAACTCATGACATTTTAAGATCAATGAAAAGTGTTTAAGAAAAGACAATTCAAGAGTCTGTGAAGATGTGCCTAGAGGTGTCACCGCAGACTTTCTGTTGTAGACCCAAGAAAAAAATATGTGCATATACTGGTTATTTTGGCATAAAAAAAAAAAAAACAACAAAATAAACCCCACCATATCGTGCACCCCCAGTAAAATGACCACTAACCTTCACTGGGAAGTAGTAGGACCTGAAGCTTAGATGGTCTCTCCCACAAAGTGGAGGAAATTCAGAGCGCATGTGCATCTCTAAATGCTGGAAGAAGTCATGATCCTAGGGGGGAGGAAGAATTAAATTAATTATCAAGTTATTGTTGTACATTACAGCAATAATTCAGTGCCGTCCAGCATCTTAAGTGTACATGTATGAAGCGTGATACGTGGGTCTGCAGTGTACCTCATGTGAAGTGAAGGGGACCAGTATACCGATGCCTCCGGACAGCGTGGTGTAGACCAGGGACTCCGAGCCTCCTGGGATCAGAGTGGTTTTCTGTAGAGATAACACCGTCTCCCCTACATGGTAGTTCACTACTACTTCAGCCTGGAAACAAACAGAATAAGAGTGGGGGAAGGATGACGTGTTTCTGTTACAACTTGTATAGGGCAACACAAGGAATTCTGTTGAGACATGAAACATTTGATAACGTTATAACCGATGATAGATGTTATCTGAAGTCATTTTAGGCTTCAGCCGTCAACAAGTTCTGTCTGTTCCAGAAACACATTAAGCACATGAACGGCAGCGTTTGTGCCAGGGTCAGAGAGAAGCCGCACTGGGATCTCCCGTCGCAGAAAATTATTCTGGATGGTTTAATCCAATAGCCATCAGGATCCGCTGCAGCGATAATGCAAGGTAATAATCAGGACGTGGCTCGGATACAAAGGCAGCTTTGGATACAAATAAGACCTCAGTACTGCAATGCTGATGAAAATGAATGGCGGACATGCATGATCCTAACACCATGAGACTAAGAGGGCGCAGGGAAAGTTAAATTAGACTCTGTGGTGGAGACGAATGGGGACGACATGCAGATAACACAGCTTCCCTCTGATGGGAGACAACAGCAGCTCTGTGTGGAGAGACAGTTTAGTCTCATGAGACGGGAGACATAAATCAGTCTCGTGATTTGTCATAAACCCCCAAAGACAACATCCAGAATATTTTTTTTTAATCATTGCAGACACACTGACTGCATTTCACTCACACAAGCCACCAGTGACATCCTCTGCTCCTGTCGCTTAAATAAAGTCTGATAATACCTCGTGTGTCTGAGTCAACGCTGAGCACCGCTGGAGGAGCAGATCTGCTGCTGATCTGCTGCTCAGCAGGTAGAATACGGCGCGGCTTAACCTCCTATGTTAATCTTTCAGCTGGTTCTTGTTTTTATACACAAAATAAGAGCGGAGGTTGAAGGAACCGTTCTAGGGTTTTTTTTTTGGAGTTTTGTTATAAAAGCAAAACAAAATACTGGCCATCTAATATTGGTTAAATTGTTTTATTAAAAAAAAAAAAAAACACAATTCTGACTTCACTGTGGTGCCAGAAAAAAAGGTCAGAGAATCATTGAAGAAAATAGCTCCTCCTTTAGACACCACTAATATGAGCAAAACAGCTGGTGTCCACCATCCAACAGTTGAAAAAAACCTTTTAAATCTGATCCAAAGTGTAACCAAAGAACAATGAACCGATTAAACTTCTCTAACTGGCCGAGGGTTTATATTGTAACTCCAATGGCATCTCATCTTTGAAATGCTTTTAAATGTTTGCAGTCAAATTGTGTGCAAGGAAATATGCATGACCTGTGCTGAAATGTGATATATTTTAATTAAAACAGTGAGATGTGACAAGTGCATGACCTCGCTGACTCGCTGGTGATTGGGCCTCGGCTCCTCTTAATCTGGTCACAAGTTGCTCACACGCTGCACTTTAGAAACCTTACAGCCAACTAACTATGGTAAAGTTGTTTAAAATAACGAGGACACATAAATGTCCAGTCAGCTGTTGGCTGTGTGTTAAAGTTAGGTTTATTCGTTCTGGCAGGCATGTATCCATCTGCATGAACTCATCCTACAGAGTGAAGTGCTTTGGGTAATTATAGTAAAAATAAGCATTTTATTCCATGTTAAAATATCAGTTTCAAAATTCATCTGAAGAAATATTTGATTATTTTCTATGAAGCACTGTCTAGCTCTTCCGGTCTCTTGTCCCTGCTTTCTGCAAGACTTTTGTCTTGGTTGCGTCTGCAACTCCACCATATAACATCAACAATAATGGTCTAACGTGGCTATGGGATGGAGCTGGTTCACAGAGCATCGGGACAAGAGACGTCACAGCACAGGTAAGTACGAGGTGGCAACAAGTAACAACGGAGGGAGTGAGAAAGAGAAAACAAAAGACACCAAAAAGTCTTGGATGCCAGCTAAAAGCAACTTAACCTCCAGGCATTTAGAGAGACTGACTAAAGCAGACTGGAAGAAGACTGGGGGAAAAAAAAAAAAAAAAAAAAAAAAATTGGGTAAAAAGCCAGTTAGACAGTTATGATAGCTGTGATGTCAATCTTAATTACTGACACCACTGCAAGCAGCACACCTCAAACTGTTTTGAGGTGTGCTGCTTGCAGTGGTGTCACAATAAAGAGTAGGTGCCAACTGCATTTTTAGTATAACTACGCATCCTGTTTTATAGCAACAAATTGACATTTGCAACAAAGAAAACCTGCTGGAAATCGATCGAGAATCCTGTGGGTTTTAGTGAACCCCTATAGCCGGCAGCAGTCAATGCGAGGTCAACGCTTCATCATGTCTATGGTTTCGCATGTCTCTGAGACTGACCCCAAGTGGCAGTAACACGTTATAACATGTCGACACGTATTCCTGTTCGAGCTGTCACAGAATCACCCTTAAGCTCTAAAGCAAAGGTAGTCCGTGAAGTTGATGTTGTTCAGGAGGGGAAGGACTTCTGCAAAAACTTGCAGCTGGCAGACACATGACCCGAAGAGCCCCAAACGAGTTATTTTCCTGGGAGCTAACATCGTTTCAATGAGAAAGTGAAGAATGCAACACTTAACAGAAGTCCAACTGTTGCCTCACATGATGGAAAGTCATCCTTTGCCTCAGCATTTAATCCACTGTAGGTGGTTTATTCTGAAATATGGGCCAGCTAATAACACTGCCTGGGATGAGAAGTGTAAACAACACTGCCTGTGATTAATACAAGCCAAAAGAAATGAAACAAAGTGTAAAAATGTTTTTGGCCAAGGTGGTTTCATTGAAAACAACCACACAGATTTTCATTTGAAGCTTTTTATAATCTCTGCATTTGCATGTAAGAGTTTTTGCTTTGCATGTGACATGACCACACTAGATAAAATTTGGTGCAGACAGTCGCTCCATTCATTTTTGTTGTGACAGGCGGCTGTGTCTGCCCAATCTTGATATTTAGAGATAAAATAATCAAAGTGGAATGCCTCTAACTCAATGTAAGACTAGCCATGCAACGATAATTGAGGTCAACTGGCCAAACTGTGCGCGGAAACGCAGGCGAGCACACACACGTGCACAATTTTGGGTAAAGACGAGTCTGGGAGTTTACACGTAAATAGAAATGCTGCATTTCCAAACTGAAATGAATCAATGTGCACACAAGCAAAAATAGCAAACAAACACTGTGTCAGAGGAAACTGGGCCCAGCTGGTAATTGGAGGGACTTTCCTAGCCTATGTGCTACCTAAACACTTTTTGACCAGGATTTAAAATACAGGAATGATGGTGTGCTGCACTTGTGAGGAGATTAAACTTGTGGCTTAAGGAGGTGCGTCAGTGGAGGTCAGAAACAGTGGGCAGAGCAGATCGGTGCATTGGGTCCATTTGGGTCCAAGTGAAATATTCTGCCCTCGCACATGCAGCGCAGGTTCGACTCTTTTCCGCGGGTCTTTCCCCCTCTCTCTGTACCCATTTCCTGTCCACCTACTTTACCAATAAATGCCACTAGAGCCACAAAATCTAAAAAAAAAAAAGAAAACTTCTTTGTTGGAGGACTGTGTGTGTGTGTGTGTGTGTGTGTGTGTGTGTGTGTGTGTGTGTGTGTGTGTGTGTGTGTGTGTGTGTGTGTGTGTGTGTGTGTGTGTGTAACCGTAGATCACATAATTGTTACCATGGGCAGGAAAACCTATACTTGCAAAGGGTTGAGGCTTCTGCGTGTTCAAACATTAGACCAGATCAGCAGTCTGATGATCGACACCTAAAACCTGTGGTTCCCAAACTGTGTCTGATTGGCCCCCCGTTGGTTTATAAGAACATTTTGATCCACAACTCTTTATTTTGATAGACTCTCATCAGATTTGTTTACGCAAAACGCAGCGACAGCGAGCGGTAGAGGCGGGGCCCTCCCTCCGGTGAGTTCTCTGCTGGCCGACTACTGTCATTGCTAATTTTCCTTTAAATCACAAATTGTTGAGATTCAAAGTTGGTCGGCCCTCGGGGGCCCCCTTCTGGCTTGGAGCCCCAAGAATTTGCCTGGTATGCCAGTTGGCAGGCGGCGCCTCTGATTATACTAGCAGTGTCCAAGTGGTCATTTTTTTCCATCCATCCATTCTTCTATTCATACTGTGCCCCCACTGCAATGGCTCTTCACCACCCTGCTTTATTTGAGCAGCAACAGGTAGCCAGTGGAGCTCATGAGCAGAGGTGTGACGTGTGCCCATCTGAGCTGATTAAAGACCAGACACTTATCTTCAGGTTCTTAACTTTTTTTTAGTCAAAGTGTCTAATGTTTCATTTTCTCTGACTGGCTAATCAAATATACTCCAGTCAAGCGTATCCAGATGATGACGGTGACTTTAACAATAGAAGCAATTGTTCATAAGCTGCAGGTTGCTATGACGCAGCTATTACACAGAATAATGTGGGCTTGGAACATGAATTACAACACACTACCACAGCTCTTCTTTAATTGGAGGACCATTTTTCATATTACGTGCATGTCTAGAAAAAGTTACTGCAAGAGTGCTCCTTTGGAGAATGCAGTAACTTGGAGTAACTTCTCCAACAAACTGTTAGTATGCTGATGTCGTTACTCTGCCTTTTACAACTTCACATGAGCTGCCAACTGAACTCTTGTGGAATTTCTTTAATCATTAAAAAAAAAAAAAAAAAAATCGTATGTGAAGACAAGTGTGATAAAAGACCTGGCAAATGATGCTTTCCACTCCAGATAAAATATTAAGACTTCAAAATAACAAACTGTTTTATTCATTTAAATAAAGGGACCGTCTTAAATACTGAAAAATGTGGTCATGGATAAGAGTAGACATTAGGGCTGCACAATTTTTTGTTTTGCTTAGAATTGTCTGTTTCTATATTATTTTTTATTATCTATTGGTCGTAAAGTGTTTGTGTAAAACAGGTCTCTCTTAATGATGAGAGCCCATGTCTCAATGATATGAACGTTTATATAAATAAGTAAATAGATTATTATTATTCAGCGGTGCTGGGCCAGTACCATGGACTAAAAACAAGGCCAGGACAGGATCCGCCAGCCGTGGAGTAGCACGTGCCCAGTTACAGAAGAGAAGGGGTGAACATCTCACGCTCTGGTGCTGACTGGAGCGGGAGCGGCAACGCTGTGAGTTAAAAGCCGCCTTGAGTCCGCTATGAGAAACAAGTGAACATGACAGGCTTTCACATTAGTCTCTAATAAGACCTTAAAACGTAGCAAGGTTTGTTGCTGGTGAGGTCAGAAAAGTCACTAAATATAGCGTCAAAGTTGCTGAGCTGACACTACTGAGAAGTGCCAGTGGACTTGCTCCACCAAGGAATCACGTGACATAAAGACGCCGTGTCACAGGGTGAGTGAGAAGTCAACATCAATGCAGCCCTTGGGTGCACTTGGGAGGAGCATTCGAGAGACTCCGTAGAAAATGGGAGCATTTCTTTGGGATGCAACTCGTGAAATAAAATGCAGACGAATTGTTGTCAATTCGTAGAAGAACTACAGCAATTCTTCATTTTAACTGGCATTTTGGTCAATTCCTACTTTCATTGCAAGAGCTTCAGACAAACAAAAATTTGTAGCATATTTATATTTTTCTAGAAAGTCCTCCGGGTCAGCAGAGGTGTTTGTACTAATACAATCCAAGTGAAAAGAACTTGGTTGAGGCAGAGCTGCTTCTTAACATCATGGCCCATTTTACTTTTCAATTCGTCTCAAAGAAGCTTTTAGTGGAAAACGCACTCGAAGGAAATCAGGATAATCTGTCTAACTGTGACTGAGGTGATAAAACGACCTTTTAATCAAAGTTTAGCAGTTTGATCCACAGTCCAACACATTAAACCTATGCACTGCCTAGAAAAAGAAAAACGGTGCGATGTGTGTACGACTATTTATTACCCGTTTTATGACCTCAGTTAATGTGTGAATAAGTGTTTTTGTGAGGCATCTGAAAAGCAGCACTGTTTGATAGGACTTTTTGATCCTTCAGTGCCAATTTCTCCGTGTGGTTACGAGGCTGACAGACAGGAAAGTTCACGTTTTTTTTAATTGGAGGCAAGTGGTCACAACTGCATACATGCTGAAAACAGTTTGATGAGTTTCACCATTCAAGTGTAAAATCATTATAGCTTTATAAAGTAGACAGCTGGACTTAAATAGGCAGTCTTTTTAAGCAGCAGCTGGTATTACAGAAAACTATTTACTTCTGAGCAGATGGCAACATACTGCCTCCCTCACCTGGCTGTGCTGTGCAATCAGTAATACCAATTAAAAAAAAACAACAATTTGTATCATCATCTTTTTCTAGTTCCTCTGACAATATTTTTCAATGCCTTACAGATGTTAGAAATTGCTAGTTTTGACAGAGCTCCACACCAAAGACATGCTGTGCTGCTCCGAGTGCGGCTGAATGCCTTTACACATGATGTGTTAACGTCACTAAGAAACGAGCAAATTCCTGTAAACCTGCATACTGAGCAACCGCTGCATGCCAGGTGAGGGAACAGGTGGCAGGGAATGTTGCAAACGTGCACTGAGAATAGGCTGCTTTGCTTTCTTTTTTTTTTCTTTTTTCTTTTTCTTCCCTTTCTTGTCAGTGTGGACATCGTGCACACGCTGTATGTACGATGCACACCGAAATTAGTCTCTGCTTTTAACCCATCAACTAGTTTCACTAGTGAGCAGTGGGGCTGCTAGCAGGGCAGCGCCCCGGGGAGCAATTGGGAGTTAAGGGCCTTGCTCAGGGGCCCCCAGTCCTCCACGCCCAAGCCCACCACTGTAACCACTAGGCCACCACTCCCCTTAGGTTTATCATACACAATTATATCTCCATATGAAAAAATTACAGCAGCTCACTTATACATTTAATTTACTTTAAGCTGGAAAAGCTATATGAATTGGTGAATAATTGTTTACCTTTTGTGATGCTCCATTCAGGAGACCTCTGTCCCATAAGGCTTTGTTCCCTGTGGGGTCTTCATCCACGTCATCACTGGTGTTGGGGGGAAGACGCACCTGGGAAAAGAAGAATACAAGAATAGGACTCATATGTGTAAAAGTTGGAAAAGGTGGGGTTTGTTCACTTTGATGCCTGCTGACACATTCCTCCTTACAACTTACAATACTGATGTTTCCAAACTTGTCCGCAGAGGCCATGGTGTCGTAATCGAGCAGACAGGCTGTTGTCACCCAGCGGGGATAAGTGTCATCGGCGAAAATGATGAGCTGATTCTCATTGCGTCGATACCGAACCCAAAACAGACTCTCCTGAACATCAGACACGATTACGCGCTGGCCAATGGTATGGATACCAGTCACAAGGGTGGGAACGTGCTGCAAGAGAGAAGGAATCAACAGTGAGGAAAGAAGAAAGAAGTGCATGTGCACATGCCAATGAAACACAAGTGCAAATGTGGAGGATGGTCTTTTTCTAAAAAGGGAAAATGGGTATCAGCTCTCACTGAGCGTCAGTGCCGTTCTGCTGATCAGCACCGATATTCACGGGAACTCAGTGGATGTTGGGTGCTATATGCCATATTTATTTCACCAGTCCAGTCCATCCATCCATCCATCCATCCATCCATCCATCCATCCATCCATCCATCCATCCATCCATCCATCCATCCATCCATCCATCCATCCCATACATTACATACATACACTGTAAGACGGTGTTATCTTAAAAAAAGAGCAGCAAGTGGTGCTCACCGGCAATCACATCCAAAGTATTGCCTCCTCCAGGCAGAAATGCTTCAAAAGTTCGGTGTGCAGGTCAGATGGCGTTTCTCTCTAAGCTGTGTCCATCTGGGCGTTTCCGGAAACCAAATCATTCTCATGCATGTACTTTGTTTTTTCAGATAGGTGGAAAAGTGCTGGTGAGTCATCATGTTTAACCGCCATGAAAGCCAACTAATGCCGGCACTTCACACCACCAGATGGGAAGGGTTGTGTCCGTCTGCAGTGATGCTTTTTTTTTTTTTTTTGTGGTTTTGACAGTTATTTTGTTTCCAATTGCAGTACGCCACAATACCAATTATTGGTCCATGGCTCGTATATACCCTCAAAAAGGCTCACAAACTGACAGTCGATTAGTCATCGACTACAAAACAATTAGCTGACTAATCGGATGATCTAATAATTTTCAAATGGCTCTCATTTACCTCGCAGCTTTTTGAAATTATGTGCTACAAAAGACAAGAAAGATGGGCACTTCATCCAAAAATACATCTTTTAATGAACTGTGCAGTGAGTCAGGGTTGTGTTTCATCTGGTGCTACCATACCGTTTACCTGCTGCTGTACTCTACTGCGCATGTGCAATCTCAGCAGACATATGAAAGTAGGAAGATGCGTCACTCTATTGAAAAACACGTGTAGTGACAATAGCGGCTGAACGCTATTGCACATGTGACATACAGTGGAAGGTGATGCCTCATTGGAGAACCCCCCGCCGACAGTCGACAATTAAATTTGTTGACAACTTTGTTGACGATTAAACTGTGCACTAGAATTATAATTAATCTACAAGTTAATGCGTGGAAGAACGGAAACAGATAGAATAAAGAAAAGACATCAACAAATATAAATCAATGCTTCATTTTTGTCTGTACAGGAAAGAAGAAAGCGCTGAAGTTACCCAAATGGTCATGATTTAAAAGTTTTACTTGGGTTAAAGACAGATAAACTTTTACTAACACTTAAATAAATGATTAACCTTTAAATAAACATTGTCTATATTGGAGTTCTTGCACCCGGATTAAATCATTAAGAGAACCTTGGTAGATTTGTACTTTTGTAAATTGCAAAGTATAAAATAAGGAGAAAACCCACCACTTCATTTCAAATCTAAAATTGGAAGAAAAAGGCAGTATTTAAGTGATTTATCATTAAGATCCACAACACTTTAATTTTAAAGTAAATACATCGGTCTAAACCAATAGCAGATTTCTTTGTCTAATTTAAATAAAGCTAATTGATGTTATGAAAACAGGGAAGATGCCAACTGTGTGTTAAACTGCCACCACCTTGAAAGCAAAGCTACTAAGAAACAAGTCGTATTGATGCATCACCTTGTTCTCACACTTGCGAAGCAGCTTCTTCTTGCCCAAGTCGTAGATTCTCAGAAGTTTCCCAACTCCGACCAGGACTCGTCCCTGGAACGGTGCAATGGCCAGTGGCACATCCTCTACTGGAGTCTGGTAATAAATACAAATAAGACGAATTTAGGCTTAGATGTAGTCAATTTGAAAACAAAATCAGCTGATATTTCTTAAAAAGCTAGTAAGATAAAGAGCCCAAATTAATATTCTTTTATGTTTTTCAGAGACCTTTCAGGCAGACATCCACTCATATACATCTCTGGACTCATTCAAAGTGATTAAAGACAAGTCTAGAGTGTTTCTTAAAACTGGTTAGCCTTTAGGGAGCTTAAAAAAGTAAAAGTAAAAAATAGTCAGGGTTTGGAAAGCAGAATTTCAAATCTAACCTCACTGAGTGACAGGTTTACTCAGTTTTCCCTGCTGAATGTCTGCAGTCGTCCACGACAGCTGCAAATACTGTTCTGTGTCAAATCAAGACGCTCTGATGACGGCGGTTGATTGCCTTCCTTTGAACTCTCTACAACGTGCCTTTTACTATCCCTTTACGAACCTGTTCTTTGCAGCATCTAGATCATTCTTTAGGTCTCAGGAGATTTTAAGCTACAATGCAAAATGTAAATGTGGTGCACCAGCACCACAAAGTTCAAACGGAGTCAACTTACAACAGCAACTATAATTGCACTAAATTTCCAGATGTGCTGTTCAAGCTCTTCAATCAAAGATCTAAAGAGACACAGCTGATGACAGGAAACCCTGGATAATTATCAAGGATCTGTCCTAAACTTATACTGGAAGCAGACTTGTGTGAAGCGTAGTCAAACATTTTCAAAATAAATGCACATAAGGTACAGGCCGTGGGTAGCTCAGTGGGTTGCAGGTACAGGCCGTGGGTAGCTCACTGGGTTGCAGGTACAGGTCCTGGATAGCTCAGTGGGGTTGCAGGTACAGGCCGTGGATAGCTCAGTGGGTTGCAGGTACAGGCCGTGGATAGCTCAGTGGGTTGCAGGTACAGGTCCTGGATAGCTCAGTGGGGTTGCAGGTACAGGCCGTGGATAGCTCAGTGGGGTTGCAGGTACAGGCCGTGGATAGCTCAGTGGGTTGCAGGTACAGGCCGTGGATAGCTCAGTGGGTTGCAGGTACAGGTCCTGGATAGCTCAGTGGGGTTGCAGGTACAGGCCGTGGATAGCTCAGTGGGTTGCAGGTACAGGCCGTGGATAGCTCAGTGGGGTTGCAGGTACAGGCCGTGGATAGCTCAGTGGGTTGCAGGTACAGGCCGTGGATAGCTCAGTGGGTTGCAGGTACAGGTCCTGGATAGCTCAGTGGGTTGCAGGTACAGGCCGTGGATAACTCAGTGGGTTGCAGGTACAGGCCGTGGATAGCTCAGTGGGTTGCAGGTACAGGTCCTGGATAGCTCAGTGGGTTGCAGGTACAGGCCGTGGATAACTCAGTGGGTTGCAGGTACAGGCCGTGGATAGCTCAGTGGGTTGCAGGTACAGGCCGTGGATAGCTCAGTGGGTTGCAGGTACAGGTCCTGGATAGCTCAGTGGGTTGCAGGTACAGGTCCTGGATAGCTCAGTGAGGTTGCAGGTGCAGGCTGTAGATAGCTCAGTGGGTTGCAGGTGCAGGCCGTAGATAGCTCAGTGGGTTGCAGGTGCAGGTACAGGTCCTGGATTGCTCAGTTCATCCATCACCTAAAAAGGAGTCCTGTTGGTGCTGTAAGCCATGGTGCTGCATTCTCTGCTTTTTTAACATACACATGAGAGGGCTCAATGTAATTTTGAAATGCAGATTAGCAAACAAAAATGCATCTCTGTCCCTTCCATGTTTACTTGTTTTGCTGCATTCCTCTTTTTTGTCTCCTTTTATGCTGTTGGCTAAAAAACGTGCATTGCTGCCATCACGTGGTTGGCTGCGTTGTTCAGTTAATGGTTCTTGTGTGGAGTTTTAGTGTAATAGAGACATGTCGGCTGAAGTGGCCGAGAAGAGGGTCGGTCCCGTTTGAGGATCTGGTCCACCCTGCTAATGGAAATGCAGCTTCAGAATTAATATCTTCTCCTGGTGATGAAGACTAAGTGGCACCTCGACGTCAGGCAGCTGAGGAAATTCAACTTTTCCACAGCACTGCTGAGGACCTTCCACGCCACAGCAGCCAAGTCTGTGCTCACATGGACTATTTACTACCTGATATGGGAATTGAACTGCCATAGAGTGTTAAACAGAGATATCTGAATGTGCTGAACACAACCAGGACAACTCTGTACGCCTTGTGGGAGATCTACACCAGGCAATGCATGACCAGAGTCAGAAAAACAATCCAGGAGATTCAAACCCCCAAAAACCAACGTTTCAGTAACTGCCCTTCTGCAGCAGCCTCACTCCTGTACAGCCAGGACAGAGCTGAGGAAGAGCTTCTTCACCCAGACCATCAGAATTCTGAACTCTCAACCTCTCACACAACACTCATCTCACAAAAACACCCCCACACAAGCATCTATCTACTGGCTGTATTCTTTTGTATACTGTGTAGATACGAAGGTATTCAACCCAACCTCCCCTGTCACTCTGTGTACTTTCTTTTTCTCTTTTGGTCTGAAAATCTGTATATAAGAAGGCTTTATAATGTAGTCATACAGAATATTATAGTTACAACAAACAGTATTCAGTCCCTTTATCCATTAGTATGTGCATGTTTAAAAAGTTTGTGCCACGGGCGGATAGAAACACCTAAAAACATCATAACTGGTTAAGTG
Organism: Xenentodon cancila; assembly: GCA_014839995.1. Classification (NCBI taxonomy): domain Eukaryota; kingdom Metazoa; phylum Chordata; class Actinopteri; order Beloniformes; family Belonidae; genus Xenentodon; species Xenentodon cancila. Next base: position 9,437,404 of record CM026199.1, read on the forward strand.
GTTGGGAAATTCCTCCAGCTCTGTGTAATACAGTGACTCATCACTCGTTGACCCTGTTATTCCACATCAGGTAACAAACGCTTGTCAGCTGATTCACCCCATGATCTCCACCCTGCTCAAGTTTCTGGGGGATTGCCCAAACAGCAGTATGGGACACCACAAGCTGCGACATCTTTGTCAATGGTAACTGCTTTATTTAGGGCTGTCCTTCCTAGCGAACTCTGATGACCCTGGAGTCTTTTTCTCATTATCCGTTGCAAACATTCATTTCTCTTGCTCTGCAACTGTTAGATAAAAACTATGGAGACAAGGTGTTGTTAACAGGCATGACGGACAGACATAACAAGCTTCTGACAGCAGCGTAGTCACCCGCAGAACATAATGCTGCCAGATACCACGAATACAACGTGCAGAACAGATAACAGCTGTCATGAAGGCCAATGGAAAAGGAATTACAGACAGATTATTTCAAATTATACAGCGGAATAAACATCTCCCGTATAACAAAGATTATCATTCCCCAGTATCAGCAGGAAAAGTCTATATGAAAGGCAAAACCTTTAAGTGAGAAGTTGAGCAGAACTCAGACCCACCTTATGCACAAACTCCAGCTTCTCCCCTCCTCCAGTGAGCCGATAAGTGTAGATAAAACCGCCACCCACGGACCTGGGGTTGAGGATCATGTCCCTGGCTACACCCACCAGGACATACCAATCATCTCCCGTGTTGGTAAAACGACACACTGCAACACTGAACAATTTCCAGCACAGAAAGAAGGTAAAACTGTGAGAACATGACACATTTTCATGTAATGCTTCCAATGAAAGAGATGGGATGCAACATTGTGGAAAGTGGAAGTATGAACAGCTTTGTTAAGATGACTAACAACCTTCGCTGATACTGGAGATGTCTGTTGTCTTATCCAACACTGCTGTTTTCCAATACTGGTTTGAGGCAAGCGCCAACCATCTAACTTCTGGGTTGAGGCTCATGCAGAATTAACATTTGTTGCAGTTCCTTGACTGACCAATAGAGGCTGGCTGCAATAGCGAGTCAGTCAATCTACATTGTCCCCCATGACTAACTTTAGAGCAGAAACAAACATATTTATAGCCTGGTTTAAAACAAAAACAAAAAAACAAACATTTTGGGTTGCATCGTTTCATTTGACACCAGTGACAAATCTGAAGGGGGTACATTTTGTTGTACTATGCATTACATTCATTTCTGATATGATTGATTGACAATCAGCTCAGCAAATGGCTATCACTTTCTCATCCATAATCGTTATGCTGCCACACTTAGTGGTAGTAGTAGTGCCAGTCTTTTCATGAACCCACCCCGGCTGAACTGAACTCTATTTCTGGTGCCATCAGCTTCCCAGGCAACATGCACAAAGAAAAAGAGCCTTCAGAACCACTCGAGAAACCAATGGGTAACGTGACCTAATGCTTCATTTACTGTTTTGTAGTTATGGTTTAAGGCAGGTGCATTGATTTAAAAAAAAAAAAAAAAAAAAAAAAAAAAAAAAAATCAAGTTTGAACAAAACTTAATTCATCATGGTGTTCATGAAAATGGCATTTTAACTTTACACTGCACTTGATTCAGAATTCTTCCCTTCAGTGCCCTTCTGCTGCACCCCACAGTGCGTTGGAACAGTATTCACCCCCTTTGCTTTTATGTATTTCGTTACATTACATCCTTATGTTCAATGGTTTTTTTTTTTATCTGAATTTTATGTGATGGATCAGAACATAATAGTCTTAGTTGGTAAAGTGAAATTATAAAAATATATACATAAAATTATTTTTTTAGAAATAAAAAACAGAAAATTGGCATGTGCACATGTATTTCTCTTTGTAATGAAGCCCATAAAAAAGCTCTGGTGCAACTAATTATCTTCAGAAGTCACATATTTAGTGAAATGATGTCCACCTGTGTGCAATCTAAGTCTCAAATAATCTGTCACTACATATACACACCTTTTTTAAAAAGCCTCCACAGGCTGCGACACCTAAGCAAGAGGCACCACCAACAAAACACTGCATGAAGACCAAGGAACTCCCCACAAGTAAGGAAACATGGGTTGTTGAGATGCTGTGGGTTAGGTTATTAAAATAAAAAAAAAAAAATCAAATTTTTGATGATTCCCAGGAGAACCATCAAAACTATCTTAACCAAATAGCACAAAAGCAAACCTACCAAGAGACGGCCGCCCACCAGAACTCATGGACCAGGCAGGGATGGCATTACTCAGAGAGGCAGCACAGAGACCTTGAGGAGTTCCAAAGCAAAGACGGGAGAATCTCTACATGCACTATATGGCTGAAAGTATTTATTCACCTGCCCTGACTGGCATATGAACTTAAGTTACATCCCATTCCTAATCCCTAGGGTTCATTGTGACATCGGTCCACCCAACTCTTCTGGGAAGGCTGTCCAACAGGTTTAGGAGTGTGCTTATAGGAATTTTTGACCAGTCATCCAGAAGCACATTTGTGAGGTCACACCGATGTTGGACGAGAAGGCCTGGCTCTCAGTTTCTGCTCCAATTCCAATCAAACAAGTACCGTTCTCCTGGCAACCACCAACCCAGACTCGTCCATCAGGCTACCAGATGGAGAAGCGTGATTCGTCGCTCCACTGCCCTAGAGTCCAGTGGCGGAGTGCTTTACTCCACTGCATCTGATGCTTTGCATTTTTTCTACCACTTTGTGGCGGAGTTGCTGTTGTTCCCAAACACTTCCATGTTCTTATAATACAACTGACAGTTGACTGTGGAATATTTAGGAGCAAGGAAATTTCACGCCTGAATTTGTTGCACAGGTGGTATCCTATCACAGTTCCACGCTGGAATTCACTGAACTCCTGAGAGCGGCCTATTCTTTTACAAATAGTTGTAAAAACAGTCTGCATGCCGAGGTGCTGGATTTTATACACCTGTGGCCATGGAAGTGGTTGGAACACCTGATTTCGATTATTTGAATGGGTGAGCGAATACTTTTGGCAATATAGTGTAGGACGACCATAAGCCGTACGCTCCATAGAGTTAAACTTTATGGCAAAGTGGCCAGAAGAAAGCAATTACTTTCAGCAAAAAACAAAATGGCATGTTTTGAGTATGCGAAAAGGCCTGTGGGAGACTCCCAAAATGTACGAAGGAAGGTGCTCTGGTCCTAATGAGACTGAAATTAAACTTTTTGGCCACCAAGGAGAACGCTATGTCTGGCACAAACCCACCACCCCAACAGTGAAACATGGTGGTGGGCAGCATCATGCTGTGCAGATGTTTTTCAGCAAACGGGACTGGGAAACTGGTCAGAGTTGAGGGAAAGATGAATGGTGCTACATACAGGGATATTCTTACATACATGCACATGCCAGTTCTCAGTTTTTTATTAAAAAAGAAAAAAGTTTTATGTATACATTTTTCTCAATTCACTTCATTAACTTAAGACTGTTGTATTCTGATCTGCCTCATAAAAGTTAGATTAAAACAAACATTGAACTAAAGGATGTAATGTAATGATACGCGTAAAAAGTGAAGGGGGTGAATAGTTTTGCAAGGAAAAACTTAACAGCTCTGTGTAAAATGTTTTAACCACTAGGTGATTATCCAGACTAAGACTGAGTTAGATTAGATTATCCTGAATAAAGACATGAGAGACGCTCCAATACCCTACTTTAGTTGTAAACTGGCAGGTTCATCTGACGTTACTTCAAACGAGTGAAACAGCGTTACCTGGGTTCATTAGTTTATATTCTATGGTGTATAATTTCTAATATTTCCAAACACAGCTTTGAAGATACTCTGCTGTTGTGTTTGTGCTCATAGAACAGCTTTACTCAGTAGTTTCCTCCATTTTTGAGGTAAACATGCCATTGATTATTGATTGGGCTTCATTTGAGCAACATTATATAGGAGCGCCCTCTGCTGGACCACAAGGCAAACTACTTCAAATGAATCAAATGAGTCTAAGCATACAGACTCAAACAAGTTTAAGGATGAAGTTTAGCTATGCTGGATTTTGAACTTGACTATAAGATGAAGTCGAAGCATGCAGTGCTACTGCTGAAAACAATGGGAATGTTAGAAAGTCATCAATAACACATCTGTTGTTTCTTAAGAAAAGATTAAATCCTCTCCACCCTATTCAAGTTTCTAAGGATTCAGAGCCAGAAATAATCTGCTCCATCATTTGCCTTCACGTGCTGCATCCTGCCTACCTGAAAGCAGCTTCGTTCTGCTCCAGTTGCACCTGGTCCAGCGTTGAACCCTGTATTGGGTTAACCAGTCTCACGAGTGAGGCCCATTGCCCAGCTCCAGCTTTAGGCGCTCCAAAAATGGCTTCTGGGAGATTTTCGTTGAGGAACGCAGCGGCCATTTCAGCAGCCAGCTCTCGTTCATCCTCACCAGCAGCCTCCACCATCTCCTGCAGCAACACAAGACTGGATTTTGAGATTCAACTGAACTACATAAGCTGCTTGAAAGTAAACAATTTTGGACAGGGTGGGCCACATTCATGTGTTTAATAAAAAAAAAAGAAGAAAAGAAACAAGAAGGAAAGAGAATATGTTAAGGAAAACTTTATTAGTGAAGTATTGACAGTTATATTTATTTCTTAGCTGCTGTTGCAACTGTAAGTGTATTTAGCAAAGTTTGTGTATATTAATCCAGAGAAGCTTTTTCACCTCCACCAGGGATGGGAATTGCTAAGAATTAAGCCATACCAGTTCCATTATCGATATTGCTCTTCGATTCTGTTTCTTATCGGTTCTCGTATTGATTTTCATCCAGTTATATAAATATATATATAGTCCAAAATACTTTGTTTGCATTAACACTTTGATTTCAAGCATGTACCAACATTTTGTACTCAACTTCAACTAAATTAAAGCCGGCTTACTCTAAAAACGACAAACTTTATCAAATTAACATTGCGACATAAATCACAATTGCAATGATCAACTTTTGCACATTAACAATTTTTGTGGAAAACTGAAAAACGATGGCGAAACGTTGGCAAAGCTTTGCACGTGTTCCAACCAAGACCAAGCCAACCGTCTCACGTCCGTGCGTCAGTCTCCATCGACTCTCGTGTTAAAATGTCCAAGTTTAGAGCAGAAATAAACATATTTACAGCTTAGTTCAAAAAAAGTGTTTGGTCTCAATAGTTTTTTTTAATCGATTTTACATCCATGACAACTCTGCGGGGCGTGGATATTTTTGTACCATGTCATGGGTTTATGGCAACCACCCGTTTGTACGAACCCGGCGTCGGGTAAACACAATGGTCAAGATGTTAAATTCAGCTGTAAAGGTCTGACGGCAGCTCTGCAGAAGTTTCGGCGGGGTTTGGCTGAAGGAGCTGGGAGCAAGGCTGTACAGTCTGTACGAAAGAAAACGGGCTTTAAAACCGGTCTTCAGAAACTAAATAGTCATGTGACGTGTTGGAAACATTCTTAGCCAAAATACAAAACATGTACATGATGTCATCACGCCAGACGTTAGCAGAACCCCATCACTAATCCTCCAGTTGTGTTGTCTAAAAGTCAAAAAAGGGGATTCTCACTGAGGTTAGGGAAAGGTGATAAATCAGGGATTGAGGACTACGGTCCATTTATGTCTGATCAGGAATTACGTTTAAAAAAAAACAAAAAAAAAAAAAAACCCACAGCTGATAAGACTCATCACAGCTCAGACTAGGTTATGCTGGTATCTGGCTGAACATGAACACAAAAGGCTGCAGCAAATAATCTTTTTTGATAGTCACTTATCTTTTTACACGCCAAACAAATAATGAATAATAATACATTGGCCCGTCTCTTGTGCGGTTGTATGGGGGTATATTACTATCGTTGATCAATCGTCTGCTTTTTTCCAAACTGAGAACAGGCTGCCTCGTCTTTACACATATTTTAATCGCTCTCCCACTCAGAAAATCCAAATCTGCTCTGCATCACTTCAAATCTGCGCCTCTGCTATCAGATTCAGTCTCAGCCCTTCTCAACTTCTGCTCCTGGATTTCTGGGAAACAGCTCAGAGTCAAAAATCAAAGAGTGTGTCAGAGATGACACTTATGTCATCCCGTCCTTGTGCATACACTTGTTTTACATCAGATGCTCCTCCAGACTGTTGGTGGTTAACTTGGATTTTTTTTTTTGAATCACCCAAACCACGTAAGTACCTCAATTAAGTAGCTGCATCACCATCATCGTAACAATCATGTTTGGAAACTATTCTGCTGTTTAGATTGACCACTTGATAGGCAAACTTTGAACAGTAATCTCTACAACATCAGTTATACAGTCTTCAAGCATAAGGCTAGTAAAACCTCATATGCAGGTGGAAGAAAATTTGCCCCCCCGAGAGCATCGAGTCTTGAGCCGGTCTTTCAGGAGACACGGCACATTAACGGCACAGCATCTATAACTAAAGATCATATCCTTCTTTCCAGGCTGTAAACTGGAGTGAGTGAATACATGCAGTTTATAACAGTGCCTGTCACGTCAGAGGAATTTATGACATAAAAAATATTTTTTATATACATACATGTATACAAAAAAAAAAAAAAAAAAAAAAAAAAAAAACTTCACGTGGAGAACATTCCATACCTCAGCCATCTGCTGCTTTCGCTGAGCTTTGGTTGCCTCTGTGTAGGCGTTGTGGTCAGTCTCAATCAGAACGAGGTTGTTGGTCTCTGGGTGGATTACAAATTTCCTGGGAGTGTACTGCAGAGGAAAGGCCACCTGGTTGAAAACGGCTCCCAGTTTCTCCAAAGCCAAGATTCTGCAATCAGATAAAGGCGGCAGAAAGAAGTTAGGCTGGTTATTCTGAAGTTAGTTCATTATTTTATTTAACAAAACTGGAGGCGCTTCCTTTATCATTGAGCTCGATGGTGCACCATTTACTTTAACTACATGTTAATCATCCAGAGCAAAGTGCATGCTTACCTGAGTGTGTTGGTAGAAATGGCCACGATGCCCTCTGGACATTGCTCGGAGGCAAAGCCAGAGGCATACTCGAGAGTCTCATACGACAGTGGGGTCAGATGGAAGCGGGACTGGTACGAGTAGCTGAGCCAGGAGCGGCTGGACATTGCCAACACCTGTCAATAAGAGGAAATGCTGTGAGGCTTCAATTAACTTTTTTTCCCCCTACAATTCAACCAGCAACTTATACTGTTTGTTATGTACGGAAAATAAATCCATTGGTTTTATAATTCCTTATGTTCTTTAACAAGAAACGATAGAAGAGATGGGAAAAAAGACAATATTGAGTTAAATGTGAATAAAAAGTTGCATACAGCTTCCTGTCCCTGCATCCTGACTCTGAACAGCTTGACGGGTCGGGACCCCAGGTAGCGGGTTCTGGTATCCGACAGGTCACCGGTCACAGGGTCCAAAACGGTCCTCAGCAGCACACCGTTCTGAGGGACGGGTTTACAGACACAGTGAAATGAGGCTGCACAACAAAAATTCCCGATTCAGACGTACGTGCAATCTCGGTTCTCTTTGACAATTCTTCGACATTTTTTTTTTTAACCAAACATCAAGAAGTAGCATAGACATCAGTATGAAGGTAAATACAGGCAGAATTTTATTTAGAACAGATTATCAATATATCACTCTAATATGCAAATATTACAATCATTATTCACTACACTGGCTTATAGTCAAGATAAATGATTATGGTTGGAATTGTAAAATTATTGTTGTGACATTACAATAAACATTTCAATTTGAGAACCGCCATCTCAATTCTAGACAAATAAAATAATTGTAAATCTAATTTTTTCCTGTATCGTGCAGCTCTTTTATTAAATATATATAAAAAAATAGCTTGAATTCACAAGTTTTAAATGTGCTCTGGAGTGTGGTTAACAGCTCAGATGATCCTCTGACTGTTGCACTCTTTCTTGCAGGCCACAATTTTGATTTATTAAAATATCTGAATATCCAGTTGTTATATTCTTACTTTTAAAAGATAACATACAAAAGATGTGCCGATCCATTTGCCCTTGCATTAACTCAGTAACTGCGGTAAACTTACTAAGTAGATTTGGAGTACAAGACCACCATAAATAGCAGTGGGTACATTGTGTGAATGGGATTATCTCGTGTTCCTTTAAAGGGTGCGTCTCAACAGCTACGATCTGATATCAAAATCAATACCTGAAGCCCGATGTTCAGGTAGAGGAAACCCATAGTCGATTTGTCTCCAAGTTCATCATGCTTCTCAATGCCTCCCATCTCTACGATGCACAGACTCTCTGGCTGGGCAGGAAGAGCCTGCATACTTAACGGCTGCAGACAGTCCTGAGGGGGATAAAGATTAAAAACACTTGAATAATTTCAACTTATGCAAGGTTCCAAAAAATAATAAACGCATCTCAGCACAGTGCATGGATGCAACATGCTAAAAAAAATAAAAAAAAAGACCGGCGGTAAGTCTGTTTTTACCATTAACATTACTGGTGCAGTAATCAGGTACATCTGCGCCGAGTGTCACTTTAATAACATTGGCAGGTATCTACACCTGAGTTTACAGAAACAAGTGTCACACTGCAGACAGATGCAACTGGCTGCCATGGTACAACGTTACTCTGTAATATTTGTTCATTTATACCCCTTTTATACCCGCTTTACAGTTGCTCCATTAGCAGTCAACCCTGGAGTGTTGAGACTCCTAAACATTGACAAAAATATATAAATGTCAAAGCCCACATGAGCTCTGACAACAGTGCTTTCAGTCCTGCGTAGAAGCTTCTAATGCATTGTGCAGCAGGAGGTTAATGAGAGATGAAGACCGGTACGTGTTTCTATTTTTTAGGGCCAACAGCTGATTACTAATCACCTACGAGAGAAGTGAAAGAAAGCAGTGCATTTTTTTGCTGGACCCATCATCCCTCAGGGAAGAGCGTAATTGTTACAAGAACCCACAGAAACACGACTGTCATTATCTTTACTTGCCAAAAAAAGACAGGAAAAACATTTTGTTTGAAGAGGATTCATGCTGAACATTCCATCGAATGAAACAATTATGAACGGCTTCAAAGCAGTTCCTGATGTTTGGATTACTTTTACGTTTAAAGTCTTTGGCAGCAGGGTGGGAAGGCTCATCTCTTGCCACTGCCTGATTAAGACTTCCACCCCAACATCTCAACAATGTGCACACAAGGACAACTGATTGCTACGTGAGGATCTTCAGGGTTCATTTACAAATGTTCATTTCTGTTCATACCGACGGGTCCAAGGAGATGATTCGGACGGTGTTGTCAACCAGCCCAACAGCCAGGAAACGGGAGCGTTGCTCACCGGGCGGGACGTTGGCCAGGCTCATGCAGACCACATCTGCAGACATTTCCTTTCGCTCCGTATACTCGTTCAACTGGCCAGACTGAAGGGAGGAGACACGACCCAAACAACGGCTTTAATCACACACAGTCACGTCTGTGCTAATGATGGTGCAGCAGACTGAATTTATGGCTCCATTTCTTTGGTGTCTCCACTTCTCAGTCTTTTATGCATCTACTACTACTACTTACCGGGTCCATCTCAAAGTACACCAGCTCCCCTCCGGTCAAAGCAATGACTACTTGCCGCTGGTTTACAGCGCAGCGGACAATTGTTTTTTTACCAGGAGTCTTCCACTCATTCACACGCTTGTCTGCTCGGATGTGGCGGATACCATCTGGGTAGACCTAGAATTTATTAAAAAACCCAAGAAACAAAAAGAACAAGAGAAAAATAAGATGCAGAGCAAGACTGAGGCAGCAGCAGGCTGATCTGTTCATTGACATTTACTTTACCATCTACATTTACTCTTGAACACTTCCACATGCAGCAAAAATGTAAAATTATTCCAGAGGTGTTAAGACGATAGACAGCGTTACCTTCTACACATTTTATTTAAATAATAATACAATTTTATAAATACACCGTTCACTTCTAGATAAAACCTCACAGGCCAGCAGACACGGCCCACTTATTACGACAGTATTTTATCACAACACGATCAGATTATTGTAATGCACTTTACACTGGAGTTGTCAGAAATCACTTGCTCAGCTGCAGTTAGTTCAAAATGCTCCTGCCCGACTTTTAATTGGTGCAAGGAAACAAGAGCATAGTATAGTATAGTAATTTTAGCATCACTTCATTGGCTCCCGGTTCGTTTAAGCATCGATTTTAAAATTCTTTTGTCTTTAAATGTCTCCACGGACTCGCTCCGAAGTATCTGTCTGCCCTGCTTCAGCCATTCACTCCTTCACACTCCCTCAGGTCAGCAGATCAGTTATTGTTAGTCGTCTGTAGGACTAAGGAAGCTTAGAGGCGACCGCGCTCTCTCGGTTGCTGGCTCAAAACTGTGGAATGAGCTACCTTTACATATCAGGCAGAGCGACTCACTTCCCGTTTTTAAATCCTCTCTTAAAACATACTTTTTCCACTTTAGAGTATTAAACCTACCTGAACAAGGGCATCTTCACCCAGCAAAGAGCAGGAAAGAGTGGGCGTGGTTCCCAGAAATCCGGAATCTGTCACTTCCTCCACAGTCTCCCCAATGGACAGAACCAGAGTAGCGTTGACGAAAGACACAATGATGTACGCATCAAACTCATCTGATGAGCAGAAGATAACAGAAGAGTAAGTATCGATGAACATTAAATGTCTTAAAAGAAAGACGGTTGCAAAAACACGTAATATTCGTTAGCCAAAAATCATCTTAATTTACATTTTCCTGTGCTAAGACGACAAACAGGCAATAAACAGGAATAAACGTCTGGACTGTGCTACAAAAGCTACACTGAGTAACGTTTTCTACATTGCGTCATGCATCTCCAAAAGAAAAAAAAAAAAAAAAAGGGGCAGAATAAATAAAGAGACGGCCTTAAGGTGAGATGTCAAGTCTTTAAAGCCTTCAGCTGACAAACTGCTGAGGTTGCTTTATAATAGCTGGGAACGCCGTCAGGAGCAGGAGTGTCCGCACCTTCTACGTGTCTGCGGACTGTCCACACAGCGTTGGGGTTACCAGGCAGCTCGGACACGGCCATCTCCGAAACCTAATAAACACAAGTTGAGAAGGAAACAAAGCCTTAAAACACAAGAAATAATGACAAATGTGCTACTAATTATTCATTTGTGATACTTTAACTGCTTTTATTCTTTTGTTAGGAATATCACTGAATCGTGACAGCTATCAAGACCATGTAAACACTCAGGAGCTTCCTCCACTTTGAAAATTAATCAACACCATATGCCTGCTGTTTCCAAAGTCTCAACAAAGTTTCATGCATAATTTTAATACTCTGGTGAGCCACCCAGGCATATGATCGACCAGCCAAACATACACTGGAGTGACGAATCACACTTCTCCATCTGGTAATCTTTTTTTTTTTTTTCCCCCCAAGATCACTCTTGTCAGTGTGGACATCGTGCACATGATGTATGTACGATGCACACCGAAATTGGACCTCTGCTTTTAACCCATCAACTAGTTTCACTAGTGAGCAGTGGGCTGCTAGAACCAGCACCCGGGGAGCAATTGGGAGTTAAGGGCCTTGCTCAGGGGCCCCCAGTGATTTACCATGGTGGCCAGCCCCAGTCCTCCACGCCCAAACCCACCACTGTAACCACTAGGCCACCACTCCACAATCTGATGGACGAGTCTGGGTTTGGTGGTTGCCAGGACAACCGTACTTGTCTGACTGCATTGTACCAAGAGTAAAGTTTGGTGGAGGGGGGATTATGGTGTGGGGTTGTTTTTCAGGAGCTGGGCTTGGCCCCTTAGTTCCAGTAAAAGGAACTCTGAATGCTTCAGCATGCCAAGACATTCAGGAAAATTCCATGCTCCCAACTTTGTGGGAACAATTTGGAGCTGGCCCCTTCCTGTTCCAACATGACTGTGCACCAGTGCACAAAGGAGGTCCATAAAGACCTGGATGACAGAGTCTGGTGTGGATGAACTTGACTGGCCTGCACAGAGTCCTGACCTGAACCTGACAGAACACCTTTGGGATGAATTAAGAGTGGAATTCCTATAAACAAACTCCTAAACCTTGTGGACAGTCTTCCCAGAAGACTTGAAGCTGTTATACCTGTGAAAGGTTGACCGACATCACATTGAACCTTATGGATTAGGAATGGGATGTCACTTAAGTTCATATGCGAGTCAAGGCAGGTGAGCCAATACTTTTAGCCATATAATGTATTTGGCAATTTACTTGCATATTTTTGACGATCCAGAAATAGTGAAACCCAAAACCACAGAGCTGCAAGCAGCACTACAATTCACCCCAACCCTCTCTGACTTACACAAACTTTGTACAACAATGTATCAACATTGCACAGCTTCACCCAAACCCTAATGTAACTCAACCTTATTAGAACCAACCTTTGATCCCTACCAGAACTACGGCTCCCAACAACTTTCACCAAAACACATCCTAATGATTTAACAAAAACAAATAAGTCCCTTTCTTTAGGTGGGCTTCACACCAGAGGCGCACTAATGGCTTCTACTGAACACTTTCCTGTGTCCTTGTTAATGAGGAAAAATTCACTTCAGTGAGGTTCATGGTTGATATGATTCAATAAGTGAAGGCAAGAAATCAACCCTGCAGTATTTTACACCTTTTGGCTGCTCTGAAAATAATGAAAAATCATTGTTTTAAACCATCACCATAACATAATATAATAATGTAGTTCTAATGTGTTTTATTGACCGTCACCATACTAAATATGAGGTCACATGAGTCATGATATAAAAAAAAAAGGTAAAAAAAAACAAAAAAACGTGATGACCAATAAATGTTCCCTTATGTTTATGTTACATGAAGATTTAAAAAAATAAAACAAGCTAAAACAGGACAGCCAAGCTGTTCTTAAGACTTGAAACATGAATTACTCTAAACCGCAAGAAAAACTTGTTTACTTCTACATCCAGGAGTGTGTTATGTATTATTAACATACACTTGTCATATGTACATAGAGTTCTTAGTTCTCCTGCTCAATTATTAGACCTGTTCTTCATTCTCTCTTTCTGATGTCCCTTTTCATGCTCCACCCAGCTGGCCCGCCTCATGAACCAGGTCCTGCTCAAGGTTTCTTCCCCTTTAAAAACCTGCCGTTGTTTATGTAATAATTGCTCGAGGGTCATGTTCTGTGTGTCTGGAAAACGCCTAGAGACAACTTGTATTGTAATAGACGCTGTATAAATAAAATTGAATTGAATTGATAAAGTATAACATAAATATAAAAACACTGTAAGTTATATTTTTCCTAAAATCAGAATGACTCAGACTCTTTAGTTTATAATGACGTCAGTTGCTCATCTTGTGTCATTTAATAAAGTGTGTACCTCCAGTCCGTGTCGGAGAACTCTCAGAGTAGACCGGGGTCCTCGTCCGCAGGATACGTACAGCTGAGGTGTGTCTTCATTTGCCAAATCTGCAATCTAATGAGCATGTACAAACACCCAATTAGGAGTATTAGTTTTAATCCAAAACTTTCCGTCATCTCATTTCCTTTTTACAATGTGATGCACTTACTTGACAGGACATAATAGGAGACAAGTTCTCTTGTTCATCCACAAGCACCAGATTTTTGAGCGGGCGAGGCTGGAAGAAGAACGTGTCGCCTTCCTCCAACGGCATCGCAGAGGAGAACTCGGGCTCGTCGTCATCGTCGCCCAAGTGAGCAATCTGGTAAAGGTAACTGAGGGAAGCAGAGTGGCAAGAGTTAAGATACACCGATGGAAGATTAGCCCCCACCCCCAAAAAAAACAACCATAATGTGCATTTGGAAACTTACTGGTTTCCAAACTCTGAGGCCACAAACAGGAAGCCAGTCTTGAGAACACACATCCCTGTTGCCACAGGGATCGTGTCAAAATACTTCAGTCTGATTTCTGTGACCTAAAACAACATTGTTCATTTATTCCAACTGGAAAAGTAACTTTGACAGAACGAAAAGACTCAGCCAAGACTAACGAGTCTCACTTTCGATGTGCACTCACCATTTCTTCATCTGTTTCCAGGGTGACCTTGAAGATGTCACCCTGCTCTGTCTGGGCCAAGAAAAAGAACATGGACTTGGTCTTGTGGGTGGCTGAGCAGACAAATATCATGCCACGCTCTGGGTCATCCAGGTCATTCTGTGGAATGGTCAGAAAAGAGGGAGGGAGAAAAAGAAAGCAGAATGAAAACAAACAGGCATCCAGAGAACAATAATAGCTAGAAAGCAGTGTGGGGGACTTGCACAACACGGTGAAAACAGCCCCGTTTCTCTTTATGTAATCTTAGGATAAATCATTACCATCATAAGAAACATGACAAATTGCTGTCATGTTCATAGGAGGACGTATTCCTGCGCATGAGACTCACCCTGCGGCGTGGGATTGGACAGCGAATGTCAGGCTGGTCTCCAAAATTCTTGTAAGTGATGTAGTTTTCAGAGCAGATCAGAACCCCGCTGGGCCCATCTGAACCACCAGGAACTAGACAGAGGGGAAGGTTAAGCAGGGTGGGTTTCTTTCTCAAATCACAAAAGCTGTAAAACAGTGAGATTCTTGGAGAATGTATTGTACTTTCCAACTACATTTGGAGAAGCACAAATACTTTTTATTCTCATCTTGTGCCTCTGATGCACATTTCTGTGTGGATGAAATAAGTGTTGAATCAAACATTGCATCCATCGCCGCATTTTATCAGAGAAAACACGTGTCAAACTCATCATATCAACACTTTAATATACGTCTTTTGCAATCCTGCAAGATGGTTTTCATTATTCAACAGCCAAGGATGTGTACAAGCCTTAAAAGGCCAGATGACTCTCGTTAAATGTGAGTTCAAAGGAGAATCCAACTTGTAAAACTCAATGCTGTTTTTTTTGCCAAGAAACAGGTTTATCCTGGAAGTTATGGGCAGGTTTTGATGTGGTTGACAGTAAAACTATACCCGCTCTTAAAGAGGTCAGACCTGTTACAACACCTGTTCATTTGCAGCTGTAAAAAGCATCGTCTCTCACGCTGCTTTCCATTTGGACTCGGAAATCAGAATTTCGTGGTTACTAGTCAGACACCTTTATTGGGATGCCACAATAAAAAAGTGACACCCATTAATTGGAATCTGATGTGTTGATGTAAGAAGACGTCTAAAATACGTATAAAAGTTTGTGATAAACATATAAAGTTTATTTGTGTATAAAGCGCCATGAGAGACAGATGTGTGTTTGCATCACTTCAGCTCAGGATGTGTGACCAGGCATTCAATAAATTACCAGTGATGAGGAAATTCCCATGCTCTTCCAAAGCCTCGCTGTACTTTCGTACCACATGATTCAAGCCGAGATCCAGTTCATAAAAGGTGAGTGTTTGCTGCGTGTTTGCAGCAGCTTCTCCTGTTGGGTCGTTGTCAGCTTCCTGGAATCAACATATGAACGGGTAAGAGCCGGCTAGAAAGTGTTCACTGTAAGTTCAAGGAATATTTGCTTTTGAACTTTTGACATAATTCTTGGAGGGAAAAAAAAAAACACCCAGGAATTGTTTTGAGATCAGAGATGTTAAATCTTTCTCCAGAGACAGTCAGAGAAGAGACATGACAAGCTCATCACACCTACAACAGTCTGAGTTGCATGAAAAACCTTCAGCAGGCTAACAAGCCTTCAGATGCATCCGTGAGTATACAACTGTGGAGTTTTTTTTCCCCATGAGCTCACCTCGTAGTCCATTTCTAGGCAGGCAAACATAGGGTTTTCAAAGCCAACGTCCACTCCAACGACATGATAGACCAGTGTATTTGCTTTATGAGCTTCCAGTGGAGAAGAGATGGTCAGTCTTGCAGCAGCATCTCTGTTCAGAATATAAACCAGTTTCTGTTTTTCTATTGCTCCTGGAGAGGCGAAGGACAAGAACACAAAGAGATATGTTTTAACATTCTTAGATATGAGCTTTTACGTCTGTGAAGGGGGCAGGCACTCAGGGACTCCCCACCAGGACTGCTGGTTCCCAAAAAGGTCAGTAGGGCCCCGTTTCCACTGAGCAAGTCGGGTCGGTACAGTCGGGTACGCTGGTACAGCACGGTTACACACAAAGAACTAATGGCCAAGCAGAACAAAAACATCCTGCTGGATGAACTCTTGTTGTTGTCTGTACCGTCACGTTTGTTGTTGTCGCACTAGGATGACGTCACGCCGCTTACTTACACCAAAGATTGTCCTAATGATGTACTAAAAACAAAAAATCATTTTTATCAGCCCCTCTCCTCTTTACAAATCCAACCAGCTTATGCAAATTCTGTTTGTGTTAACAGAAAGTTTTGTTAAAAACAATGTCTCTGGAAAAAAATTAATTACATGACCTTAAAATTAGATATTTAACAGTAGAATTTAATTTTGAACCTTTGATAAAGTACAATAGGCAACAATGTAAGGTGATCCTGGAAATGTCAACATATTTAAGTTCAGTAAATACAACAAGCCCCAAAAGTCAGTGGACAATCCTTTTGGACGATGATTTCAATGTTTACTATAATAGTTGTGCTTATGGTTTTTTTCCCCCTGAAATTGAGCAGCCCAAACTCTTACCTATCATAACAGCTCTGCCTTTAGGGTCGACAGCCAGGTATTGTCCAGGGACGATTCGTCGGCAGCCGCTCTTCCCAAATGTTTCCTGATGGATTTTCTCAAACATGTTTTTTGATGGATGATACTCCAGGATGACGATACGACCACTGTCGCTTCCCACAACAATGTAATCTGTAAAAATGTAAAAGTACAACGTTGAAAGGTGTACCGTTACTTATTATTGTGTCAAATACAAATACAAGAATTCAGAGAGGCACGGGGAAGCCCTTACCTCGTCAGAAAGTAAAATCATTAACAGTGGCCACTTGTACGCAAAGATTAGAAACCCACTACCATCAACTGTCAATAAAGTAATAATATAACTGGTCTCACTTCTACACTCAACTTTGATACAAAGCTGTCATGAGACTGCTGCTGCGGAAGAATAATTTTAAAAATGTCAATTTAAAAGCAATTTTGATACTGCTATATTACTAAATATGTCGGAGCGTAACAGATGACAGATGCCTCCACCATCTACTTGCTTTACAGGCTCTGAGGTAACAAATAGGTGGAGACATTAAAAAAATTACAAGGCTGTTAAATCAAATGCACACTATGTAAAGAGTGTAGAAACAGACAACAAACAAACAGACCCATGCACATGCACACATGCGTTTGAGCCATGTAATTCCATTATTTCCGTCCCAACCACACACGTAACCACGGCTACATACCTTTGGTTCCTCCTGTGAGTCTGAAAGCCATCAGGGATCTCACAATGCCAAACACTTCCACTGTGAGAAGAGTGTGCACCTTTCCCGTGTTGGCATCTGGACGCAATAATTCAATGATCTTTCCTCTGGAAACAACGATCTCCTGCATCTTGGTTCCTGTCGCAAACAAACATATCAACCTTTGTTATACACTCACCTAACACTATCAGGTACACTGGTTCTACTACTTATTATAACAAACAGCCAATCAGCCGGTAACACGACACTAACGCGATACCTTTAGGTGCATAGACATGGTCAATATGACTTGAAGTACAAACTGAGCATCAAAATGAGGAGGAAACAAGATTAAAGTGACTTGTGATGTGGTTGTTGAAGGGTAGCTCTGAGAATTCAGAAACTGCTGATCTACTGGGAGTTTCATGTGCAAACCTCTGAAAAGTTTGCCGAAAATACCCAGTGGCAGTCATCAAAAATGCCTTACTGATGTCAGAGGTCAGAGGTATGAGAAGACAGAACAGTAACTCGTTTTACACATAATACTATTTCTGAATGCACAACCCACTGAATCTTGTAGCAGATGGGCTACAGCACCACACCGGGTGACTCTCCTGTCTGCTAAGAACAGGAAACCGAAGTTACAATTCACATATTATCCGGTCTTGGTGAGACTAGAAAGCGTTGCCCGGTCTGATGAGTCTGGATTTCAGCCGTCACACTCAGATGGTAAGGTCAGAGGTTGGCAGAAACAACATGAAAGAATGGATCCACCCTGCCTTTTATCGACAGCTCAAGCTGGTGGTGGTACTGTAATGGTGTGGGGGATATGTTCTTGGCACACTTTGACATTTATACGCCAAAGCCTACCCAAGTATTGCTGCTACCGTGTCCACCCCTTTTTGACAACAGTGTACCAATCTTCTGATGCCTACTTTCAAGAGGATAATGCAGAAAGCTCCAATAATTTTAAACTAGGTTCTTGACCATATCAGTGAGTTCACTTTACTCCAATGACGTCCAATGACCGCAGTCTCCACCTCTAAATCTAGCATCTGGTGAATCTGGAGACTTTCATTATGGACCTGCAGCTGACAATAATGGACCAAAATCTAAGGACGTTTTAAAAACCTTTCTGAATTTATGCCACAAAGAATTAAGTCAGTTCAAAAGACGAAAAAGGGTCCAACCCCATATTAGCAAGGTGTACCGAATAAAGTGGGCTTTCTATTTTAAAAAAAACAAAAAAAAAACACATGCGCATCTATCCAGACTACAACACCAAACTGGAAGCTTCATTCAAACTTAGGTTTTAGCACTGCATTTGTCTCAGCAGGCTGACAAAGTCAAGAAAAAAGAAAAACCTTAATCATTTAAAATGTAAAGTAATGGCAATTTCATTTAGAGATTTTGATATACTGTATCAAGCAAGTAAGCAAAAGAAGCAGACCAGCAAGGTGGGGTACGTTAAGGAGGACAGGTGGAGGCATGGGCAGGAGGCTCACCTGAGAAGTTTCCATGGATGGCGTGGGTGATGCCGGTGGCCCTCTGCAGGGTCAGGTTGTAGAGAAACATCGCTCCTTTTCAGTGGTTTCAACAGTCCTAGTCTGGGGCAGCTGTCAGAGCGCTCAGCCCGGCTCAGAGCTACAAATGAAGGCGCGCAGACCAGTATTGCATCGGCTGAGGAAAGGAAACAGTAAAGTTAGAGACCTGGTCAATGATGCGTGAGTGAATGAATGAATGAATGAATGAATGAATGAATGAATGAATGGCTGGCTGGCTGGCTGGAAGGATCTGTGGACGATGAGTTGTGTTATTAGTCTCTTTTTGAGCCGCTGCAACCCTCGCAAAGGTAGAAAAAGCAGCGTTTAGGTCGGAGGTTGACTATTTAGCAGAAAACTTCACGGACGCTGGTGTTTACATGCCCGCGGCTGCTAGCGCCGGCTAGCTCCGAGCAAGTAACGCTCACGAAAAGACTGAGAAAACAATTAGAGGCGCCAAAAGCAGCTTTCTATGTCGCTTGTGTGGTTTTGAACAGCTCCGCGGTATTTTTTAACATAATCTCGGCCTATCCGTGAGATTCTAACCTTCATCCAAGAAGCGCCACTTCGGTCTGACGCGTTTTTATCGTGTTACTTAAACATCGTCCGCACATCACAAGCATACGGTCAGAATTTGGACGCGCGGCCTGCGGAGGTTCGCGGACCGCGGAAACCTACCGGCGTGTTGGCGGGATGTTTGGGATCTCGGATGGATGAAAGTTCACGTAAACGTTGAGTTTCCTGCTGAACCCGGGAAGCCGCCGACGGTGGCCGTTTGCGGGGTCCTGTCGAGAACAAAACGCCGTCACGAGGGGTGGCCTGATCAGGGCCTGATAGAAATTAGAAGCCGTTATAGCGCATTATGTCCAGCAGATGTCGACAGAGATAACGAAACGAGCGACTAAAAGTAAAAACGTGACATTTGAAGGCTATAGATTTTGACTTTTTTTTGGTGGGTGGGGGGCTTATTTAAATGGAGTCGTAATGTTGAGTCAGTAGTGATCTTAAATAAGAGTTGCATTTTTCTTCTTCTTAATAATAACGAAAACAAAAATATGAATGACAATATAATCATTATGTCACATCTACATACATATTTACATATATTCACACAAAAAAGCATGTAAAAAAAAATAAAATGGGTATTTTTTTCAAAAGAACAACTTTTGAAACAAAAATCAAAATTGACTTGTGACCAACCAGCCTGAAAACCATTTTAAATTAGTCCAATTAAATACACAACCAATTAATAGGGAAAATGCCTAGCCTAGGAAATCAACAGATTACACCCTATGACTGCACCTAAACTTTTCTTTGATGCAATCCTCTGTCCTCAGCAAGCACAGCTGTCTTGTCGATTAGACAATTATCTTTGTTCCATAAAAATTATAAGTTACATTTACGTTCCTCACATGAAACTTTAACAGGCCTGTATCGTACGATCTAAAAATCCAGAATAAGCGCATCAAATGGTATGAAATCCATTCTAGCCCTAAGGGGCTCTAACATCCATAGTTTACACTTGTCAATAACTAATGACCCGTTTGAGCTAAAAATCTAAACTCTATACCTGTGCAAGGCTTCAGACGTTGCCAACACCTATAATAGACCCTACTGGCTGACTTTTAAAGATTACTCTTAAATAAATCAAATTTCAGAGGCCAGAATTTACAGATACAAGGGAGAAATGTTCACCAAGCTTTACAGAATGTTTGTTATAGCATATATGGAAAACATGTACCAATTTGAAACGTACCGGCTAGTAGAAAGTGCTCTTATTACATTTTACTTTCATCTGTGTTTCTTTAATGTACCATTAAATAGAAAGAATGGTGGAAAAACTCCTCCAAGGTGCTTCCTCTCGTTGTCACAAACATTTATGTGCATCATCTCCACACAGCATTGAAGAAAAGTTATCAACAAAAAAGATAATGTGATTTATTGAACTGTTTTACAGCCCTTAAAGGCTCTATGATTCATATTTTCTGATGTACACGTTAACATTTCACGATAAATACCTCTGACATTATTTAGGTGTCTGACTTTTTTTTTTTTAATTTTAAAATACAACCTTGGACCTTATTGTTGCAAGTGTACTTGTACCCTAATGATCACTGTTTAATATTCTATCGTTTTATTGTATTTAACATATAATAATATCTTACAGCTAAGTCTTTTTGTCCAGAAACTAAACTAAAAGTGGCTGATTTTAAATTCCTTTGCAAATAAACAACTACATTTGTGAGTGATAGGAAAATCATCACCTATTGCAGGCTTGTTTAATTGTGGGGCTACATACTGATTCATTCCATTTCAATGTTCATAAATATGAAAAAATATTCACTCAGACATGTTATCAAGCAAAAAAATGTTGCCATCGTTCAAAGGTCTGTAAAGCAGGCCACTGAAATTGAAATTTTAAAACCATTGTGGAGGGTCAAACCAATTACAAAAAGCTAAACTCACTTATTATTGTTTTACCTGCACAAAATTGTAGTTTACAGCAGATTTCACATGAAAAATGTATATATCCAGCAATTTGCCTCTCAGTTTTTATATATATATATATATATATATATATATATATATATATATATATATATATATAGATATATATATATATATATATATATATATATATATATATATATATATACATATATATATATATATATATATATATATATACACACACAACAACAGGTAAAAACCCTAAGCCAAACAGTGGCAAAGAAAAATATTTTACAATGAGATACTTTTTATTAATAACTGAGGATTGAGCTGAAGAACAGGGATGAAGCTGTTGAAGACCAGCTGCTCCAGTTTGGTCCTGCAGCTGCAACTATGACTACTGGCCCTGACACACTAAACTTTGCACTAACTATATGCTTTATTAAACTGAAACATTTTAAGTTTGGTTTTATAGGAAGTTGGTTCCATAGTGATGGAGGCTGATGACAAAAAGCCTGTCCTCCAAATCTACATTTGGATACTCTAGGAACTACATGCACACCGAGATAATAACTGAAAGCTTTCGCACAGTTGTACTGGAGGTCATCGCAACACCATCTAATCCCTTCCTAAGGTGTTTTGGACCACAAACAACAACCTCTGTTTTGTCGGAATTTAGGAGGAAAAAATTGGTGTGGACATCCAGTCCTTGATGTCCTTAAGACATGCCTGAATTTTGGCTGATGGTTCTTTTTCATCTGGCTTCATAAACAAATACAGCTCTGTATCATCAGCATAACTATGAAAATTAATGCTGTGGTTCCGGATAATACTTCCTAAGGGCTGCATGTATAAACTGAACAAGATTGGCCCTAGCACTGAACCCTGCGGGACACCATAACAGACCCTCGTCTGTACTGAAGAAACCTCATGAACATGAACAAACTGGAATCTATCAGACAGATATGATTTAAACCAACCTAGAGCTGTCCCTTTAATCCCAACCACATACTCTAGTTTCTGCAGTAAAATGTTGTGATCTATGGTATCAAAAGCAGCGCTGAGGTCCAGCAGAACCAGTATGGACACTAACCCATTATCTGAGGCCATAAGAAGGTCATTCGAGACTCGAACCAGTGCTGTTTTTGTGCTATGATGCATTCTGAACCCTGACTGAAAAACCTAAACAGATCATTTCTATACAAATGGTCACACAGCTGGCTTGCAACTACTTTTTCCTGAATTTTAGATATGAATGGAAGATTGGAAATTGGTCTATAATTAGTTAAATTGTCTGGGTGAAGAGAGTGTTTTTTTAAGTAATGGTTTATTTACTGCAACTTCTAAAACCTGTGGCATGTATCCTACGTTTAGGGATAATTTGATCTGGTCCAGCATTGTTGTATCAATAAGAGAGAGAACATTTTTGAGTAGTTGAGTTGGGATGGGGTCTAACAGACACGTGGATGGTTTAGCTCTGTTGACGACTGAGGTCAGCTCAGGGAGGTCTACAGGAACAAAACAGTCTAGAGTCAGGTCAGAGCCTAAGGGCATCACCGAAGCTGAAGAAATGCCCACAGCCACTGCCAGGTGGGCCTGGTTGATTTCTTCTCTAATTCTGACAATTTTACTGCCAAAGAAGCTCATGAATTCTTCACTACTGAGAGCTGCAGGAATGAAGAGGCAAATATATAATATATATTTGCTTTTTCAAAAGTAATTTAACAGCCACATACAAGTGGGATCCTGTTATCATTTAGTGAAACTCAGAATAATAACTTCCTGTTAAAATAAATTACATTTCTGCTGTCTGCATTGTTCTATTTTATCATAAATTATACAGTTAATTTCTTTACAGTGCCAATTTTACATTTCATAGGGGTACATGAGAAAAATTCAGATTTGTGTGGTACTTTATCATCACAGACATAGAGAAATACATAATTATCTGTTCTAAAACTTCTACATCTTTAATTTCTGTACATTTACATGTAGCTGTACATTTGAAATGAAGCTCTAATACCTAAATGATCTAAAAAACAAAACAAACAAAAAAAAAAAACCCTCATTGCATAGATAAGCCTAAGAAATGTATCATGCCAGTACTGAAAATCTCTGTTATAAGATCCTTCTTCAGCTAAAAAAGACTGGTGCAGAAAGTCATCCCCGACATCTAGAATAGCCCTAAATATTGACTGTCATTCTCTTTTAATATGCAGCTGAAAGCTTCCTTAAAATGTGAAAAAGTGACCTGAAAGTCAAGGTGAGCGGACCAAGGTCCTTTTAGTCACGCTGCATACATGACCAGCACCTTTCATGCTTTTGAAGAGTTGTGTACAAAACCCTACAAAGCGGTGCTGCAGAGGTGCAGAGGCAGGTGTGGCGGTTTATGCCCAGTGTGTTTTAAAAGATGTGAGATCCTTTT
Organism: Xenentodon cancila; assembly: GCA_014839995.1. Classification (NCBI taxonomy): domain Eukaryota; kingdom Metazoa; phylum Chordata; class Actinopteri; order Beloniformes; family Belonidae; genus Xenentodon; species Xenentodon cancila. The sequence continues at coordinate 9,461,119 of CM026199.1, forward strand.
GCTCACCAGGTTGCCTGCAAAATAGATCCGCTCAGCTTTAATTTTCTGGTTCATTCAGCACATTCACTGGAGCCTTGAAGTGAGAATCCATCAGATCTGATGGACAATTCTGTCAAAACATTGTGGCATGGTTTGGCTGCTAACACTTTTTCTTTCTTTGAGACTCACCTTAAATTAATTCCAATATACCTTTTTTCTTCTATTTTTCAAAATGACAAAGTAAAAACTGGTTTCTGGGATGTTTTTGTTAACCTAATGAAATGGGGAAAAAGTAATAAAAATAACTATTCAGACATTTACTCAGCATTTGTTTGCTCCTCAGTGGGAAGGTTAATTTCCGATCTCCTTGGAATTATCCTTCTAGCTTGTATAAACATTCATCTGCTAATTTTCTTGTATTTTTATGGGCAGAAACATTCAAGCTTAACCAGTTTTATTTGGGAGCATCAGTGAACAGCTATTTTCAGCCTCTGTAAAGATGCTCCATTTGGCTCAGTTCTGACTCCGACTTGGAACTTAGGGGATTTCTCTGAGGCCGGCTCTGTGTTTTCTTGGCGTTATTGGGTTCTTTATATTGTTGAGGTTTAAATCTTATTGCCTGTGTTACAACCCATCTTGAGTAACAGAACAAAAAAGGTGATACAATAGTTATAGACCATTAATAAGTTACTTTAATATGTAGTGTCTGAACTCTTGTTATAAAAATGAACACTTAGGAATGATTACTTTCTTTTAAGGAATTTTAGTCATCCTGGAATTTATTTAAGAATTAAGATGTACTTTGACCAATAACCTGATTCTCTTACTGATGAGTTTCTCTGGTTGTAGACCTGTTAAGGTGTTTGAAGGTCAACAGCGGCTGGAGGCAGGATTTCAGCCTCATCCTCTATGAAAGCATGCCACTGTCTTTGTTTGTGGATTGTTTTCACAAAGGGTTTAGAAAGATCCCGATTCCGCATATCTTTTTTTATACCTTCTTTTATTGCAATATACCTTTAGATACATTTACAGGTTTGCTTCGGAGCAGTGTTTTGTATCTTTTTTCACACTCATTGACATGAGACCGCTTCATTCAACACATTCACTGGATCCTGGAAGTGAGAATCCATCAGATCTGATGGACGATTCTGTCAAAACATTGTGGCATGGTTTGGCTGCTAACACTTTTTCTTTCTTTTAGACTCACTTTAAATTAATTTCAATTTACCTTTTCTCTTCTGTTTTTCAAAATGACAAAGTAAAAACTGGTTTATGGGATGTTTTTGTTAACTTAATGAAATGGAGAAAAAGTAATAACAATAACTATTCAGATGCTTTACTCAGCATTTGTTTGCTCCTCAGTGGGAAGGTTAATTTCCGATCTCCTTGGAATTATCCTTCTAGCTTGTATAAAGCTTGTTTTTTTTATCCTTTTTTCACACTTATCGACATGAGACCAACAGAGAAAAAGCAAACCCAATTAACCACAATTACAACAAAACTTTAAGGCAACACAACAAATATCCAAACCGTCACACCAGACTGAGATCCTGGCGGACTGATTTTCATGCAAAATTTTTCATAAATCTTAAGCATTCATTTTTTCCCTCTCAATCCTGAATTGTCTCTCAGCTCCTTTTACAGAAAATTACCCTGACAGAATAATGATGCCAAGACCATATTTTATATAGATATCACGTTAATGAGGTGATGCTCTTTACAGCCACCTGGGTCATTGGTTATTATGGCAAAATAGTTACATCTCTGCTTTTTCACATTTAGAGGGTTTCCTTTTTTATCATCTGTGGTCTTTCTAGCCCTGTTAGACCTAATTCGTGCACTGCTGCTCTAGGAAATGTTAACTTATGTTAACTTCTCCTGTCTCCAAACAGGAATTCTGGCTCATGGAGACCCGTCTTCTTGGTCTCCCGTCTAAACAAGATATTTCCTGTCTGATGACTCGGCTTCCCTGTGCATCCAGGATTAGAAAGGATGTTGGTGTTAAAAAATAATAAAATGACAAAATAAGTTTTATGTGAATGCTTTTGGGCTCTTTAAAATGTTGCAAACGTGTTCTCTTATCTTTCTGCACACTTTCAACCATGAGATCTCATGGGGGAAGGTGTGCGCCTTTCCTAATTAGGACCGATGAGTTCAATTAGGAAACTTCTCAAATATAGACGAGACACTAACCAGCGCTCATAATTAGGGTACAATTCTTATGTTTAAAGCCTTTCAATATTACCGTGTGTTTGGTTTGTCATTGTGAAGTGTTCATGAGTGAAGTGTTCTGTGAGTTAGATTCCTCATTATTGATGTGTGACATGGTGCATTAAAGCCATATACCTGCTTAACTAGACAACTAGGAATAGAGTGCATAGGTATAAGCCACCTTGAGTGGTTTTCACTCACACTCATTTACCTGGGCACCTGATTCCTGGGCACTAGCAGCCTTATTGAAAATGGAAAACGACAGGAAAGACAACAGAGAGAAAGGGAGATGACATCCAGCAAAGGGGAGCGGCAGCACTGAAGAGACTTGCGTCCTCCACGAACCCGTTACTATTTGAGAAATACACAAGTGTGTTTAATTGTGAAAGGTAAAACAGGAAGTTGTACATTTGTGGTACATGGACGTGGTGGCCGCTGGGGTCTAGGAGGACCGAAGACGCCAGCCGACGCCACCTCCCGCCTCAGCGTCGAGGCTCGTCCGTGGCCGCCGTCCACCGCCCCCCTCCCCCGAGTTCCGACGTCTCCTCATCACTCCGGGTCACTCGGCGTGTCGGTTAGCAGCCTTTAGCCTCCTCAGCATCTGGTCCCGCTCCTTGTGAAGAGCTGAGCTCGAGCCGCGTACGCTGTTTTTTTTGTGTGTGTTTCTTCGTCTTTTCAGCGATTTAAATTCCCGAGCTTGTTTGACTTTGTCTCAAGAAAGAACGAGGACACACACATGCCCAGGGACATGTGAGACTCGTACTTCACGAGCGAGGAGAGCCACTAGAAATCCAGCATCAGCGTCTGGAAGATACCCGCGTTGAAGGACTTCACCTGGAGACGCAAGTGGAGCACCAAGGTGAGCGTTTAAAATAGACATTTTTAATGACTGTGAATCGTCTTCATGGGGGTGTTACTTTTTTTAAAGGGGGAGAGGGGGAGGGGGGGTACTCGTATAAACCCACGATGAAAGAGAAGAGGCTGGCATCCTCTTCCTACTCCTCCTCCCCTCCTCCGCTGGTGTCAGCTGCTGATGTCGGAGGCCGTCGGCTCCATGCGCCTCGGTGTGATGGCGCGTGCACGAGCATCTGCAAGTGTTGTTTATTTGTACTCATCAGCAGCATAAAGGATCGACTTTACTTGACTAAATGCTGTCTGTTTCCATCATATCAGGGAAGTGGTTCTTTGAAGCGGGATCCTTTGCAGACCACGTGTTTGAGTCTTTTCCCGGTCCCGAGTCCGGGTTGCAGACACGTGCCGAAAATACCTTAAAATCCCGAGGACTTTATTGTTTTAAAATTTTCGACCTAAAGGACATTAAACCGCATCCTCTCCTCACTCTATCCTCTGCCTTTTCATCCCTTCTTTCCCAGCCAACCTCCTCGTTCCCGGTCTCCATCTTTGCCTCATTTCCTCCACTCTTTTTACCTTTCCCTCATGCCTCCATCTCTACTTTCTGTGTTCTTTTGCCCTTCTTTTTATACACTTGACCCCCCCCCCCTTCTCATTCATCTCCCTGTGACTGTCCTCCATTGATTTGCCTGCTGACGTTGCTAAGAGACAACAGCAGTTGGTCTGTTGTGAGAGGGGGGGTGGAGGGTGGGGGGGGGTGGATAGAGGGGCAGTTTTACCTGCTATGAAAAGGAGGTTCGGGTTGTAAGAGGATATTGTCTCCCGGAATCACGTGCTGTAGTTGATCCTGCACAAACAACTCTTGGTAAGCAATACTGACTCATCACTCTTGGAGGATGTTTGCTCAGCTGTTTTAATTTGTGGGGGAAATTAGTTATGACACAAAACTATTATAGTTAGCAGCGAACATGCTGGCTTTGTAGAACATATATCAAAGAAAAAAAACTGTATAATTGATGTAATTAATGGCATGTACAAATTAAAACATGATGGAACCATGGTGTTTATGACAGCTTGAAATCTTTGAGACTCAGGCTTCACGACAAAATAATATTCTCAGAACAGCTAGAGGCTTGTCATTGGCCTTTTCGCCTTTTTTAAAAAATTTAAACCATACATTTTAAATCATTACATTATACTTACATTTAGCAGAGGATTTAAAACCATTTATAACAGAAGAATGCATCTGGACAGTTTGCAGGCTGTAATAATGAGATGACATGTTATTCTTGAAGAGAAATTTTAATGCGCTTGACTTTATAGAAGTGTGCATTATCACTGAATTTTTTTAGGCAGTTACCTTAAAATGTTTGTTGGAGCCACAGCAAATAAACATTTCACCATCATCTCTTTGTCCAGACAGATTCATGATTGTCAGTTTTATCCAGTTATCCATGTCTGCTTTTAGGCAGCCAGTTGTATCCGGGTTTTATTCTGTTTCGGTGTCATCACAGTTTACATTTGCCTTTATTTATGTAAATTCTGTTTCCTTCATCTGATTTCTTACAGTTCAGTCAGAACAATTTACCCATCTTGCCATATTTCTATTTTTATTTTCTTTTTTTCTTACAAGTGCCCTCTTCAGCTGTAAACTAATTAGCTTGGTTAGAGAAGTGTCGGTATTTGTTTTGTAAATGCAAATTGTAATGTGATTACATTTTTTTCCTTCTACTTGATCTTAAAGAAAATGCCATTGGCTGCAAAAAATGTATTTAATTTTCTTAGTAGTAGTTTTTTAAGAAAAGCAGAATGTTTAGCTATTAAAGAAAATGGTTCTGTGTTATAATGTTGATTTAAAAAGCAAAAACAAACAGCTGAACATCCAAAAATTCAAGAGGTGTGCTTCCTTATGTTTTTTTGCCAGGGGTTGTAGATAAAGGCTTGTTTTTTGTGCAGAGGTTGATTGAAGTAAAACACATAAGACAGCACAGCTGATTTGACTCTGATGTGCTTTTGTTCTGAAATATGACTGCAAGTAATTGTATGTTTGTTACTGCTTTGTAATTTTTAAACAGAATCATAATAGACAAAGAGCTTCAGTATAACTCAGGCAGTCACTCTTTGATTCAGTGGACTTAACAGAATGTGAAGTTACAGTAATAGGTACTGGGTGCCATGGCAGCAGTTTTCACAGCTATCTCAGGCTTTCTTTAGTGCACTCTTTCATAATAGTTGAAATTTAATGAGTTATTTGATTCTTGTTTCTTACCAAACATATCGACAGCCTCCCACCCACTTTATTCAAGAGAAACATGTAGGTTGAACGGAAAGTTGTCCATCCATCTGTCCATCAGTTACTGATACCTGCTCATTCCTATTTAGGGTCATGGGGATCTGCTTGGACAATATCCCAGCTGTCTTTGGGTGAAAGTTGTGAAAAATATAATTGCAGTAAATAAAGATTCAGTTCAATTCAATTTTATTTATATAGCATCTATTACAGCACCAGTTGCCTCTAGACCAGGCTTTCCCCAGAATGTCTTTCAATTGTCAATAAAGGCCACGTTGGTTTCTGAACACCATGAGTCAACCAGCGATGGAGCGATGACATGCTGCTAAACACATCAGTGGTCAGATTGGGAAGGGGACAAGAGAAAACTACGGAGTCCAACATAGTTTTGGCGTAGTTACACACCGACACAATATTAATTTTAGTGATTTCCGACTGGCGTAGAAAGTATCATTAACGCCGACATGTATGATAACTACATTTATGATTACTTTTTCCCAGCGGTTTCAAATTTGCTTTGATGTCACCTACTCTGGTCCCTGGAATCCACCTAACTACGGTCGCTGGAGTCGGCCTCACATGTCTCAACATAGAGTCACCAATCACCAAGGTCGGTTTTTCAGTGGGTGTGTCGCTGAGTGGGGAAAAAACGGTTAGAGAGGTGAAGTGAGTGGTGGTGTTCCATGTGGCGTTGTTTAGGACTATGCTTCCATCAAACCGTCAGCAAAATGCCATGACTGTGTGGCTGCTCTGGGGCTGCAGGCTCCTTTATTACCACGATGGTCCGTTACACTTACCGCGGACGCTGCACCAATCCGTCTGTCAATCTCACTCTCCATCTTTCCCTCACTCACATGAACAAGACACTGAGATACTTAAACTCCTCCACTTGAGGCAGAACATCTCCACCTACCTGTTCAGGGCACGCCACCCTTTTCTGGTCAAGAACCATGGCCTCAGATTTGGAGGTGCTGATTCTCATCCCAGCCGCTTCAGACTTGATTGCAGACGGCCTCAGCACATGCTGAAGGTTCTGGCCTGATATAGTCAACAGGACAACTTCATCTGCAAAAAGCAGAGATGAAATCCTGTGGTTACCAAACTGGACCCCCTCCGGCCCCTGGCTACACCTAGAAGTCCTATCCATTAAAATTATGAACAGAACCGATGATAAAGTGCAGTCCAACATGCACTGGGAACAGTTCTGACTTACTACCGGCAATGCAAACCAAGCTCCTGCTCCAGTCAGAGACCGAACAGGCCTTAGCAGAGGGCTCTGGACCCCTGGACCACCTCTCACAGAATTCCACGAGGGACATGGTCATATGCATTTCTCCAGATCCATAAAGCACATGTGGACTTGTTGGGCATAATCCCATTAACCCTCCAGCATAATCCCATAAACCCTCCAGCACCCTGTGATGGGTATAGAGCTGCTCCAGTGTTCCGCGACCAGGATGAAAACCACATTGTTCCTCCTGAAATCAAGCTTCGACTATATTCTCCTCTTCAGTACCCTGGCGTAGACTTTCCCAGGAAGGCTGAGAAGTGTGATCCCCTATAGTTGGAACACACCCTCTGGTCCCCCTTTTTTAAAAAGAGAGACCACAACCCTGGTTTGCCACTAAAGCGGCACCATCCCAGACCATGCAATGTTGCAGAGGCGTATCAGATCTACAACAGCCAGAGACTTGAGGTACTCAGGGGGCGGATCTCATCCACCCCCGGTGCCTTGCCTGTGAGGAGCTTACAAATTACCTCAGTGTCTTTGGCTTGGGTGATGGAAGAGTCCCCAGCCTCTGCTTCCTCAGTGGAAGGCATGTCAGTGGGATTGAGGAGCTCCTCGTATTCCTTGTATTCCTTCCACCGCCACACGGTTTGCCAGAATCTCTTCGAGGTCGACTGATAGTCCTTCTCCATGGCCTCACGAAACTCCTCCCAGATCCGAATGTTTGTCTCCAGGACCGCTACTCAAGACAAAAAGAGGAGTGTTGAATTGTAACATAAAAAAAGGAAGAATTGACAAAGGAAGTTCATTTGTACTTCTAAACATATTTACAGTGTTTTTACCCCCTTTTCTCTCTCCCAAGGTAAAACTAGGTAGTTCCTTTCAGCCTCTTCACTGTCACTCATAAGATCAACCTGTGTCATGTGATACCACACTCCATCATGTTAGAGCACCTAGAGTTTAATGGTGATAAGAAAAGAATATGAATGTGTAAAAAAACCCCAAAAAATCAACTTAATGTAGAAAATAACTGAATCGGAAAGCATAAAATCTGAAACAACACATTTTTTTCTGTGACATGACAAACTCAGAAAGCACATTTATCTCTAATTTACTCCATCTTGAAATGTTCTTGTAAAGTGGTTTAAGTGAGAGGCTTAAGAGTAAGGAAAAACTGTGTGAGGTGGTTGAAACAGCAGCTTGTTATTCCTGGAATGACACGTCACAACACTTCAGCATCTTACTGTGGCGGAAAAGCTCACGGACTTTTATGAACCACCTCCCCTTCACCCATGCTGCAGGTTGTGCACCCTGCAATTTGATAAACTGCATGAATTTTAGAGTTCTACTTGCAGTTGATAGGTTTTTAAACACTTTTTAGTGGTGTGGAAATGAGTATGCAAGTTGTTATATATGCTCTTGGTGTGCTTTGCAGGCATATTCCCACTCTGGATCTTTGGTGTTAAAAGGGTTAGATGCTGCCTCAACAAAGCAGGCTTATCTGTATCAAGGTAACTTGAGCGTGCCAACAGCATCTGTACAAACGTGTTGTTTAGAAAGGACTGGATGTAATACTGGCCATGAGGACAAAGTCGTCACTGAAGCAGTTTTTACCTCATACCTCACGTTTATTTGTCATTTTGATTGAGAAGATGCCTAAATTACCAAGCATCAATTTTTAGGCTTCACTGTATTTTACTTTAGGTGTTAATAACCCAAAATCCAGTCTTTTAATATTCCTGCAGCATTATCTTTTTCAGGGGCTTTGGAGGACTTCACTGACATTCAAATTCTTTTTTTCGAACAATTGTTTTAATGTCTTAAGTTAAACTGAAAAGCCGTACTTGTGAGAAACACTTTTTACAACTTTCTTTCTGTTAGTCCTTGAAATAATGTGCCTAGTGAAGAGGGTTTTTTTTTACTCCTTAAAAGCTGTCTTTGGTTTAAGATCTATCATGAGCTTTGCATTTGAGCAAAAGTTTACAGAACTACATCCACCAGCAAATCACAGCGATGTGCTCAGTGTTGGAAAAACTGAGATGGAAACAGCTGAAGTGCCAAGTACATTTGTTTTGTATGTTTAATATTTAGCATGTTTTTGTGCACAGGCAATCGTGTATATGCATATTATATGGAAGAATTTTAATTTCAGCATGAAAAGGGAAGCGGATGTTGATTTGAATAATACTTTATTAATTCGCAAAAGGAAATACTGTTGCAGTTTTATGTAAAAGGAAATGTGTCGGAAAGTTGGAAGAGTAGCAGAGAGAGGAACTGTTGAAATCCCAGAGATCACAACAAATGGATTAGTTTGTTGTTGTTGTTTGTCACCTGGCAATGCTGAGCTGATGACATCACATGCAGCATCAGCAGGTAATGTAGATACACTCACAAGGTAGAGAGAGAAAAATATGAGTTTTAATAGTTGAGTATATTTACAGCAAAACCTTGTCAGTGATCTATGAAGAGAAAAACTCAAATAATTGCTCATTAATTGTAATTTAGGTCAAATATTCAGTTTAATGTGATATTTATTTGAGGTCATGTCCTCCGCTCCAAACACAACCCCATCCCCTCACGGAGCCTGGCTTTTGGACCTGCTGCTGATAACAGTGTGGATGGTCTTTTGTTTTTGGTCTGGAGACTGCAGCTCCCACTTCTTATTTCTCGTCACCACCTCTGGACAAAGACGTTTTTGTGCATCAAAATTCCCCCAGATTTCCTGAATTTCGTAACAATTATATGCACTGTAGAAGCATAATTACACAACTCCCCTCCAATCTTCCTAGGAGAATATTTTTTTCATAATTTTCCATGGTCTTCTTATACATTTGTTGACAAAGTTGTTGTCCTCTTTCCATGTGTGCTTCTATGAATTTACATTTTTACATTTACATAATGCACCATATGTACAGTACTGTGCAAACGTCTTGGACTCTTGTCTGTCAAAGTTCAAGCGACTTTCTATGCTTGTTTTTCATTATTCTTTATTATTTTTTCATTATCTTTATTAAAATTCAAACAGAAAGCACAGTAGTCATTGTGGAAGCAGTCTTATTGGCTGTTTTTTTAATTGTTTTTTTAAATAAACCACACTGGTCATATAAAAACACAAAGTTGTTCACCTCAAGACAATGTGACAGAATTATATGCAGAATCAAGATTCATGCTTATCCATTTTGTGTAATAAAGTGAAATAAAATGAAGGATGTTTTAGTATTTAACTGTTAATGCCATTACATTTACCTACAAATCAAATCAAGTCTGGCATGCAACAGAGGAAAAATCCGCTGACATACTGAGCACCAAGTCAAGGGGTTGTTAATAGGATTCTTTCCTTTAAACCACACGCACACATGCACAGTTACACTTCCTCTGACTTCATTATACACCTGTTGTATTCTAGGAATACCAAGAACAGATTTGACATGTGAATCCCTCCTGTCAAACACAATAAGTCTTTGGCCAGGCTAACACCTTATCCCCGACACATTTCTGGATCTAGTTTGAATAAATCTAAACTACTATTTGATTTCAGGGTTACACCAAGTAGAAATGTTTTTGTCTGGTCAATAATGTGTCAAAAGTTATTACTTTGCGCGCTGCAGTATTTTCTGCGAGCTACTACAGGTCTAATAATGGTAAAACATAATGAGGCCTAGAGGGAGTCTGAATAAAGCATCATAACATAATTAAACCAAGCTGCTGCTTTTGATGAAAGATTTCCAGCTTGTGATTGGTGTGTTGTCCGTTTTCAACATAAATAAATAGTTAAAAAAAAACAAAACAACCAAACTTCTGAACTTAAGAGGAAAATATATATGTGGTGGTCAGATATATGTAAAGCACAGCCAAGTTAGCAGTCTAAAATCCAGCTCAGATTTAAAACTTCCAGACTTCAGCATGAGAGATTTTGCAGGGCAGGGAAACCTGGCAGAGACTACAAATGTGGTGCTTAATAAGCAGAAGAGAATCTATAACATGAATTAATTTTAAACACTGCCTTTAGGTAAAAGGCTTCCAGTCAAGTTCCTTTTATAGGCTGTTTTGAAAGACTCCCCACACAGGAGCAAGTTAACTTCATGTTGTTTGAAATTTTGAAAAACACCCCCTTTATGCTGGGAAACTCAATCCACTCACTGCTAACTACATACGTCTCTTATATATGTTTATTTGTGTAATTAAACAAAAATGTAGCCAGATGTCCACTTTACTCTTATATATGTAACTTACTGGAAATGAGATGACTGTGAGTCAAAGTTGAGCCGTGCTCTGATCAGTATTAGGATTGATTGATACCTGGAGTTCTAGAACTAGAAGTAGTACGACTACAGTCTAGAAGTAGTAGTAGAAGTAGACGTCTAGAACTAGAACCAGAACTAGAGTTCCAAAACTGGAAATACTGTTCTACAACTAGAAGTAGAACTGGAGTTCCACAATTAGGTCCACAGTTCCACAACTAGTACACAACTCTATTACAAGAGCTAGAGTTCCACTACAAGACTATATTGGTAGAACAGCAGAATTCCAGAACTAGAAATACAGCTCTAGACATAGAAGTAGAGTTCTCGAAAATGAACTAGAATTCTACAAATAGGGGTAGACTCGAGGTCTAGAACCAGAACAAGAGCTCTACAATTAAAAATATATTTCTCTGACTAGAATTTAACTAGTAAAAGAACAGGTAGTTGTAGAACTGGAAGTAAGGTTCTGGAATTAGAACTGACCTTCTACAACTAGAAGAGTTCACCCGCATTACGAGTAATGAGCTGTTATTTTAGGCCTGTTTAATTTTTTTGCCCTCATAGATCATTGACAAGGTTTTTTGCAGTTAATACTATTAAAGCATTGATTTTTTTTTAAAATTATTTTTCTAATTAAAGAGTACATATCTTAGTGATTTTCAGATATCTGAAGGAAAACACACTCTGATGAACAGTTTATGGTTATTTATTGAATATATTTGAACAACTGAAACCAAAGCACACATTGCTTGAAGTGAAAATCTTAAAAATTAAAAGATCAGTTTAAATTTAATGTAAATGCAGTAGTATGTTTTGAAGCGAACTGTACATTATAGCTTTGGAATGTTGTTTTTTTTTTTTATCAATTGTCCATTCTAAGTAAAAGCATCTAATGAAGTTGCTCAGGAAAAATACAGTGCCAAGGAAAACTATGTGACAGACCACAAGCCATTTGTAAATCAGGTTATATTTGTGTGTGCAAAATACATTTTGAAATACATTTATAAATCTTGACCTATGCACCTGTGAATCGTGCATTTGTAAATCGTCCTGTGCATTTGTAAATCGTCCTGTGCACCTATAAATCGTCCTGTGCACCTATAAATCGTCCTGTGCATTTGTAAATCGTCCTGTGCACCTGTAAATCGTCCTGTGCATTTGTAAATCGTCCTGTGCATTTGTAAATCGTCCTGTGCACCTGTAAATCGTCCTGTGCACCTATAAATCGTCCTGTGCATTTGTAAATCGTCCTGTGCATTTGTAAATCGTCCTGTGCATTTGTGAATATTGAGACTGTTTTAGCTCTATAGTATTGAGTCATAGGCAGTTTTTTTTATTGTCATAGACAATATTCTTAAGATGATAATATATAATTAATTTATTCTGTCTTTATTTAACACACCATTACATATTCATAGTGCTGGTGGAAAAAGTAAGTGAACCCACGGACTAATTACTTAAACAACAGTGAATTGGAGGTAGTTGTTTTTACACCTGGAGTATGAAAATTGGTGCTAAACTGTTGATATGACCTATACTGCACAAACAATAGATTTCTGAAGACATACAATCAAAAGTAGTTGACTGGAATACTGAAAAGAGATCTAACTAAACTAATCTCAAAGGTTCAGGCTACGTCTATAGATGGAGATAGTTAAGTACTGCAGCAACTCTTCCTTGAAATGGGGAGCCAGACAAGAGGACTTGCACAGACTGCTTAGTGAGGTTAAAAAAAGAACTCAAGAGCAACAGCTAATGGTTGGAAAACATCACCGCAGCTGGGAAACAGCTCTGTTCATGAGTCATGTGTAAGTCGTTGAACATCCGTCGGGCATCCGTGGCAGACCACCACAGAGGATGCTATGGCTCTACAAAAGAAAAAGATGCTTTGCAATAATAGGCTAACTTATTGATTTAATGCGGAATTTTGCATAAATGGAAAATATAATATAACCAATATGGGTCTTTGTGTCTCTCCAGCAGTCTTAAAGTGACCAGTGCCTGAACGCTATCACTTTAACAGATCATTTAAGCCATTAAAGTAGTTTATCTCATGTCTGTGAGTGGTTTACAAATTCTATTACCACCAATAAAAGCACATGCAATCATTGATCGTAGGAAAAGTTTATTCTACTTTGTTTAAACCGGAGACAAAATACATGATTTAATTATGCTTCAATCAGTTCAGCGTATGTTTTTATTGTTAATATATTTCCTTAATCCAAGCATACAAATGCTCGATTCATCACATCATTCATACATCTTTCTTCCTCCTTTAACGTTTTAATACAAGAATTAACATTTTCTGAAAAAAAGTACTTTTTGTTACCAAGAGTTAGATGAAATAATTGAGCCTGCACTTTTCCATTAAGTTATGAAACAGGAGTCAGGATGGAGACCAGAAACAGATGAAAAGAAGCAATCCGCTTGTTTTGAAGGTTGAAAGGTTGCATTTTTAAGTGTTAGCTGAATGATTAATAAATATCTCTAACTTTCAGTCATATCAGACTTGTCTGATAAAGCCTGTTGGACATTAAAACAGGTAAAGCTCCTATTCCGGAGCTGTGACGCATGATATCACTATGTAGTAGATGGACAGACAAGACAGCAGAGGTGCATCATCAGTTCGCCCTTTAAAGGTTAAAAAACAGCTCCGCAGGACTTTCACTTTCACATGAGCCCTTACCTGTCAGTCCCCGTCCTCTTCCTTCCTCTCTTTTGAGAACAGACTGGAGCCGGCTGAAATTGTTACCCTCCAATCCATTGAAAGTTTTAGAGAGCAGGTGGATTAAACACATCTATTATATAATAACAATATGATGTCAGTTTAAAGTGCCAGGACCAGGCACTGTTGAAGCAAAAGTAAAATAAGTGTCCCTGTGTCTCCTGCTTGATAAAATCACTGCCCAAATGGCAGGTTATTTCTCCAGGCATATCCCTGTTGAGGAACCTTGGAAATTAACCTCAGCCAGATCCTATAAATTACTGCTCCTCTCACATGCTCAGTTCTAACAAGCAAGTTGATCATCTTTTATATATCATTATAAAATCTGCAGTGGCAGGACTTAAAAGCCTTCTTTAGCCTCAAGTAATTATCTCATCAAGAAAAGCTTCAAATAGGTTAATCTGATACCAAGGGAACCCTCTTCTCTTCTCTTCTCTTGACATATATTACTCACGAAGGGAAATGTGCACAGAACATAGCAGCATCCTCAGAATGAATAAGCAGCAGACACAGAGCACGGAGATGTCAACCTGCTGTCCCCGCTACAGAGAGCAAAGCTTTCCTGACAGACTTACCTGACAGGCCATAAATGCAGTAGTTTGATAACAGATGCAGCTACTTCCAATCAGGAAATGTTTTGATGCAAATGGGAATGGACATACACAATTTTAGATTTAGCAGTAAATAAGGTCTAGTATTAAAAAGAAATCCCAGTGTGATGTATCTTTGCTGGAACACGATCCTTCCTCCTGTAATAGGCAACATTTGAAGCAGGCTGGTTCATAATGCAGATGCATTAAGCAGTAGTTTGGCTGTGTATCTGATTCATGCTTTTAAAAGTCTGCCATTCCCAGCATTAGTTTACGACGAGCACACATCTTCTCTTTTCGTTTTATTAGTCTTTTAATTAATTACTTGTTTGACAAAATTAGCTATATATGCATATATCCACCAGAACTGGAGTCATAACCAACTTTAATCTATCTATCTATCTATCTATCTATCTATCTATCTATCTATCTATCTATCTATCTATCTATCTATCTATCTATCTATCTATCTATCTATCTATCTATCTATCTATCTATCTATCTATCTATCTATCTATCTATCTATCTATCTATCTATCTATCTATCTATCTATCTATCTATCTATCTATCTATCTATCTATCTATCTATCTATCTATCTATCTATCTATCTATCTATCTATCTATCTATCTATCTATCTATCTATCTATCTATCTATCTATCTATCTACACATATTAAGGGACATGCATCATGTGCAGCTCTTGCAGAGCCTGAGAACACTAGCCACACTTCCTGTGGCTCTTTCACAACAAAAGCTTTTTGAATGCTTTGAAGCAGCCAGTGTTGGAGTCCTCTGTAAATTAGAGCAAATATAACAATGTGTAATGGAAAAATTGGGGTTTAAGGTATAACTGAGTAAGGATGAGTTTTTCAATTCAATTTTATTTATATAGCATCTATTACACAAGTTGTCTCTAGGAGCTTTCCAGAGACCAGAACATGAACCCCGAGCAGGTATTTTTCTTGCTCTTTTTTTAAAATAAAATCTGCTTGCTTTTTTAGTTTAGTTATGAATTCAGATTGGATTTTTCTCATTAGGGAGTTAAATAATTGATCTCACCCTGTATATTTTTGGGTGAAGTTGTGTCTGCTGGTGTAACATTGTAGAAAGAGGACAAATGATGTCGATGTATATAATCCTCTTGACAGTTACCTAAAAAGAAAAAACGTAATAAAAAGTTTTAGTAGTCAGTAGCTGCTATTTATTTTTTTGTTTTAAAATAATGAAATATCTGAGTGGGTCATGTGTGTTATTACAGTGGTTGTATAGGAAACAAGTTTGATAGTGCTTGAGCGATTAAGTCTGGAACTTACCACTCTAAATGTTGGTGAACATGTAGCTTAATGGTTGCCCATAAATATATGTGTTTTGTGTTCAACATGCACATTAACTAGCAAAGTTATCCCATACACAATTGTAAGTATATGTGCATGTACCTGTCAAGTCTTTGTGCATGTAACATGATGTAACGCCTATTTTATCCTCTCTTCTGCTTTAGATAGGACTGTAGATGGAGCCATCAATCACATCAGCTTACTGACCATGTGAGGGCTTTGTTCTTTCAGGATTATTGCACTTACTTTAAATTTCCTGCCCTCATCTGGCAGCATGTGTTCAGATAAGCTCATGACTTTTTCACCTTGAATGATCATATTTGGAGCTGGACCCCACCTGTTTCCTGTTAATGTCATGTAAAAAATGGAGCTCCTCGTTGCATCTGTTTATAAAAAAAGCTATTTTCTTTTTCTCTCCGTGTTTCTCTGCTTTCTAAAGTCACACGTACAGGAGGAGTTCCCAGGGGTTCCCTCTGTCAAATGTTCATTGCATTTGTCACTTTGAAACATTTCTCATCTTTTTGTCTGCTCTCTCTGGGGAATGTGAAAGACCACCAACAGTAGGAAGGGAGCCGACAGATCCCTCCTGTTGTCTTTTCATGAAATTGATAGAATTGGGGTCTAGTTAATCGACTCCCCCTGAAACCACAGAGACTCTGCCCGTTCTGAAGTACGAACCGCCTGGCTCGCATTTCAGATGTATTCATTATAACACTGTGGTTCAGTGAGCATGAAAGCTCTTGCGATGTCAGCTGTGTCTTATATGAAATGTGAGCAAAAAAAAAAAAAGGTTTTCGGGGCAACTAAGCTTTACAAATGTATTTGCAGTATATTTGAACTTTTGCACCTGGAAACATACCACGTTTTAGTGTTAAAAAAATGAAGGAGGTGCAGTGCTAAGTTACTAGCTGAACGGTTTAGCCTTCATGATTTTGTGGCTTGTTTCATTTCTATTAAAAGAGCTTAACATCCGGAGCACAGCATTTTGGAAGGAGACATCTAAATAAGTCACACAGTAGCGACTATTAAGGTTTCCGGTACTGACTTACTTCCGCATGCACTATTAGTAACTGTTGGAGAAAGTTTTCATAAACTGTAAGCTTTAAATGACTATGTCACAGTAGGTAACGTGAGTAAGATGAGCTGCAGGGGAAGCTGTGGTTACACAGATGTAAATTCTTAGTCATCGGGGTCAAACGCAGGAAATAAAAGTGGGAACTGAACACATCAAATATCAACAACTTCTTAAGTGGTTGACAAGACATTCATCTGGCTGTGCTGCCTTTTTGTGTTGTGGGATACATCCTCTATGTCATTTCAAACATCCACTGAAACACAACTTGTCAACAGAATGCAACGCCACTGGGGTAAGAATGTTCCTATTAAGACAGAAGAAGAAAAACAACACCTCAGGAAAGTATCCCTACATCAAACCACTAGATATCTAAGCTAGGCCTTTGTCATGTCCGCTAAAAAAAAAAAAAAAAAAAAAAAAATCTGGAAAAAGCACAACAGCGTTATAAAGAGATAGGAAAAGCATAGAGGAACAAACAATGAATCAAAACAAACATATGTGGCAGGAGTATCTGAAAAACAAAGAAGGATCTTCTCCAAACACAATATCCCAGTGGATTTCAAGCCAAACAAAACCCTCAGACAAAAACTGGTTCATCCTAAGGACAAAACACTCAAACAGAATCTGAGCAGTATTATACAAACAGTCCAAAGCAGCAAGGAGTGCACAGATGTTTATATATGAGGAACTAAAAACATGATGAATATAGGTAAGACGGTTCCTAAGGTCAGAACTGAGCACTTCATCTGCATTTCATGGATAAAGGGGTCTGTTTTTAAGGATATTAATGTCCACATTTGGCACAAACAAGACAGATGATTTGAGAAACAGGAGAAATAAGGCGTCTCTGTTTGAAAAGCAAAAACCAATATTAAATAGAAGAAGTGGGCTCAGGGTTTACCCATCCAACACATTTCAAATAGTAGCAGCAGCACACAAAATTACAGTGAGAAATATTGCCAGTGCATATTTGATGCCAGTATATAAAAGCCAAGTGAACACTGCTCAGTGTTCAATCATTTTCAAAAATGATGTAGATTGATATTGATAAAATCCTTAATACCTGTCCTGAGGCTGTATTGCTTTAATATTTCATTTTCTCTTTAGCGCTGTCCATGCTGCTGAATTGTTAAAATATTGTAAATAAATTAAACTGTGAATAAGAAATTTGCAATTAAGCTGAGGATTAAAGCTTTTTTTATTGTGAAAATAGGTGTTTCTTTATAATAATAATTATTAGACACTGATTGACCAATTACAGTTTGGTTGATTTTTTTATTTTTCGTTTTTATTTTTTGCATATAAACATGGCACAAAAAATGTGCAAATTTTGTGCTGCCTATTTTATTTTTATTTATTTATTTAATTTTACATGTATGTATGTATGTATGGGTGTGAGTGTTTTTCCGTCACCAGCCGTCTTGACAGTCATGTTTTATTGACCCCCACTAAAATCACCAACAGTGGGACACAAATTATTTTATTAATTAATAATTATATTAATTATTGGTCAGCATGGTGGATTAGTGGTTAGCACTGTTACCTCACAGCAAGAAGGTTCCTGGTTCGATTCCCGTTCCGGTGGGTCTTTCTGTGTGGAGTTTGCATGTTCTCCCCGTGCTTGCGTAGGTTCCCTCCGGGTACTCCGCCTTCCTCCCACAGTCCAAAAACGTAGGTTGATTGATTATTCTAAATTGCCTGTAGGTGTGAATGTGAGTGTGATTGGTTGTTTATCTTTGTATGTGGCCCTGCGATGGACTTGCGACCTGTCCAGGGTGTACCCCTGCCTTTCGCCTACTATGCATCAGGATAGGCTCCGAGAGACCCCCGTGACCCAGAGACGGACTAAGCGGGAATCGATAATGGATGGATATTATTATTATAATATATATATTATATCTATTTTCTATACCCACCTTTGCAGGGTCACAGGGATCTGTCGGAGCCCATCCCCCAGCCCATTACATGTGAGAGGCACGTGTCCACCCTGGACAAGTCGCCATCACAGGGCACGTACCTATAGATGTATGTATGTATGTATATATATGTATATATATATATATATATATATATTATATATATATATATATATATATATATATATATATATATATATACATATATATACTATATGTATATATATATATATATATATATATATATATATATATATATATATATATCTATATATACATATATATATATATATGCATATATATATATATCTATATATATATATATATATATATATATCTATATATATATATCTATATCTATATATATATATATATATATATATATATATATGTATATATTATATATATATATATGTATAAAAACACAAAGCAAACAGCAGGTAAAAACTCCCCTAGTGGGAGAAAAACCTTAAGGCAAACAGTGGCAAGAAAAACTCCCTTTTAAGAGGGAAGAAACCTTGATCAGGAACGGAAGGAAGAGGGGACCCCCCTGCCAGGTAGAGCAGGAAAAGGGAGATAGGAAAGAGAGGATGAAGAACAGAGAGGAAAGACACAGACACACCGTCAAAGGTACAAAAGCCAGGATACATTAGTATAACTATCCATTAGCATCCATGTATATATGACTGATACATTATTAGTTGGTGATCTACAGAGACGACTATATAAACAGGTGTAGACAGCAGACACTGGGATGGTCAGAAGGTGCAGGTCAGGGACTGCAGGTCAGGATGTCAGCAGGTATCCAACAGAGACGTCTATACAGACAGGTGGAGGTAAACACTGAGGTGGTCAGAGGGTGGGACTGCAGGGCAGCATGCAGCTACTTGTCCTGTAACTGCAGCTAAGACTACTGGTCCTAACACACTAAAGTTTGCACTAACTATTTGCTTTACTAAACAGAAATGTTTTAAGTTAGGTTTTAAAGGTGGAGGTGGTGTCAGCCTTCTCAACCCAAACTGGAAGTTGGTTCCATATAGATTTTTCCTGATAACAGAAAGCCCGTCTTCCAAATCTACATTTGGATCTTCTAGGAACTACAAGTAAAACTGCATGCTGAGAATGGAGAACTCTATTAGGAACATATGGTTCTGTCAGGTCTTGCAAATATCATGGAGCTAGGCCATTTTGGACTTGGTATCCAAGTAATAAAATTTTGAATTAGATTAGAGTTTTCTGGGGAGCCAATGGAGGGAGGCGAACACAGGAGAGACGTGGTCTCTTTTGTTGATTCCTGTCAGCACTCGTACTGCTGCATTTTGGATCAGCTGGAGGTTATTCAGAGAATTACTGCTAATTACTGCTAATAATACATTACAGTAATCTAGCCTAGAAGATACGAACGCATAATTAGTTTTTCAGCATCCCTCTGGGAGAGGATGCTCGTAATCTTTGCAATATTACTAAGGTGGAAAAAGCAGTCTTACAAACCTGATTAATATGCTGTTTAAATGACAAATCTTGATTGAAAATAACGCCAAGGTTTCGCACAGTTGTACTGGAGGCCATCACACCATGTAATCCCTTCCTAAGGTGTTTGGGACCACAAACAACAACCTCTGTTTTGCCGGAATTTAGTAACAAAAAATTAGTGGACATCCAGTCCTTGATGTCCTTAAGACACACCTGAAGTTTGCAATAGCAATGAAAATTAATGCTGCGCTTCTGGATAATACTTCCCAAGGGCTGCATGTATAAACTGAACAAGATTGGCCCTAGGGCTGATCCCTGGGGGACACCATAGCAGACCCTCATCTGTACTGAAGAAACTTCATGAACACGAACAACAAACTGGAATCTATCAGATAGATATGATTTAAATCAACCTAGAGCTGCCCCTTTAATCCCAACAACATACTCTACCCTGTGCAGGAAAATTATGTGATCTTTAGTATTCAGGTCCAGCAGAACCAGTATGGACACTAACCCATTATCTGAGGCCATAAGAAGGTCATCCGAGACTCAAACCAGTGCTGTTTTTGTGCTATGATGCATTCTGAACCCTGACTGAAAAACCTAAACAGATCATTTCTATACAAATGGTCACACAGCTGGCTTGCAACTACTTTTTCCTGAATTTTAGGTATGAATGGAAGATTGGAAATTGGTCTATAATTAGCTAAAATGTCTGGGTCAGGAGAGGGATTTTTAAGTAACAGTTTATTTACTGCAACTTTTAAAACCTGTGGCACATATCCTACGTTTAGGAATAATTTGATCTGGTCCAGCATTGTTGTATCAATAAGAGAGAGAACATTTTTGAGTAGTTGAGTTGGGATGACAACAGAACTAACAGAAACGTGGATGGTTTAGCTCTGTTGACGGCTGAGGTCAGCTCAGAGAGGTCTACAGGAACACAACAGTCTAGAGTCAGGTCAGAGCCTAAGGGCATCACCGAAGCTGAAGAAATGCCCACAGCCACTGCCAGGTGGGCCTGGTTGATTTCTTCTCTAATTCTGACAATTTTACTGCCAAAGAAGCTCATGAATTCTTCACTACTGAGAGCTGCAGGAATGAAGAGGCAAATATATAATATATATTTGCTTTTTCAAAAGTAATTTAACAGCCACATCCAAGTGGGATCCTGTTATCATTTAGTGTTACTCAGAATAATAATTTGAGTTGGTATGGGGTCTAACAGACACGTGGATGATTTAGCTCTATTGACGACTGAGGTCAGCTCAGGGAGGTCTACAGGAACAAAACAGTCTAGAGTCAGTTTAGAGCCTAAGGGAGTCGCTGAAGCTGAAGAAATGGCCAGGTGGGCCTGGTTGATTTCCCGTCTAATTCTGACAATTTTATTGCTAAAGAAGCTCATGAATTCTTCATTACTGAAAGTTGCATGAATGCATGGCTCAACAGAATTGTGGCTCTTTGGCAGGCTGGCTACAGTGCTGAACAGAAAACGTGGGTTATTTTCATTTTCCTCTATCAACGATGAATAAAAGATGTTTTAGGTTTGCGAAGGGCTTTTTTTAATATACTATTGGACTATCTTTCCATGCACGATAAATATCAACAGACCTACATGACCTACAAGACCTTACATTTTACGCACTTTTTGTTTTAGCATACGAATATGTGAAATATACCAGGGAGTTAAGCTCCTATGGTTAGAGACCCTCTTTCTCAAAAAAGCAACTGCATCTAAAGCTGGGTGCAGCAACTCTGCAGTGTTACTGACAAGGAAATCAACATCTGCAGAGGTAGAACCGAGGTCACAGCCTTCACTTTGTTCCACTGTAGAAGGATGAAAAGCTATGGCCTCCCTAAATTTAGCAATAGTTTTATTGGATAGACATATGCAAAAGTAATTCCTTCTATTTTGCTCTTTTACATTGACAATGTTGAAGTCGAACTAAATAGTGGTCAGATAGGAGGGAGTTTTTTATATATATATATATATATATATATATATATATATATATATATATATATATATATATATATATATATATATATATATATATATATATGTATATATGTATATATATATATATTGAAGTGCATATTTGAGTTGGCAGAAAGCCCCGTAAATTGCCAAATACTTGCTTTGAAGGTTATCCTTGATTGGGTTGTACAGAGGGTTTAAGCCCCATCTCTTTGTGTTATCCCTCTCTTAGATTGTCTGCTGTGTTCTCACCTTGATTTAACTGACTCTGAAACTCTAACAAAGATTGATGATATTATTAGTAATTGTATTAGTTCCTGGGCTCTATTGATTAGAGTAGAAGTTGAATGTGCTGGTGCACCGGTTTTTTGTGCATAAGTTGTAGTACAGAAGCAAAATGAATAACGCCGGTGGGCAGAGACTGTGCCAAGTGTGTTTTGGCTTCTGAGATCTTTTTCTGTTAACCTGTGACTACTGGCCAACATATGAGTGTCAGATTAACATGGGGACCAAGTTTTAACAACGGTTCCAGTTAGGATTTAATCAAAAAACTGTTTCAGTACCAACACTTTCCACTGTCTTTCTAGTGTTCATAATGTTCTGCCTCAGATACACTTTCAGTATTTCTTCACTTGTTTTTATTATACTGACCTTATAGCTGAATGGACAGTGTTTTCATTATATTTTACACCTTCTATTCACATGAGCTGATACAATTTTTCAACGTAGTGCCAGTAGTTGAAAACCTCAATAACATTCAGGTTGTCATCTTATGCTGCAGCTTCAGACATTATTGTTCTATAAATGGAGATGTGCAGGGCATTTTTGTACACAGATTTTATATGCATGTGAAACAGTGCTTTACGAGTATGGGCTCTCCACAGATGGAAACTCATAAGCAATGCAAATGAGTTTTTGTTTGTGGTTATCAAGACGGTTGTCACACTAGAGTCAAACATTGCACTATGTTTAATCAACTGGACTCAGCCAGAATGAAGGGCTGAAAGTCTTTTAGAGTAAACTTTGTTACACCTCTGTGAGTTTCTGCTGTTTTTTCCCTGTTTATTGTGATGGACAGTGATGGACAGTGATGTTTAACTCCTACAAAAGCCATCTCTGTTAACAAACTCACACAGCATTTGGATTCATTTTAAAGTAAAAATTAGAGGAATTTGAAACAAGGGCTAACTGGTAACTGCAATAGCAAACAGTCCCTTTATTAACAAAAATAGGAAGAAACTGAGAGCCATGACACAATAAATGGGCCTACAACAACAACAACAACACACACACACACACACACACACACACACACACACACACACACACACACACACACACACACACACACACACACACACACAAACAAACGAATTATAACACAATATTTGACAATATGTCTGTACCCCTCCACTCTCTCTTTTCTCTGTTCTTCACTCTCTCTCTGATCTCCCCAGCTGGCCTTCCCTCCTTATAAACCAGGTCCTGATCAAGGTTTCTTCTCTCTTAAAGGGGAGATTTTCTTTGCTATTGTTTGGCTTAGGGTTTTTCTCCCACTAGGGGAGTGTTTATGTAATAATTGCTCGTGGGTCATGTTCTGGGTCTCTGGAAAGCGCCTAGAGACAACTGGTATTGTAACGGACGCTATATAAATAAAATTGAATTGAACTGAACAAAAGAATGAAAGAGGACTCAAATGAGTTAAAAAATAAACCTAGACCATGGTACGGTCCAGTGTTTGTCTTCAGATTTTTGCAGCAGTTGCTTGTCAGAGACTAGCCTGATGAAACGCTCTTAAACACAAAACTGCATTTCAGACAAGCCTGATTTATAAAAAGCATTTCATCAGGCTAGTCTCTGACAAGCAACACACATTTAGGGAAGAAGATCAGAATGTAAACATGATGATGTAAGCATCCCTGTAATCAGAAGACGATAGAATTAATTTATGTTTTACCAATACAGAAGGAGATATTGCTTCCCTCCAGAGCTGAGTTTACTTCTGAACCATTCATTTAGTGCAGCTCTTATGCAACTTGTGGGCGTTATACTACAGTCTGTGTAATAACGTGCTATTACATGGAGGAGAGGTGAGACTTTTATCTGCGGGCATACTTGGGCAATAAGAGATTGGCAGTGTGTCATTGAACATCCAGACAGCCCACAGGCCTAGAGAGGAGGGCGTACCCACTGAGTGTGCATCGAGGGCTGACTTCCAAAGCAGCGTCATTCCTGCCTGGCTGTATGTGGATGGATGGTCTCTGCAGCAGTAGCAGCTGGCACTGAGCCTCAGGACGAAGGACTATCCTGCTCGTCTTCCCTTTATTATTCCTCTCGTCTCTCAGAGGAAGACTGAATACTAAAGACCGATGGAAAGAAACGGAGCTGAGCCAAGCAGGGGGAACAGTGCAATGAGAGGGACGAAGGAAAACTGGTACCTTGTATGGAAGTGCTTCTAATTTCCCCATATTAACATATTTTATATGAGCAGAAGTTTAGAAAAACGTGTAAATATGATTCAGTTCAACACAACAGGAACTACATGAATGAAGAAGAAGAGGCTCTTACATTGCCCTTGACTCCGATAGAAACACATGAGATATACAGTGGGATTTAGACTGGAATTTCTATATTTAAATAGCCAAGGAGTGAATACATCTGTATGCTAACAGATTTTTGGCTGGGCATCCTAATTACTCCAGCTTATGTGAAAACAGATAAATGATTTAATCCAGGCTTTCATTTTGATCAAGTGATTAAAGACCTGCGACTGCTTTATTATCATGATTTATAGTGTATTAATTATAGCTGAGAGACAGATGTGACCTGAAACACCAAACTGTGCACATTACATAGATTGAAATAGAAATAAATCAGAGAGAAAGGTACATTGGACCTGTGGGGAAAAATTTCAGAAAATATGGTTATAAATATTAATTTATCCATATGTTCTTGCTGGCTAAAATCTAATCTTTTAAGAGAGACAAAATACTGACCAGCATTATTAAAGTAGATACGAACTGCAAAGTCACAAACATACATTTTCATAAGTTAAATCATATGAATTTACAACGCAATTGTTTTAACGGGGCTCAAAATTGGTCACCAGAGTTAACTAAGTTGTCAGTAAACAGCTCCCTACTCAAAGAAATAAAATCCATAGCCAGTATTTATTGTAAAGCCCAGGTTCACAGGCTTTGTGATTTCATACACTCTTTATTCTTCCAGTCACAAAAACCATTAGCTGAATTTATTTATTTTATATCTATGTTATTCTGAAATCCAGGAAATGCAGTCAGCATGAATCCAACCTCAAAGGAAAATTAACATGTCACATATTTCATTATGCCATTATTTATTTAACAAAAACTCAGCTGAAATGCTGAAGCAGTGTGTGACCCCTGCAGGTCACACTGCCAACAAGTTCTCATTATTTCCATCAGCCAGGTTTCTGAATTGCTCTTTGTATATTCATAATACATGAATAGTTATTTGTATGTAAATATATTATATGTATATTACATATACATATAAGATTTAATATATATATATATATATATATATATATATATATATATATATATCTATATATATATATATATATATATATATATATATATATCTCTATATATATCTATCTATCTATATATCTATATATATCTATCTATATCTATATATATCTATATATATATATATATATAAAATATGTGTGTGTAGACACTGTATATACACTGACTTGATTTGACTTAGTACTTAATGAGAGAAGATTACTTTTTTAGTTTCTACCAGGAATTTGGATGTGAGAGATGTTCTGGAGCCTGATGGACCTTGTGGCCATCAGTGATATTGCATTTTAATCCACTACAGCATTGGTTACACTTGTGACGGCAACTCAGTGCCAGTTTTTTATATTTGGTCAGTGATGTGGGACAGACTTCAGTTTACTTGTTTCCAGACATGCCGGCAATGAACTTTCTCTTCTCTTCTGAATGTTTTTCTGCGCATGTGGTACAAGGTATCGATTTCAAATGACGATTCCACTTACCTGCGGACACGGTCAACATTTTCTATACTTTATGGACGTTATCATCTGTAGTTTCAGTCTTAGGAAGAGGCTATTTTTGGTAACCACAACCAGTTCTTCAATTTTTCACAGTCCAGATGGTGCAGTGACCTGCCATGATTTATTAATGCTACATGGAGTATAACAGATCAAACATGTCAGTTCTGTTTTGATTTTCCACAAAACTTTAAAGCTGTTTCTCTGAATAGCACTCTCTGTTTCTCTTCAGGGATGTTCATCTCAAATATTTCACACCGATAATATTATCACCTGGGTTTCCATGCAGTGAAATGTAATATATGCCAATGGATCAGAAACAGCCCTATGTGGTATAAAAAGCACGAGCAGGTCAGTTTGAAAAGCAGAGCTATGCTGCCTATTTATTATTTGCAACTAGCAGAGAACTAGCCTGAATTAACATTTCAAATAGAAATTCATCATGGACCAAGAAAAAAAAAATAGCTGTAAATCTGAACAAATCTCATTGGGACAGCAGACTATGAAGCAACTGAGGTTTCGGAAAACATGGATGTATGAATGTAGAGATAAATTAAGGGTAAGAAACACATTTGAGAACATTTTCTCTTGAACATAGTGTGACAAAGTGTTAGTACAGCGTGTATATGAACAGTGTTGCATCTGAGCTCCAGAGACATTTTCTTACATCATCCCCCTCTGAGCCTACCTCCAATGTTTTCAACTTCTTTTTATTTGATCCCACTCAAAAGTTTCAAAGAATTTCTTAGAAAGTTGTTTTTTTTATGGACTTTCCAAACTTCTCGGTTAAAATTTCCTCTCTCTCACTTCTAGGATGAGTCAATATTCACAAATGAATGAGAATGAAGCAGGCAGAAGCAGGAGGAAAGGCCTATTGTTTTTTTAATAGTAGGCCATCCATGCACTACCTTTTCTCACCCATGCAGGAAGAATTATTGTAAGTATTCTTTTAAGTATACCCGTTTTTTTTCTTCTTCAGTAATTGAACAAATGTGATGGTGTCCAGATCGATACAGAGATTAACAAGTCATAAATCCAAAAAAAGAAAATTAAGTGGACAACAGAAGACCAAGAGCCATGTCCTCTTAACTTGAGAGTAATGATTCAGTGCTTAAGTAGATCAAGCTTCTGTGCTGTCTGATGTAGGGCAGCGAGGAAAGACTGGGAGGAAGGAACAAATGGATAAAAAGACAAACTTTAAGGGGAAAACCAGGTTTAGAAAGACTAGAAGGGGCAAGCCAGACAAATTGCACTTCCGTGGAAACTTTTAGAGCAAAGTGAGGGGTATTTATTGATCATTGGTTTCAAAGGAATGGAGGCTTTAGAATGAAAAGGAAAGAGGGGAGGATGTGATCCATTAAAAGGAGTTACATAAAAATAACGCTGCAGAGCAAAATCCTGAGGCCAGAAGCTTTTTTAAGCACTGAATGCACGCATGCAACAAACAGATAAGTTGTGTTTCTCAAAGCTATCCAGATTATTTAACCCTTAGAGTTCAAGCGTCACGGTGCTCTGCTGAAGGCCACCCTTGGTAAAGTGCCATGGGAATAATAGACAACTCCTTATATGGACATCATGGGGGGTGTTTATAGGTCACATCTTCTGGTTTTACAAAATGCCCTATTTCATCATGTTATGTGTTATCCTGTTGAAGTTATGATTAATTTTATATTGCTAAACCAGAAGTAGCAATAATTCCACAGAACCCATAAAATAGACCGTTGGGACTTTTTGTTCACAAAAAGCTACATGAACCATATTATATAGACGATAGACAGGAAGTTAATTCAAACAATTCAATTCGAATTTTAACATTCTCAGTGTTTTTTGCTCAGCTGTGTTCATACAGTTATTCAAAAAATGGAAAGAAAAAAAAAGATCAGACTGTGCAACATGTAGGGGTTCGACTATGTAGGGGTTCTTATAGGCTCTGTACGTTTGAACATAATCACGGAAAAAAACAGACTAAACGCTCTGTGCGCTAAGGGTTGTTGTAAAGCATGTAAAATTCTAAAGATTTAAAGCAACACTTACATAAATGACATATGTAAAATACAAGCCGAATGTGAAGTTTGAAATCTTTTGTTTGTTTGTTTTAATGTTTGTTTTAAACCATTAGTAGCACCATGGTCCAGATGTTCATTCTTATGTGGAAGCAGAGGCATAGCAGTAATGTGACCACTTTTCTCACATTTCCACATAACTATGCCTGCCTTCCTGGTGTAATCCTATTGTATGTCTGGTTTCTTGTTGGAGTGTTATTTGTTTGAATGCAGGGTCCCTCTTTTGTTGTAGTATGTTCTATCGGCCTATTCCCCCATGCTGTTTGTAATAACCATCTAAATGTGACTGCACTGGTCTGGCTTTAGGCTAAATATCCGTGAAAAAAACCCAGCAGTTGTTGGAATGCATGTACATGGTAAAGCTTGTTTATCCCTGCTAATCCTCACAGGGGCTGTCTCCTTAAATACACACTAAAAGCGAGCCATTATGTGTTGCAACAAAACAGGAAATTGGTAAAGAAACTATTGAACGCAATGTCTTTGTGGTTTACAGACTGCATATGGGGCATTTGACTAACCTGAAATGCCTGGTATACATGGGTTTCACCTGCCTTACATGCCGATGTTACTGCTTAAGTTTCTCATGTAATGTCAATGAAATTGTAACTGTTAAGTGTTAAGAGCTCTGTATGTAGCTCGCTGTTGGGTCAGAGTTTGGCATGATTTTGACTGTACTCCACCGGTTAAAGCCAAACAAAAGTGCTAAATTTCTACTTTGGATGAAGCCGCTAACTTAATTTTCAGGAGATCACCAAGGATCTGTACAATTGTTCTCAAATAAGTCATGTTTGTTAAATCTAGTTAGGTAGCCAGGTCTTCACAACTTCAGATCTAGTGCTGGATGGTGATAAGTAGATCTCAAAGATTTTCTACGTATTCCTCAATGCAAGTTTAAGCCTTTGGAGGGACGTTTACAAGCGACACCTTCATGAAAGGAGCGATGATATGTAGGTGGTCCTATTGTGCCCACGATAACTGTTAAACATCTTGGGAAGAGGTTTTCACACAGGCAGTAAAACTGTTAACAACAGAAAAAGTAAACTCAGGTCTGGTTGAATTCATGTTGGCGTTTCCTGGAAGCAAGTCTGCATCCCAACCTAAGGGCGCCAGGGATGAATGATATTACACAATGTTTTTTTCATTGCACAGAAGGTCACAAAATTAGATTTTTACATGTAATATGCACGAAACACATTGACTAACCTTTTTAAGGCATGTGTTGATGACTGCACCCTGTTGTAAAGGAAGGTGCATATGCATTTTATGAACTTATCCTGCTGAAACATTCACTCTCTACAATACGATTAACAAGTGGCTGCAGGGTCCTTAATCTAACTTCATCCATTGCAAAGTAACTCAACATGCACAAAGTGGAGCATAGAGTTGGAAAAAAACCGATAACAAAGAACCACACAACCTTCCAGTGAAGAGCAAACCAGTCCACTGGCACGGGATATGCATTTTTAAACAATACAACATGGATTTGCACACTAAGTTGTTTTTTTTCCCAGGACACATAAATATCCTTCAGGAGCAAACTAAACCTTTTTTTCCAATGCTGATTGATTCTCATGCATTTTTAAGGGCTCCTGCAGCGGACTACTGAATGTCTACCCTCAGGAATTTGGAATATCTTATGTGTGATGAGATGCTGATTTGAAGGAAACATATCTAGGAGAACCCATACAAATGTTTTTTTTTTTTGTTTGTTTGTTTTTTGTTAAAGGACCCACTATTTGACCCGCACAGGACAAACCAACCAGTAATAATTTTAACCTGGTTGCTGAGACAGCCTTCAGCACCCAGGTCAGCAACAAAAGCTGACAACAGGCTGTCATGGAAATCACTCCTGACATCTGACCTCCAGAAAAAAGTTGGCCAGCTGAAGGAGGCTGTTAGCGAGATGTAAGGAAAAATGTGACTGATAGTTCTGCACAGTGATGCAAATGCAAGTTTGGAGATTATTCTGTGTGCCTCCTTCTGTGTCTGTGTTCTATAATTGTGTGTGTGTACCAACAATTGTAAATTATTGATTGATATATGATTATATGATTGATGTAAGTTCTAGATTTGAAAATTGAAGCTAGTGCAGACTGCAGAAAATAATTAAATATAGTTTTCTAATAGTGTTTTCCATGAAAACAGCTTTTGCTGACACTATCAGCATCTGGGAAAGTAAAAATGAGGTTAATGTGGAAGTGCTCGTCTCCAGCTCCTTGACTGGCCCCTTAGGGCAGGCCTGAGGTGCCCTCCCCCAGATGACCTGTTCTTGCACCCCTTAACTGGAGGCTATCTTAAATTTTTATTATTATCATTTTTATTGTGACTGTCACATGTTTTTATTTGCACTGAAATGGCTGAAATAATGCACCTTTTCCATTCTTCTCTTACATCATTTTTTCCGTTCCTTACTTCTTGCATCCCATATAGACCCTCCTCCTTTCCTTCCTTCCTTACAATTCCCTTTTTTTTTTCATTAATTAAGCTGTATTTTTTGTCTGACTCCTGATTTCATCCCAATATTGCAAAAACAAAGATGACTATGGCCTAGGTTCATCATGACCGTATTCATGGACCAGGAAGGTTGCAGTAAAGTTCAGTAGTTTGGTTTAGTAGTTTGATTGGAATATACTTAATATTTTACGGTTGTTCACTCGAGGTATTTTCTTTGTGCGACTTTAATCTTTAAACACACTGAACTAAGATTCATGTTCAGTTTGTGTAAAATGTCACTGATAATGTCCTTACTGTAGCTCCAGACTATTTTTAACTTCTTTCTCAGCCTGTTTTGCTCAGTCTCTTACTCTTATGCAGCATTTATGCATATGAAGGTAGGCTTAAATGCTAAATAATTGAAGATGCACAGTCCAGCTCTCTTTCAAATTGTAATTATACAGGGAACATGCATACAATGATACAAAAGACATCCAGAGTAAATATCGTCACCCTCTTAAGATCATGGCCTAAGACATATTTTTCTCAAATTTTTCAGAAAAAACTAAACCAAATATTTGGTGAAATTGTTTTTTGCTTTTTTATTTTAAGAGGGTCACGTTATGTTACACATTTATATTATATTTGATATAATGTTGTATCCCACAAATACAGTGTATTAAGTTCAACGTAGCATTTTAATGAAAGGAGGGCATAAAAATATGTGACGTTATCAACCAGCTTAGAAGATATATTTTGTGAGCACCATTAGCTATTAAAACCTCAGAATCAAGTACAATACAACAGCTCTAAAATATCTCATCAGCATAGTCAGTCACATAGATCAAAAATATGTATATTTATACAAACTTACTGAACTTTGGGAGTCCATATTGACGTGTACTGGTTTGGAGGTCACCAGACCTTTTCTGAGGGGATCTTTTGCCACAGGAGAGCTTCTAATTATAGTCCTGCTGACAGAGTCAAAGTAGAAAATTGCACTCAGCAAAAGCAGAGCTTCAAATTATTCAAAACTTTGCTCCGACGGCCCTGCCAAAGACAAAAGTGAAAGACCCCATTACATACATCCTTTTACTAGCACTTACCTGGCATGTCTGTCACACATACTTGAAAGCACTTTGATTTACATTAAAATATTTAATGACATCAGCACCTTTAACGATCTCTGATGCCTGTGATTGAACTCTTTACCCCACTTCCTATTGTACCATTTACTTTTTTTTAACTGTTTTAGGCATCACACTGCAAAACAAAGACATTAAGAATGATTTTATTGTGTCTAAGTGTCGTTTGAGAAGAAGTAAGAAGTACTATAGCGAATCGTGAAGGCTTAAATATAATTGGACAGTTTGGATAGCAACACTTTTTTTACCTCTGACATGGATGGACTTTTGCACAAACCCTTTTCTGTTACAGTCAGAGGTTTAGTTTCATATCTGAGAGCTGGTAACGCTGTGCAATGAATCTAATTTTAATTGTGGTTTAAATTTTAGCTCCCAGATATTTTGCCTCATATTTGTCTTTTGCGCTCACTAACACATTTCAGACATTTCAGGTAGGCTCTACTTGGTCGTAGGTGACTGATTCCTTCCTCCTTTTATGTTTAACATAAAGTTAGTTACATAAATGACAGAGTTCACTGGGGTTTCCACCAGTAGCATTTAAGGGACTATTGGAGCCGCTCTACCAGCATTTGTTTTGTTGGCTGAATCATTTTTTTTCTACCGCAGATTGTATTTAGTCTACAATGTAAGTTTACTGAAGCAATTCTAAGTTTAATGCATGCAGTGTGCTTCAAATGCCAATGGAAATTTGTTATAAATAATGATTACAATGTTGTGCAAAATAACAGAATTTTTTCAAAAGTTGAGCAGCCCTAAGATCTGGTTATGCAGTACTGCAGTTCTCTTAAAAATACATTAGTTATAATATATATATATATATATATATGATGCTATCAAGCTATAAATTATTGTGGATTAAAAACAAATAAAAAAAATTCAAATCATACTTCAGGATCACAATGAAGACTTGCATTTTCTTGTGGTTAATAGTTAGGATGGATCAAAATAAACTTTAAAACAAATAACTTCAAAAGTCATTGATTAAGTTCAAGGCTTTCTTTAAAAAAAGTTTTTACTTACTTTGTTTTTTCTTTTTGCGCAATTTTTCTTTTCTTAAACATCACATCACTGTCTTATGTCCCAGATGTCTTGGTAAAGTGGCACCTTAATTTCCTAGTTTTTATGATGAATCTTTGCGGACAGATGGCAGACATTTCACAAAGGCCACCTCAGTCTGTGTAGATAATTATTTACAAATGAAGACGCTCATACAAATCATTTAATATGAATGTATGGATAGAGCCATCCATCCGAAGCAGCAACGGGGACAACATGTAATGTTCAAATTCAATTTTAGGAGCTGTATTTTTTAACAGTAATTTAGGGTAATCAGATGCTGCAAGTAACACAAGTAACAGGAGTGAAAGAATTATCTCTCTCCAAAGGAGTGATAGATGGTGAGTTTCCATGGCGACAGCCCAGTTGCAAAGCAAGACTGTCTGCTTGTACTTTATAAAAATGAAGACAGTTGAATTCAGTTATAAATGACCTATTATCATCTTTTCAAATTTGGTTCTCTTTGTCTGTGTCTGGACTCGTTTATTCATTTTGCTTTATTACATTACATTTTGCTTTTTCTGTGTTTTAATTTTCTCCATTTTCCAGTCTAGACTGAGCATGTTATTCATATGCCAAGTAGCATCAAAATCACAGGTATTAGATGTGTCAGATAAACTGAAATGGAAAAAAGAAAAGGACATTCAGAAGTTTAGGACTCCATTCCACTGAAAGCCTAACCCTTTCCTTGTTTTCCAGGTTGAGTAGTAACAATCAGTCCACAACCTTTTTCAGGGTTTATACAGAAATGCTCTTCTTGATTTAAGTCTACACTTGGGCTGGGTCACTTGAAAACTTCAAAATACTTTTCCTGAAGCTACTTTTTGTTTTTTAACAGTTTACTTGAGGTAATTCAAATGTGTAAACCTTGATGCAAGCATTCAAAAATGTCTGTATGTTTTCCTCTACACTGATCAGTCTCCCAGCCCCTGTCAAGGATAAACGTCCCCACAGAGGGATGCTGGTAGCACTCAGTGCCTGGCTTCCTGCCCTTGGGAATTCACGACCAAATAGTTTAATGTTATCAGGTCTGAGGATTTTGCTTCCCTTGTTCTGTGACTTGTTCACTTGTCTTTGTGCAAATTCATGCATCTTCAGAAAATCAGAGGGGATGGTGTGATTAAGGGGATTCAAGGACAGCATCTAAGTTTAGTTTCAATGTTTCCCTTGTTTAACACATCAGTTTGAAGAGATGGGATGGATGAGTGAAGATGGGGAATAATGACAAAGAAATGGTAATAAAGGGCAAAATACTGAAAAAATGTGTAGCAGAGAAGTAGATCATGGGAAGGTTATTTGGAAAAGTAATTTAAAATGACTGGCACTAAGATAACAGCTGCTAATAATGGGTCATTCCACTGCAGCCTTTCGCTGATGCCAGATTTAAAATGCAAAAATGAGAGGAGAAGAGGCAGTAGATGGGGGGGGGAACAAGAGGATGCAAGACATCCTGGCAGGTTAATGGCAGGCTGGAAACAATGTGCTGATCGACAGCAACAGGCGTGTAATTAGAGATGCTAATTAAACCTGGAAGGGGACTCGTTCACTTGCTGTAGTATAAAATACAGTGATGTGAAATACAGTTCATCCCCAGTTCACTGAGTTGTAAGGTTTTGTAGATGGAAAATAATCACTTTCTGACTGCAACCTAGAATGAAGAAAATGCAACATTTCACTGCTTCTGGACTTATTAGAAGAGTTCGGACGCCAGACGAAATGTGTGAAAAAGCTAAACGCACCTCATGATTCAGTGGCTTTCAGACCCTCCTTGGGTCTGAAGCGAGTGTGAATATTGTTAATAATTTTACAGAATACCAAAAATGTAGAATTTATAATGTAGTTCTGTGGTTGTTTGTGTGCATTTCAACCAGCAGCTCTTCCCAAATGTGTGTGCACACCACAAGTTGGAGAAAGAGTCAGTCCTATGCACCTGTAACAGATACTGTCATGGTTGCCATGGCAGCAGCTCAGCTGTCTTTGTCAACTTCTTCTTTGCGCCCTGATAACAATCTTGAAACTCTCCCCTACTAGAAATAACAATAAAACAATTAACAGAAATGGTTAAATTTCAGCAGCTCAAAAAACACTCAAAAATACTTACAAATATTGCGTTTTTTAACAATAAAGGTTGAGCAAATAGTAAGAAATTATAAATAATAGCAGTTATTTTAATGCTTGCCATGGAAATGAGAAAAAAGAAGCCATCAAGAGAAAGATAAGTCAGGTGAAACCACCAGGAAAGGAGAGGGAGAGCGAAATAACTTCATGAGGTTTAGAGAAATCCTTAAGTAGGAGAAAAGCAACAAAATGCAGTTTAAAGTATGGGACAGCATAAGACCTGCAGTTGCAGTCTCATAAGAGTTGAATAAGTGCAGTTTATGTGAGGCAGGTAATAGCGGGATTCCCCCTTTATATTGAAAATTTAATTTCAAGCCCCGGTGACCTGATACAACCTAAGTGGGCTTTTACCTTTCAAGCCCGAAGTGACGCACACATGCCGCATCAACATTTTCAAGATGCATAAACTATTTTTTTTTAAAGAAAAAACTTTATTATTGATGAAAAGGGCTCACAAAGTCAGCAATTTAAATAAAGCCAGAGGGTTTAAATTTTCACACAGCTTGTTGCTTCATGCGTAGGATGAATAAAAAAGGTTATAATTGACACTTTCAAGAAAAAGTTTTAGAATTCTTTTCTTTTCTTTAACAAGGTCTTAGATCTGCTGATCTGCCACAACAGTGGCTCTTTTAACCCTCATGTAGATTTGCTGTTGTTCCTGGGATATTAGACCCTGTTTGCAAATGTGTCCTAGGAAGTCTGATCACAAGTGGCCAATACTCAGGGTGCATATTGATTCACGTGATAGAGGACATTTGTCTCCACATTTTCTTCATAGTGTGAACATGAAAGTGTCCTGGGATGGATTCAGCTGTTAATGTTACTTATGAATGAGTCTGTAGAAAATCGTAAAGGTTCACGGTGACAGACACATAGAGGCTGAAAGCC
Organism: Xenentodon cancila; assembly: GCA_014839995.1. Classification (NCBI taxonomy): domain Eukaryota; kingdom Metazoa; phylum Chordata; class Actinopteri; order Beloniformes; family Belonidae; genus Xenentodon; species Xenentodon cancila. The sequence goes on from CM026199.1 coordinate 9,496,779, forward strand.
CAGGTTTGAGTTTGATGTGCTCCTTTACACTGAGGGTGTCATAGACCAAAGTGCTAAACAGAAGGCAGAATGAGAAAGAAAAATATTTTGACATCTGTTAACTTCTATTGTTACTGATAGGAGGTTGGCAGGAGTTGTTTGTTTGTAATTGCTACTTATAAAAGATGATCATGATAAATACAGAAGGGAAAACACTGACAGCTGTTCAGTTACTGCTGCCTTTGTGGACTGTGTGGAGGAAAGTAAGGACAAATACAAAGTGAGTAACTGATATAATATATAAATCTGGAAGTTGTGTTGATAGCTTTGCTTATTAAGGATGGACCTTTTAGTACCATGAAAGCTGGAAGGTTTTTGCAGCTGCATGCAATGATTAATTGTGTGAATTTTCAAAAGCCATGCCGCATAATCTTAAGATTAACTGGTAAACAAAATATAATAGTTGTAAAAAGCTGGCCCTGCTAAATCTGCAACTTAACGCTTAAAATATACAACAGAAGTGACATGACAAGGCCTGCTAACGCTACACATTTACATGTGTTTTTTTTTTAACTGTATGTGGTTTGTTGTCTAACCTTTACAGCAAGGAGACATGCAATAAAAATGATCGCCTTATGCAAAACGTCCAGAAGGCGCTATCATGGAAGACCTGATTTGTATTGCAAATATGGAAATTATACCAAAAAAGAAAAATTCTATCAAGAGGATTCAGTGTGTCCTAGTTCTGCAGCATTGATTAGATGGGTCAAGGTTGGGGACTCTGGTTTCTGTTGCTGTAACAACCCTGCAGAGCCTGCTGGCTGCCATGGCAATGCATCAGAATTAGAGTTGTGGAGAAAAGTCGTTTGCTGCTGTTTTTGAAAGTTGACGCTGCGATGTGGAGGCAGATTTCACTTTAATTTGTCATATATGTTCCATTTCAAAGCTAAACGTGACATTTAATGTGTTTTTATTGCCTTTCATGTGAGATGTTACATTTCTCCTTATTTATTAAAGAACTGCTCTAATTTTTGCTTAATCTGCTGAGGTTGGTTTCCATTAATTCACTTCTTATGTTCAAGTCTTCACATATCAAAGAAATATGTAATAATGCGTGTCACTATTTGGTAATAATACCAAAGGGAAACAGAGCAAAAGCACCGACTCGTCATTTACTCGTCTTTACGCCTCGGTATGAAGGCATTTGAGGAGGGTGGGGTCAGCCACTTTGGTCCTCTTCTGCACGGCGGGCCAGATTATAGTTTTATACTGCATTATAGTACATACAGGGAAACACTTATAAAGAGTAAGAGGTTGCATTGTCTTGAAGCTCTTGATTTAGTAGTCACTTGAGGCAAATGTGTTCTTTTAGGCAAAGAAAAAAGTGTCTTTGTCATCGTATGTCAAACAATTGGAGGAGTTTAAGTATCTCGGGGGTCTTGTACACTAGTGAGGGAAAGATGGAGCGTGAGATTGACAGACGCTTTGGTGTAGCGTCCGCGGTCATGCAGTCGGTGTACCAGACCGTCGTGGTGAATAAAGAGCTGAGTCGCAATTAAGTCATCAATTTTACCGGTCACTTTACGTTCCCACCCTCACCTGTGGTCATTAACTTTGGGTATTGACTGAAAAGACAAGGTTGCGGATACAAGCGGTCGAAATGAGTTTCCTCTGCAGGGTGGCTGGACGCTCCCTTAGAGATAGGGTGAGGTGGCCCTGAACCCCCCGAGAGGTGTTCCAGGCATGTCCCACCGGGAGGAGACACCGGGGAACACCCAGGATGCGCTGGTGGAGTCTATGTCTCTCAGCTGGCCTGGGAACGCCTCGGGGTCCCCCCCGGAAGAGCTGGAGAAAGTGTCTGGGGTGAGGGAGGTCTGGGCACCTCTGCTCAGACTGCTGCCCCTGCGACCCGGCCCCGGATAAGCAGATGAAAATGGATGGATGGATGGTTGGGGTTTCATGCTTGTCAGTTAGAAATGAAGAAGCTTTTCACATGAGAAATAAAGGTCCCTGTGAAACTGATAAACCCACTCCTCTTTAGTTTAAAACGTCTTTCTCATGTCAGTGTTGGTTCGAGCCGCCTGTAGTAATGGGTTTATAATTGTCTACAGTACACTCAGATAACATCTCTAGGTTTAATTTAACGACCAGGTGCTGCATTCTAGATGTGAGGTAGCACAAATGTGTGCTGGTGAATTACATATGCCCACAGTGATTACATTTTATTACAAATAATAACATAGCAAGTAATTTCCTGCATTTATAACAAACTACAATTGATAGCCTGGAGATATAGAGATAATAAAGAAAATCTTAAATGTGGTAACACAAAAGCGCTGAGATTTCATTACTAAGTTAATTTAAAGACAGAATTATCAGAATAAGCCTAAAAATAACAACTCACAGACTCATACGCATGGCCAGCTACGAGACGGTCTCCCTAAAGCGTTAATTATATTATTTTATGGAGGATTCTGTTTATTCTGTTATTAATTTTCTCATTGTCACACTGATTTAATCTAGATTTTAACCCTTGACCAAAATCCCCCATGGAGATTATTCAGTTCGTCATCCATTTCTGGAGTTCATGACATTAAAGGGGTTTTACTTATGTTTCGTGATGAAGCCTTTGTCTTACAGACAGAATAAATATTCCAGTTTGAAAGCATCTTTTATTTATACAGTAATTAACACTCCACCGCAAGAAAGGACCTTTCTTTTTCCCGACATGGGTGAAATGTGTCAAAACAGCCTGGCATTAAATGTTAATGAGCCTAAATTAATCACTTAGTAGGACTCCCCTTAGCGTTTGACACTGGGAGGAAAACGAGGCTGCGTCACGCATAGTTTTGCAACTTGACGGCATGTCTTAGTGGGATTACTGAATACCTCCCACAGCTGCTTGATCATCTAGTACAGCAGAAGCAAACAGGTGATATGAGATGTGACTGGAGTCTGTGGGCGACAAAAGTTTCTCTGCTTGGCTCTCTTAGGGGATTTTTTTCATTGGGAATGCTGTCAGTCACTTTCAGCATTTGAAATTAGCACCAATCAACTGACACCAGAACAGAGGAGGCCTCCTCTCTCTCTCTCTCTCTCTCTCTATATATATATATATATATATATATATATATATATATATATATATATATATGTGTATATATATATATATATATATATATATATATGTGTGTGCTAAGTATATATGTATATATATAAATGTTTCCCTTGTTTCTTGTGATGTTCATCATGAAAGACAACTGGAGCAAGAAGTGTATGCATGGATAGAAAAAAGACTTAGATTTTGGGGTTTGAAAAACCGAGAACAAAGCAAAAAGTTAAAAACAAAAGCATGCAAATACAAAGGAAACGAGCCGCATCAGTGGCACAGGCAGCATCAAACGAACGACAAAGGGGGAAAACATGACAACTGGAAAGAGGGTCACAGCAGAAGATTAAAGAGTCAAGCAGAAATAGATTTCTCTTCTGAATATTTGACTTTACAGTAAAAAAAAAAAAATACATAATTTACCACTCAGACATTCTTGAATGATTAAAAAGTAACCAAGTATATAAAATGAGTTAAGATTCAGTCTTCTGTGTGTTGAGACGCTGAGTCTGTCTCAACACATAAATGAACTGCTTTAATGACATAAAAGAGAAGACTGTGTTTTTACCAACCTGGCTGGTTGTGAAATCACAAATACGCATCCCAAGGATTAATTCTTCATGTTGCCTTCTGGTGCTGGTTAAATGAATTGCATTGTTAAATTTTGCATCTTACATGTTCATAGTGCAAATACGAGCCGGGAGAATGCCAGCAGAAGAGGGAGGGACTCAGTGGAGCTGCCGAACCGTGGCAGCAGCGTGCCCTCCTGCAAGTTTACTCAGAAACTAGCTGATGACACTGACGCAGGTGTTGATGGTAATCACCGGCTCTGTGCCTCTGTGACTCTGCATGAATTAATTAAACCAAACATCCACTAAGTGGAGTAATCTCTCAGCAGTGGCGCAGCTCTCTAGCCTCGATGGTGCCACGTCGGCTCTTCACACGTTGAATCAATGATGTTTTACTCACACAGGATGTGTGCAGAAATCATTCCATAACAACCGCAGCGAGAGACTGTTAACTTGGTTTATGTCTCAGTCCACTGAGCATATATCTGATTCTCTGAACCGGTCTGTAGTCCCTCCAGCATCTGCTGTCCAATGTTGCATGAGTTTCATCCAGTTCGTTTTACATATTGGCTTCTCTTTGCAGAACATTTCCACCTTTCTTCTCCCAGTCTCATTACCTGCATGTAAGAACCACCTTCTTGAGAGGTTCAAAATCTGATCCCATCTTTTTTCCACCTCTGGGTGTATACAAAAAGGAGAGACTGTTTGTCTCGCCCACACCCCCTGATTATGATACGTACGCAGCAACTTGACAGGGATGCATAAGAAAATAGAAGAAACATTTATCTGTACCATGCATTTTATATTCTTATTCACACTCTTTAAATAATGTAACAATGTTGAATTGGGGAGATACAGAAGTAAGAAAACAGTTTTCAAGCTAAAGATAAAAATCAGGCTCTACACGATGGTCTGATTTTAGAACAACTGAAGAAACACTTGAATGAGCAGCTGTAGCCACATACTTTCACCTCATATTAGGATCAAATTAATTAGCATTAACATGGTAAGAAAACAGATTCAATTTGCACAAAGTGACATAAATATGTAGAGCACTGATCTGTTTTCACTCTTGTCTCCTCCACCTTTATAAGTGGATTTACAAGCACGCAATGAACTTGCATCACATTTCATTTCACATCTGAATTTTGCTGCGCTGCGGAGTCCTGATTTCTGACGTGGAGTACTGAAGAAAAACAATCAAAGAAAAACAGTGTCACAATCAAACTCCGGAATCCAGTGCAACAGTTTTCTTAGTTTTAACACGTTTTCTAGGACATGTTACATGTTTGCAACTCTGTGTTTTACTGCAGTTAGTCGCGTAAGCGGTGCTCTATCTTTTATTTTTCTCTGTCTCTGCAGGTTGACTACAAGAAGCTGTGCCTGGCATCAACCAAACCCTGCAAGATACTAAACTACACACGTGGACATTTGATTATGAAATAAACTTTACTAGAAACGGGGAGTTTTAACGTAGGGATCCAGAGACGTAACACATCAAGTATTAATCACTGCTGCTGGAGGTGTAACTTTGGGTGCAGGTGAGGCAGTGCTTACATGGAGGTGGAAAAGGCTTCACAAGGATGTGGACGGGGTTGATAGCTGGCATAAAGTGGGCACAGCAGAGGCTTTAACCTCCGATTACATTTTAGGGGATTAGGGCTAAACAGCAGGCACCTTAAGCTCATCAGCAACCAATTGAGTGCAACACGTCCATACGTACACACGCACGGCTAGAGAACACAATTAAATCTGCATCTGCATCTGCATCTGCATCTGGATCACAGTGTCAAACGCGTACGCACACAAACAAACAATGTGGGCTCCAGGACAGATGCTGCCCCCGACCTTCCTTCCATCATACTCTCAGAGCCAGCTGGAGAGAAGATGAGATTTGGAGTTGACTGATTTCTTTTCTTTTTTTTCCTGTCAAACCCTGTGAAACTCACTCCATCGCTGGTGGTGGATGTTCAAGTATAAACCCTAAAAGGTGGCAAGACAATTCAACTGCTGGACTTCACCTGAAAAAAAAAAATCCCTCGGCCGCATCACAAACATCAATGCGTTTGAAATGCTGCACTCCTCTGCAAGCCACCACAAGATGCTCGGCTAATATTGTGATTGTTTTTTTTTATTTTTTAAGATTTCATTATTCACCACAATGAATCAAAACTCTCCATTATAACTTTTAAAACCTGCGTCTGAGGAAAGTGTGAAGAGACACCACAAAGGAAGAGCGCTTTATAGTCAACAGTACGAGCTCTCTGTGGCTTTGTGGAATAGATGCACATGTGAAGCACAGACTGAAAGAGGTGAAGGACATGAAGAGAAAACAAAAGACGCAGTGAGGCGGACGTCGCTTGAGAGGAAAAAGAGAAAATTACAGACAACATTAAAAAGGCAGGCAAAAAGAGAGGAAGAGGAGAGGGCTAGAGCCATGATGGAACACCCTTCAGGATAGACCTCCACCCCTCTACTGCTCCTCCTCCTGTCTTCCCTCCCTCTCTCAGCTGCTCTCCACTGATCTGCCAGCTTTCCTCAGCTACATCGCTTCAGTGCAGAGAGAAAGCTGAGCGCAGGAGCCGAGCCCACCGTTTACACAGATGGCAGAGAAAACGAAGACCTGCTGCATCCATCCGCTGCTTTCCACTGAAGCTTCCTGTTAATTTGAAAAGAAAAAGTGAACAATGAGAATGAAGAAACCGGAAACCAGAGAAGGGAAAGTTATGTAGTGAAGAATAAGGATTAAATTAGGGTGGGAGAAGCTGTTTGAAGAAAGCAAAGGACTTTAGAGGCAGTGAGGTCACAACTGTGTGATTCAACCTCGACTTCTGTGCCTGTGAGACGGACGTGGACCAGAGGAGCGGTGGTGAAAATCCAGCGGGAGACGGACCGGGTGCAGGAGCGCCGCTGAGTGTGCAGCTTGACTGTGAAACAGATTGGCTCGGACACATTGTGCGTCACCGTGCGTGTTTTTGCCACTCAGGTTTAGAAGGTGATCCAGCGTGACAGTGGGGTCCTCCCAGTCACGCTAACCAGCACCTGGTGGTTGCTGAGGGATACAGAAGGAGGAAAAGGTGGTGGGCTGGGGACAGTGGCAGGCCCAGGGGTGGGGGCATGGCCATGGGGGGGCCGCATTCTGTCCTCCACGCTCCACAGGGACAGGGGATGGGGGTCCTGGAGCGGGGGTCTGCCCAGGGGTGCTCCCCGACTCTTGGAGCTCAGGCCCTGGATGAGCGGAGGGGTGGTGGTGGGTGGAGGTAGTGGTGGGGGAGGAGGAGTGGAGAAGGGAGGTAAGATAAGATGTTCTCGCAGACTCTGGGTTCTCTTCGGAACGCTGGTTCTCATCTTTCTCACCTCACTCTTCTTGTCCATCTCGCTCCGGGGGGGCGTTGGCTTCAACTACCTGGAACCACCTGGATGGGAGGAGTCAAGGCGGGTGAAATTAGTTCCCAGCTATGTGGGTGCTCACCGGCTGTCACCACCGGACGTTCCATTGCAGAAGACATGTGCCTGCCCTCGATGCGTCGGAGACCCCGGAGTCTCTGACTGGTTCGACGAGAACTATGATCCCGATATCTCTCCCGTTTGGACCAGAGACAACATGCAGCTGCCCCCTGATGTCTACTACTGGTGGGTGGTAAGTAACACTCTCCTTTACTTTGATCACTACACCTCTGCAGCAACATACACTGTATTATCAGTGGGAGGAGCTGTTACGAATGGAAAAATTAAAAAACATATTTAGGAGCAAAATGGTGTTCTGCAATAGTCAAGATGTCTTATACCAACTTTTGGGTTTTATATTGCTAATTACAGAAGAATTTGATTGACAAATACTTGTTCACACATTGTGACCATGCAAAATAATAATGCCTCATATTCTCTTTTTTCTCTCTGGAGAATGTAATTTATCTGAATATAATCTACTACAATGCAGATAACCATTTTAGAAATAATGCAAATTATACCTATGCAGATAGGACAAATAATATCACTTTTGTGTGTGTAAAGACCGCTGCCAGCGCAAACGTTGGAAGCAGACAGAACGGCATGCCCGACTCCCTACAGAGATAACAAAATCTTCTTACTGACTGTAAAGCTTATTGATTAATAGGTTTTATCACGTTTGTTTGCTTGCCGCTTGCCGAGTAGTGCACATAATCCAGTGTAAATCCATTAAAGATTAAACGTGCAACATGGAAATCGCCAACCTGTGAGCCTTTTGCCAGCCTCTTTGTCTTCCACAGGAAAACTTTATCTCAGTTAAATCAGCATGAAGTTAAGCAGATTGTTTAAAACAAAAAAAACACTGCAGCAAGATTGTTTGGGGACGTTTGGACTAGCCTTGACTAGGCTAGTCCAAAGCCTGGACTGTTTTATCCTTCAGCTGCTCTTGTGTCCTTCACATCACTGTCCTGTTGCATGACCCAGTTTTGACCAAGCTTTCGCTGTTGGACACATTTGTCCTAAAATATACCGATGCCTAACATACAGACGAACAAGGGAGTTAATTTGTCTGTCCCAGGGCTGCAAAACCACTCCACATCATCACTGCTTTACTGCTGTGATTGACAAGATTAATGCTTGGAGTTTTTCCTGGAAAGATTGGCAACAGTCTTAAATGCTTTCCACTTTGAAAGTAAACATTTTTGCTGTAGAACATTGAACTCCAACCTTTTCTAGATTGACGTGCAAAAACAAGTGCGTCTCTAAGACAGTTGCTTGTCTTTCCCTCTTGGCATTGCACATGCCTGAATGCTCCTGAACAGCAAGCTGCCAAAACACATGCCAGAACACAAACAGGTTACAAACGTGTGTGTGTGTGTGTGTGTGCGTGTGCGTGTGTGTAAATAATGACATGGTGAAAACATTTAAATGTTGTTATTCATCTGAGGATCTATTTGCTTAATACAAACACCTGTATGTTTTACTCAGAGACATAAGAGGGGGTTTTAACTTTTACACATCACTATTGAGGGTAATTTAGACAATGGACTTTGTTTTAGTTTTGCTCTTTTTTGTTTTGCATTTGCACTGCACATAGGACCGTTAAATCTACACACAACAGACCCAGGCTTTACTGTTTATCCAATATTCTGTGTTTCATTTATCTTTTTAAAGAAGGCTTTTAAAGGCCAGGTATTTTTGTATATGAGCAACATTTTACAGATATTACCAGATTATTTTGTCAGGCCAGTGTTCCCTTCATGTGCTCAAACATGTTAACAACATCTGGTCTGGTTACTGTACAGTTATGTCATAAAAGGTTCCCTTAATGCTACTAAAGTACAAGATCCTACAAGTGAAGTTCTGAGAACTACAGACGTCCAGAGTTCCTGCAGTGCAACAGGAGGGGGTTCCCTTTCCAGTACATATCTGTTATAAAACAATGATATTTAGATCAAAGCATTAACACAGTGTTAGATTTTTCTTTAGACAGTTTAATCACTAGATTGAAGCTTAAGGTTTACTGAACTCACAGTAAACATGCAGGTCGTGTGTGAACTAATACATGTAAATGGCATAAACTTCATGGTGAAGATATGATTTATACAATAACAGTCGTCTCCCAATAAGACTAGCACTCCTACAAAAAGAATGATTTCAGTGTCTGAGACCATCAAACATTTTCTTTAATTGTATGCATAGCACATAAGGTGGCAGAAGTTTACATGGAAGATGTAACTTAATTAGGACCCCAACCAAAACAGAGTAATCCATCATAATCACCTCTCTTATCCCCCGTCACTGCAGAGCCAAACAGTCTCGCAAAGCAGGAGACAGATGACAAGCTCTTACTGACAAAACTGTTGCACTAATGACCCTTCATCTATTTTTTTTTTCTGGTGCATTTTCATTTCACAGACTGAGTTTAAATCAAAATAATTCAACCCCCACAGCAAACGAGGTTTATTGGCAAACTAGCAGCTGTTCACAATAAACAAATCAAACAAGAAGACTTGACATAGCTCAACACAACTAATATTATGCACGATTTCTCCAAATTCAACACTAAATCTTACTTTCAGTGCCTACTGCGCTCTCAAAATGAGTCAACCCTCTAATGAGAAGCATCTTTAGTACTTGGCAGAGCACCCGTTTGCTGTTATGACCTGCTTCAATTGTGATGCGTAGCCCGACAGCAGGCAGCGTTCCTTAGGAATCTTAGCCCATTCCTCACATGCAAAAGCCTCCAGTTAACTTATATTCTTGGGCTTACGTACTTTTTGAAATCCCACCAGAGCTTTTCAGTGGGGTTCAAGTCAGGTGACTGATGGCCAATCTAGTATCTTCCAGGACCTCTTCTGAAACCAAGCAATGATGGACCTTGTGGAATGCTTGGGATTATTGTCCTGTTGGAAGGTCCAATGACGCCCAAGCTTCCATACAGACTGTTTGGCATTATCTCCCTGGATGTCCTGGTACTTTTGAATCCATCTTGCCCTCTACATGCTGCAGGTTTCCATTGCCAGAGGAACAAAGCAGCCCCAGACCTTCACTGAGCCACCCAGGCCCCAAAGTTCCACTTTTGTTTCATTGCTCCGTAGAACCGAATCCTCTTAAGTGTTTAGTATGTGTCTTAGTTTGGAAACCGAAACTGAAACTAAAGTCTTGCTGGAGGACTTTTGCAGAGACTCAAAGGTTTTTGATCACCCCCCTCCTCACGACTCTGGCAGCAGCCATTAATATCTTCTTTGTGACACATCCATGTCGTGTAACCTCTGTTCCTTTAACTTTAAACTTGCAAACTATGCTTTCAACTGTATCTTGAGGAACAATTTTGAGGTGTCCTTTCTCAAGCACACCCGGTGCAACTCATGAAGCCCTTGACTGGTTGCATCAATGGCTCATTTATACTTAAAGCTGCGTTGTTTGTTTAACTCTGAAATGGCAGGATGCTGCAAATACAGGCCATCAGCTGCCAAGTCATCAGGTTGCATTGTAACAGTGAGGTGGTGAACCAGGAGAGAGGGAGAGGAGAAGGAGGACGAACGAATTAGATTAATATTAGACATACCAAAGAAGTGATGGGAGAAATGCTGTAAAGCAGATGGGAGTAAACAGAAAATGAGAGGGTAAAAAAGAGTGGTTGAGAAGGGAAAATGTGGGAAAAAATGATCAAATAAACTACAAAATAACCCTAGCAGCTCCTGTTACTTATAAGTTATATGAGTTTGATTGTTTTTGATCCCTCTTTTAAAAAAAAAACAAAAAAAAAACTAAGAGCACTTAGTCTGTGTAAAAATCTTCTTTAACCAACCCTTCCAGTGAACACAACAGTCACATTCACATCAGTCTGGTACATTCTTGTACATGTTAGGCTTTTCTGAAGCATCAAATATGTTTCCTGAAGGTTCTGGTTTGATTGCAGCTGTTGGCATCACATTTGTAAGTTTAACCCATTACAACCAGCTTTTACTTCTCCAGCCCGGAGAACCATGAGCATCTAGATAGATTTATATTTTCAAAATAAACATAAGAGTAGTAAAGGGAAATGATAGTAAGTTAAAATGACTGGTGTACCTCGTGAGTGTAGCACAAAGCTGTCATAGTGATTTTAAAAGAAAGGGGGGGGAATTGCAGACGAGTGTCTGACTCCGCCCCCTCAATCCGGCTGCTTTGAAGAGAGCAGTAAAGACACGGTTGTATCCCCACGGTATTTTGACCAAAACATATCACAGACTTTTTATTAACACATCTGGTGTTAAAAAGTGTCCCAATATGTCTTTTTAGAATGAAAAACAGAAAGATTCAGAATGAAGAGTTGCACTGCTGAAGGAATTCAAGATGTAAGACTGGAAGTTATACCAACTGTACGGAGAGGATGACGGCCAAACAAACCGACTCCAAAGCCAGAACTGAAACTGATGTTCAGCCGGGCAGCACCGCTGCTGCCCTTTCATGGTCCTGCTCCTACACAAAGTCCATATAATTAACCACATTCATTATACCAAATGAACCGTGTGAACCGATGGAATGGACTGTTTTTCTTTCTTTTTTCTTTATGGCATTTAAAAGTGAAAGATTTTGATTGGTTCATGCAACCTTTACATTAGAATTTATAGCAGATAATTTATTCCAAAGAGAGACCATATACACATGCAGTCAGCAGATCTCCACCACTCAAATCAATAATTCAATTTTGAATTAACAGGACGTAGTAGATGGCGAGGTCAAGATGAAAAAAGGATAGAGGAATTCGTAAGACCTGAACGGTAAAATAAAGAGGCCTCTACAATTACTGCAGTTTCAAAGCGTAATGTAGCGAGGAAGAGTTTCAGCTTTCAGGAGGTCTAAAAAGAGCTTGAGGAGATAAACCTCAGTGATACAGCATGGGGAGGTCGCTGCTCCATGTCTCCTCTCTGACAGAAGATTTTTTAACCCAAAGATGTTCTAAGTGAAAGTCATCTCTCAGAGTCAGTGGTGAGATAGTCCGCCTGTATAAGCTGACTTTTGTTGCTCTAGTTTAGTCAAACAACGCTGCAGAAAATAGGAAAAAATGAAAGCAAACAATAATGTGGAAGTGCTATTGAATTAAGCTCAATATCAACACCTAGAACTCAATTTTCAAATGAAATTTATCTTAAATATCTTAAATATCTCAAACTGCCATTTAAAAATACAGGTGTCCTAAAAGATATGTAATATTAGAAAATAAACTTCAATAGAAAGGTTTTTTTTATTTTGTGATGCATTTCATATGATATTACGACATTCTCTTAAACTGGGATGTTTGGCCAACTTTTATCTTGGAGTCATAGGAAAATGTTTTCACTGTAGTGGGTGTAAAAAACAAACAAAAAAACAGTTAAACAATACAATTTGGTAAAGCTTACATAAACGGATGAAAGATCTTAATTTACAAAGACGTAGTACTTGTGTGCCGCATTAGTTAAAGCTCATATCTAAACTACTGTGTCTAATGTGGCAGGGAAATAGGATAAATGCTCTGTATTTATTTGGCCAACCTGCTTGTGTCAGGACTTTCGTTCGGAAGACTGGTGCAAATGCATTTGAGAAACAAAGTCAGACGAGGGTGAGGACAGATTAGTGGTCTGTGATCAGGGCTGCGTGGTGAACATGCATCCCTTTGGAGAGATGAAGAAAGACAAGAAGAGGAGGAGGAGAAACAAAAAGAGGAAGCCAGGCAAATTAAAGAAAAGGAATTAGACATAAGAGCTAGGGGACTATTGGAGAGGATTAAAATCTAAGGGAATGAGAGCTGTGTTTGCAGAATTAAGGCCAGTGGTAGGTGCAGAGGAAGTGGCGACAAAAGAGTGTGAAACGAAACGAGGATTGCTGTGTGGGAGAGAGGGAGGAGGAAAGCGGTGGTCCTGAAAGAGAAGAGGAGGTATGCAGACTGGCTGCCAAAGTGTTGATGGAACTTTTGTCTACATTTCTGTCTCGGGGCGATTTCCTTTCCCATGTGTAGGTGTTTTATGTGTAGGGGCTCTGTCTTTGCACGCTTGTGCAAGTTCCTGGCCATGGACATGGCCAAGACGTTTTTTTAATTATTATTATTATAGAAAATGAAAGACACTTTGATTGAAAAGAGCAGACAAAGCAGAAATGCTCTTGCTGCTGGCTGTTAAAATGCGTGTACGATCACGAGCAGGCTGCCGGTCTGTCGTAGAGCGCTACAACGCAGATGGACATTCTGTCAGTTTTTACACGTCTGTCCTGAAACTGTGGTCAGCGGTGACGGACGGGTCTCAAAGTGCTGCCTTGGTATTTGAAATAGAATGGCCCTAATATCTCACCACAGTGTAAAAATAAAAAGTTTGATGTAAAACTAAGATGTAGGTTAAACATGCTTAAAACCTCACTGTTATCACTGCAGCTGCAGCACTCAACAATTTAACACAATCTGGGAGCCTGATACACTATTTAAAGGCACGTTCAGTGCAAAACACATTTTTGCAGTGAAAAGCTTTCCATGTCGGCTCATCTGGAAGATGTGCTTAGTGGTTTCAAAGTGCTAAAATTCAGACATCTGAAATAATGACAGCGTACTTGTACGTTTTAGTTCATTTAAAAATAGTAGTTTCAGGTGATGCTACTGTCAGGTCATTGAGGGACAGATAGGAACTTATAATCTGGAAAACATCGAGGAAAATACCATAAATGAAACGTCTTATGTCCTAGTTGGGATATGAAATGGTACCCCGCATGTCTGAGCGGGTTACTAAACTGCACATATTTCAGCCAAGGCAGCTCCAACACAAGTGACAGGGCTGTTTCTTTTCTCTTTTATTTCTTTTTTGTTCTCGTTGAGTTGGTGGTCATCGAAGACAACAAAATACACGTTTTCAAGCAAAGAAAGTGTGTAATTATTGCATTTGAATCACTGTTTAATGGTTAAAAGAGTGGTGAATTAAGGAAAGGACCATTAACTTTAAAAACTGTTGAAGCGCAGACTTCGAAGAGCTTAATGACTTCTCCAAATGAAAAGTTCTCCCGGGAAAAGGATCCTGCTGACCGCTAATGAGTCAAAACCACAACCAGATGGACACACAAACCTTACACGCACACACGCACCCACACTTACACACACCTATTATTAATGCATTAATAATGGGTCTAATTCATATACATAAATCCTGATTCAGCTTAACTTTGTAAACACAAGTGCAGTCAGAAGAAAGGCTCCTAAAAGCTGTTTGCTGTTACAACCGTAGAACGTAATCAATAAAGCAATGAAAGCAAATAATCGAAATAAAAGTGGAAGGGTCTGAAAAATACAAGAAAAGCAACAAAAAAAAAAGTTTCAACAAGCAGTACACAGACAGATCAGTGAATTAAATATAAGCTCTGTTGTTTAAAGCCTAAAGTGAGAGAAGGTATCTGTGTTATATTAATGTATAATAAACAGCCAATTTGTGTTCTCATACCCGTATTATTTCTTCAAGCTCCAAGGCCGCATATATACACGAGGCTGGACGCCCTGGATTTATTACCACCTGACACTAAACAAAGGCTGAAGAACATTTTGTCAGTTCAGTATTAAAATACAACACCTGAAGCCGAAAGGTGTTTCCGTGCAAGAATTTAATCACGACCAGAACATTCGACAAACACAGCTGCCATGTGGAACCAGTATTTTAAAAGACAAAAAGTACTTATTTCCTCCGTCAGCACATCTGTTAAATTCCAGTAACTCACTGTGAACATAGGGATGACAACTTAACATCGTAACCTTGTTTAGGGTTCAAAGAAAATGAAAATAAGAACAGTGAAAGCAAAAGGCAAAAGGTTCCCCGCTTTGTGGAGGAATAATGTTTCACAGCATAAAATTCACAACGATAAACAGTGTCGGTAAAAAAAAGAGAGAAATCTCAGCAATTAAACAAAAGACTAGGAAATAATGTCAAATGTTGGCAGCGCTGTATTAAGAACATACAGGACTCTTTGAGCAAACTTTACTAGTCCTACAAAAGATAAGCTGAGCTTGAGCTCATTAAAAATTGACTGAGGTGAAGTAGAAAAGTGTCGTGTCAGGGTTGGAACTGGGAGCTTCTTATTACAGGTCGTGGACTCTGTGCCCTCCATCCTGCTGCCTACCAGCACATCGTTCAGAAGCTCATCATCGCTGCATCTAAGTGATTTCCAATAGAAAAAAGATCTGCGACAACTTCATGTGCAGAGCAGTGAAAGCTTCACTTCGGTGGTATTATTTATCCACGAGGGTTCCAACAGTATCTCCCGGACAAAATCCCTCCTCCTCCCTTTGTCTTTCCCATCTTAGACCATAACATCCGTTTTTGTTTATTTCTTTCTTTAGTAATTTTAGCACTATTTTCGACTCAGTCGGAGCCAGACTGTTGTTTGCAGTTTGCAGTTTGCAGAAACAAAAAAAAAAGAAAAACCCAATATCAGGACAAATGGCATGACGCATGTGTCATTTTCTTTCTTTTTTTTTTAACAAAAAAATTAAAAAATATGTAGAAGCACTTAGCATCCAGTTTCTGCTGATGTAAAGCAACTCAATGATTGTCTCTGAAACCTCGAGTTGTGCTGGTATATTCTTTTTAAAATTGCATCTAAGCAAACAGCAAGATTTTTGGAATAATGTGTTTTTTTTATTTTTTAAACCCACAAGACTAAAGTGAAGATGTGGCCGTAATGCACAGCATCACACTTGTGAGAATCCAACGGCCTGCCAGCCCTCTCGTCACACCAACTGTCAAGCACAGCAGTGGAAAGTTGATCATTTGGGCTCATTTTGCAGAAAACAATCAAGCTGTTGCAGCAGCGCAGTCCAAGTCCAGACCCCAGTCTGATTCAGATACTCTGATAGACCTTTAGAGAGCTGCTCATGAACATGTCTGCAAACCTCAGTCAACTGAGCCATGTTGTAAAAAATGAATTGGATAATATTCCTCCACTATGATAATGTCATCCAGAAACTATTTATTTCAAATTATTGCTGCTGAATTTGGATTTAAAAGTAATTGAACTGTAACCTGTATCACGATTTTCCCACATTTTTGCATATTTTATGTTAAAGACTAAGTAACAACAGTGGAATAGGTTCTTTTTATGTTGTTTTTCTATCTGAGTGTGCATCTGTCTAGTTTGTAGATCCTGGTAAGGGACTAAGTGATTTTTTTTGTTATGTTTTTTTTGCATTAAGACAAAATGCTTTATTTATTACATCACTGTACTAGTTTATAGAAAGGGAGTTAGAAAGGATTCAGAAGTTAAGATGATGTCTGAATGCTCCCTTCTGGTGATTTTTTTCATCCTTTCTCCTACTGCCATCTGCTTTAATTTTTCATTCAGTTTGTTTTTGACGTGCAGACAGTGACGCACACACAGGTCAGCATGCGCAGCTGCTTATTTGCAAATGAATGCAGACAAATACTTACATATGCATGAGCACACACAACATAACTGTATTTAAAGTCTGCTGTCAGATGTATTCGTTGGTGGAGGGGAGGGGCAGATTCTGACCATGCTGTTTCTTTCTCTCTGCAGATGTTGCAGCCCCAGTTTAAACCTCACAGCATTCAGCAGGTGCTGCTCAGGCTATTCCAGGTATTTTAAATTATACATTTATGCTCTGTTTAACTGAGCACAGTCATTGCTCCACGGGAGGGAACCAGAACCTGCATTAGACACTAGTTTTATGACCTGTCTGTGTCTGTAAATCTTTTTTTAATCAATACAACACAGTGCTGTCACACCGATTTGAATATCTTCGTTTTTCTGCCTGAAGGCTCATGTGTTTTTCATGTAGCTTCTTATAAACTATTCACTCTGGCACGGAAAACAGGATGCATTTTCATAGTCTGCTCTGAGTCCCAGGTTGAGTTATTCCATACATCCATCCATCCATCCATCCATCCATCCATCCATCCATCCATCCATCCATCCATCCATCCATCCATCCATCCATCCATCCATCCATCCCCATGATTATAGGTATGTGTATATATGTGTATATGTGCACGTCCTATTTATATTAGATATTATTTATTTGCATATCTTCACAACCCTCCATCCATAATGCATACTGTGTATGTTTATACAGAATACCAGCTAACGTTGTGGTAACAGACAAATTTCCCCTTGTGAGATCAATAATCTTATCTTATCTTATCTTATCTTATCCATCCATCCATCCATCCATCCATCCATCCATCCATCCATCCATCCATCCATCCATCCATCCATCCATCCATCCATCCATCCATCCAGCTCAGACCTCCCTCTCCTTAGCTAACTCTTCCAGCTCCTCTGGGAGGACTCCGAGGCATCGTTAATGGAGGGTCAAACCAAACTTAAGTCCAGTCTGTTTGACCTGGTTATGACTGACTCTCGCAGGTGATTCCCGGAAGGTCACCATACGGCTCGTGGGATCCTGGACGGTGCCTCCGCTGCGCCGTTGTGGGGAACTCCGGAAATCTCCGCGGCGCTGGATACGGGGCGACCATTGACAGACACAACTACATCATGAGGTTAGATGGATGGATGAAATAGAAATACAGTGCTAGAGTGGAGGAAGTTCTGAATTAGATGATGAGACTCAAAGAAATACAATCAGATGGTGAATGAAACTAGGAGAAGAGGAGGAGGAAGGAGAAAGCTAGGGCGAAGAAGAGAGAGGCATCATGTCGATTATGCGTGTGCAATGGGCAGATGTGTGCGTCTAATGCTAAATTTAATCTCTCTGTTTAATGCTGTCCTCCATTTGGCTGTCCCACTGGCTGCCAGAGGTCACCCAACCCATGTGGTCACCAAAGAGCGCTTTGTCCAGAGAAGCTGAAACACACACTGTTCATTGTGTCTCATGCACATTCACACACACACACACACACACACACACACACACACACACACACACACACACACACACACTGTTCATTGTGTCTCATGCACATGCACACACACACACACACACACACACACACACACACACACACACACAGTCGTACATTAAACCACATAAATCCTTCTGTGTCTGTTGTTCCTGTGCGGATCACTGAGCGCAGTTGTTCTGAATAATCAGGCTCATTAACGCTGCTATATGTTGTTCCCTGCAGTGTGAGAGTGCGTTTGCACTGAGGACACACAAACAGTGCTATAAAGCACGCAGCGGGAGCAACTGGTATTTTCTGTTTGTGCTCGCTGAAAGCCAGAGCATCCATTATACCGCAGCGTTCTCAGTGGACCTGTGTGGGTGGCCTCCAGCTTCCATCTCTTCTTCCGATATCTCATCTCTGTGGTTTGATTTTCATTTGTTTTCTGAGCTCTGGCTTGTCCACAGCAGTCCCACGCACCACGCACCACCAGCCACATGTCTGCATTCCTTTTTCACGCCAGCTTTCTGAACAAACCTCTGGTTTATTCTCCTGCATGTGGGTCGGTGCCCTCAGTGCGCGTTTTCTCCCCAAAGTGTACTTTACCATTTACGTAAATGTGTCACTTCTTCAGGCGGTGAGTCACACCTCCCGTACAGTAAATGCGGCGAACGTCTCAATGTGCAGACAGAGCCGAGTGGTGCAGTTACTGGCCGAAGATACGCTGGGTAAAACTGAGAAAAGTGCAGTGAGCACTGAGAAGTGATATCTACCAGCACCTTGGAATAGAGTTGCTGTCTTCCTTGAGGCGGTGCATGAGTCCTCAGTGATGGGCTGCACTTACGAAGGTGTCGATAAAAGTGGCGACACTTGCAGGGAGTCCACTTGTCTCGCTGCAGTAGCTCGCCGTGCCGCTTGTTCTTCACTTTGATTACAGGTTTATATGACAATAAAACCTGTCAGTCAGTGTTGTGCCTTACAGACCTGCTCATGACAGCCCATAAAATGAAAAAAATAAAAGTAAAAATCATTTTTTTGTGTTACACAAAGTCACTGCTCTGTGTTTCTATGTATTGAGAAAAATGTTTTAAATATATAACCTTTGTCCGTGGCAGACAGTGACGTCCACTCTGGTAAACATGATCTGTTTTTATAATTTAACTTTCTCCTTTCTCATTGGCTCTTGACACAAACGTCTCCATCGTTGTGATGGAGAGTCAAATTTCTCCTTCAAATGTGATAGCTGAGGTTCAGATTTACTCAGCCAGGCAAAAGTAGCACGTGTTTGTAAATCCTGAACGGTGCAGACGGGAATGTCCATTTCTGTGGGCAACGATCCACAAACACAGGTGCAAACCAGCTCATTTCAATAACCACAGCAGGAGGGTCGGCAGTCAGTTCAGGGAAGATTTGCAAACGATCCCATTCTTGAATAATCTGGAGACTGAAACTTTATTTATATTTAAACTTGATGACCTGATGTCCAGTTGTAAGATTAAAAATGTGTTTTGCCCTTTGCTGCTCTTCTCTTGACTGCTTTTGAAGGATAAACGATTCTGATAAACTGTTGTGTTCTGTGTATTTGGACGTGTTTTAAATTTGTTTGTTTATCTGTAAAGTGCCTCTGAAATGTTCTTGTGATTTGGTGATGTACAATTAGGCTGAATTAAAATTTACAATAAAATTAATCAATAGTAAGAAACTTTAACATAATTACCTTACAGAAAGCATCGGTGTTTATTAGCTCCTGCACAACGGATCTTTAAACTGCGATTCTTTATCTAAACCACAGCGCTTTAAGAATAATGCAGAAATACAAATACAAATCAAGGTAATTGTAGGTCTGTTTTGAACTTGTGCGCTGACTTTTCTGCCATCTTTGTCAAGTTGAGGTGCCTTGCATCAGCAGATACAGTGATAATAATTAAAAACATTCAAAGTAATTAGAGCGAAGGTTAAGTGAAGGTTGGGAAATGGTTAAACTGATCCGGTGAAGGTCTGGACCATTTACTTTAAAAGGTTTAGCTGCAGGGCTTTAAAATTGCTGATGTGATGTTCCCATTTCCCAAAATGCTGCAACATTTTAAAAAATCTTGAAGGCGAGTCAGGCATCAGTTGATTATGGATACGGTACAGGAACTGCGTGATGCCAGTAAATCAGCGTGAAATGAGCTTCCTGTGAAACCAGTTTGGTGCCGCAGATCTGAAACTGGAGGGCTCCCTTATCATGTAGCTGCTGACCTGTGACCCGCAGGCCTCTCCTGATGTTCCGCCCTCTCCCTCTCTCCCAGGATAAACCTGGCGCCGACGGTGGGCTACGAGGAAGACGCTGGCAGCCACACCACCCACCACTTCATGTACCCAGAGAGCGCCAAAAACCTGGCAGCCAACGTCAGCTTTGTCCTGGTTCCTTTCAAAACTCTGGATCTGGTGTGGATCACCAGTGCTCTGTCCACCGGCCAGATTCGATTGTAAGACGAGACGCCCGTAGCTGTTCTTGACTGTGGATCAATATGTTATAGTGCACAAGAACATGAAACCAGTTGATGGATATAGTTTCAGAGCCATTTTTAGACATGAGGGTGCAGAGTGATGAGTTGTTGGGTTGGAAATACCTGCCACTTGTCAATCATCTGCCTGCAGAATTCACATAAAGTGAAGATTAATTGTGTTTAATCAATTCCTCTCTGTTCTCTCTCGCAGTACTTACGCTCCAGTGAAGCAGTTCCTCCGTGTCGATAAAGACAAGGTGTGTCCTTTCACTGCAATTAATTGTGCACGCACGCACACACACACACACACACACACACACACACACACTCTCACACACATGGTGACCCCGCTTTACACTCGCCTCTTGCCATGGTGGATGAGGGATTACAGACCTTCCCTTTGTTTTCAGTAATCCCCCACTTGCGCCTTAAACCGTGAAAATAAATAAAGTGACACTAATCCGCATCATGTGAAGACGTCGAGGATCTTCGCCTGGTCACAGACTCGGGGCCTCTGAGGCTGACCCAAAAATCTACATTTATGACATTCATTCCCGCACTTCGGAGGCCTGAGCAGCCTGAAGCTCTTTTAGGATCACCGGGAAGCAGATGCAAAATCGCCTTTGACTCCATTAGCAGTGATTTTAATTAATGACAAAGGTCAAAATGGGTGGAGGTATTAAAATTTTACTTGAGATCATTTCCTGCTCTGTGACACCTCTTGAACGTGCAGTAGCTTGACCTTTGCTTGACCTTTCCTCAAAATACAGTAAAAGCTTTAAATGTGCTCTGGGAGTTTAGATGGAACTACTCTTAACATTTTGACGGTTTCTCACTGGGACAATCCTTTAAAAGTCTGTCTTCTTCTGTCTTCCAGGTCCAGATCTTTAACCCAGCTTTCTTCAAGTATATTCACGACCGCTGGACCAGACATCACGGCCGCTACCCCTCCACTGGCATGCTGGTGCTCTTCTTCGCCCTGCACGTCTGTGATGAGGTCAGAGCCGTTGACGCCTCGCCACACGCACACTTAACACGCGCGTCAGTCTAACGCTTCCACTCCCCTGCAGGTGAACGTGTTTGGCTTCGGGGCGGACAGCCGAGGAAACTGGCACCATTACTGGGAGCAGAACCGCTACTCCGGGGAGTTCAGGAAGACCGGTGTCCACGATGCCGATTATGAAGCTCAGATCATTCAGCAACTGGCCAAAGCCGGAAAAATCACAGTATTCCCAGGAAAATGACCAGCTGACCGGCCTGTGTAGGTTTTCTGTCAGACGGACTTTACAGACTGCTTAAACGATAGATATTCTCACCTGCACCAGTTTGAGCTCCCAGTTGAGGTAAACGTCTGCTGAAGGCAAGACGACGTGAGCACAGATGTGACTCATGCTGTGGCGTAAACTCACACATTAAAAAATGTTATTCACTTTCCTTCTGGGAGCTGAGTCACAATTCCAGCTGTGAGGTAAAAGGCTCTGCATTTGCCTGAAACAGCCAGCTGCAGCACCAAAAAAACCCAACATAAAATAAATTAAAAAAAGGGGCTGCTGCTCTTTCCTGAGGGGAATGACAAAACGCTCGATGGCTGAACATCAGCAACACTCAAACGCCACAACAACCGCCTTTGCAGCATCAAATCAAATTGACTTATTCTTGTCTGGAGGGCCTTTTAACCCTCATCTTATGCTTCAGACAAAACCAGTGCATCTTCAGAACTGTCATTCGCCATCAGCATCCAGCTACGTGGTAACATGTTAAACCTCCAGGCTCCTGATGTTGGCAAAGGTTTTGACGTATCATCCATCAGAAAACTGCGCCTACAGAACCTGGATTGTGTCACGGGTTTTGCTTCTGTTCTTCTTTTGGGCAAAACATCTATTCAAAACTTTCTACTGCCCACTTTTGCGAGTCCTGCTGCAGGAAGTGGTGAAACAAGGTCTTGTAAATGGTATGTGTCCTCTGAATCCTCCAGGTCTTCAGTGTCGGGACTGTGCAGCAGCTCCACAGAATCAGTCACAACTTCTACCTTTCAGCCATCGTGACTCACAGAGATCACTGCAAACGGTGCTTCGTGAGCTGCTGCAGCCTGCTTTTAAACGCCATGGCAACTGCAGTCTTTCCTCACATCCAGAGGGATAGATGTGGCTGAATGTTGATTTGTATCTAATGAGGCCAAGTGTTCATCTCTGGGGATTTCGTGTTGGGATGGAGGCGTGCCAATCTTTTGGACTTGAGTTTCATCAACATTCGCTCTGTCAGGGTCTAATTTTGGAAAAGATGACTAGAGACAGTGAGCTTGGGCATATATATATATATATGTGTGTGTGTGTGTGTGTGTGTGTCATCATGCACACTTCCATACAAACTAAACTGGTATCAGCTGACACTGATTCTTCACAAACCAGACTTCCTGTCTCCCAGTGGAGTCGGCAGCGTTATCATCCTCATGATGGGGTGAAGGAAAACCTTCACCGGGACTGATGACCTGTCAGCAGCTCAGCTTCATTAACCGCTCGCTTTGGTCCCCGCTCAGCCAATTAGGAGTTCAGCTGAGTGTGGAGGGGGCACCAGACGCCTTAGACCCTACCTTAGACCCTACCTTAGACCCTACCTTAGACCCTACCTTTGCTACCTGCTTCAGGATGGCGTCACAGTCCTGCAGAGTGGACGTTTCAGTGTTTGTTGTGTACAGCTCTGCTTTGTCTTTCTCTTGTGAGTCTCTCTTCCACTCGGAGAGACAGCACA
Source organism: Xenentodon cancila (assembly GCA_014839995.1). Taxonomy (NCBI): domain Eukaryota; kingdom Metazoa; phylum Chordata; class Actinopteri; order Beloniformes; family Belonidae; genus Xenentodon; species Xenentodon cancila. The sequence continues at coordinate 9,519,982 of CM026199.1, forward strand.
CTCATCATGTCACCCGTTTCAGCATTTGTATCCGTCATTGTGTTACTTTACATGTTAAAAAGTGAAAATGCAAACGAACACTTGTGAAGGAAGTGCTGCTGGCTCACATCAAAGAACAGAAAGCTCAGTAGCAAACAAGTGTGAAACAAAGGAAAAGAGGACGTTTGGATTGAGCTGCGATTGTAAATCCGTCTGAACATGATGGATGGGCTTGTACAGAAACTCCTGGCTAAGAAACAAAAAACTGAACGTTTGGAAAACAATCAACTAATTAAATATTTGACTGCCGCTTTACATAAACCTGATACATACCATCAAGTCTTGGAAAACTACAAGTAAACCTGGTTCCTTATGAAAGTTTTTTTTTTATTTAAATGTTCTGAACTTGATGAACGACAACAAAATTTAAAGGTGTTTGTGGCAGTTTGTAGATTTATGAATTGCAGTAAATACACTGAAACACTCGTGCTTTTTCCTACAAAAGGTTTTCATAATGCAACAGCTCTCTGTCAGCGGTGAGAAAGAAATAAAGGCCTGTTCATGGGCTATGAATGTTCTTTTGGAGCGAAGAAATAAAACACAAAAAGCCAAATCCTTTGGGTGCTTGTGGGAGCTCGTGCAGCAGCTGATGCTTCATAGGGAACGTGTCAGAGATTCATGAGAAAATCTGATTTTGATCCATGTAAACTCCCACCAGTCCACTTTAAACCAGTAGAGCCAAAAACAGATGGAAACAGAAACTTTAAAACCCGTGTTGCTCCATGTGAAGCCTGGTCGGTGTTTTGTGGCTCATAAAGACAAAACAAATCTGTGTGAAGATAGTCGAGGTTGCTGCTGCACATGCGACGCTCATGTGAACCGGGCCAGACCGGAGCATGATGCTGATGGTCTGAAGCAGGTCAAACGGTCCAGGTGTACCAGCCTAAGGTGGCGGGTCGGGGTGTCACAGCGCCCCCACAGGTGACGGGACGGATGTTGCTCATGTTTCTGTATTGTACCTCCATGTGTTGCTGTTGTACTTTATCTGCCGTCAGTGTTTTTCCTCTAAACAGGTTTTGAAGGATGTTGAGTTGAGCTGAATCTGAACATACCTGCTCGCGTTTCCTTCACACACACGTGCGCTTCTGTGCCTTGTTCTGCTACTGGACGCTCGTCCACACCTGCTACTGTCTTTCTTTTTTTTTTTTTTTTTTTTTTTTATATCTGTGCCTTGTGAGCTGTAAATTTACACACACACACACACACACACACACACACACACACACACACACACACACACACACACACACACACACACACAGTCTGCCTTGCTGCTTTGGCTGCAGATGCCTCCCAGTCTTTTATTTCTTACTGTTTTGTATTTTAACGTAGGAGAAGATGTGAACTTGTGACACAGTGACTTCATATTATTTGCTCGTTATTCGGTCATATAGGAAATACTTGTGAGGCATGTCTGCTGTCGTAGACGGAGAGGGATGGCAGGCCGGGCGGGTTCGAGCCCTTCACACGCAGGAGCCGTCATCTCTGTACGACGACAGTGAAGACGGCATCTAAAGACTTGGAAATATCGGCTTGATGCTTACTCCCCCAGACGCTCTCCCCCGGCTTCGTAATTAATGTGGCAACTGTTAAGGAGATAACATTTTTCTGTGCTCTGGCAGTCCTGCTGCCTGCAGTAAGTAGACGTGATAGTTAACCGCCCCCCCAACAGGCTGTTGGAGCTTATCAGAACCACGCAGCTGGAGAGCAGAGATCCTGTCCCGCTGCCGCGGCTTAAACTAGAGCTACTTTTACTGATGCTGGCAACTTTAGTTTTTACTGTCAGAAATATTACTAATAGTGCATTAAATGACGAACTGGACTGAGTTGCTTGCCCTCCAGCGAAAAGGCTGCAGGCCCTGTCGGTGGTGAGAACCGCACACTGGAAGGCCTGGATGAGTGTGAGGGTTGGTCCAATGTAAGGATCTATGTCAAATCAAAACACAGATCACAAAGATCCAGTGTGGCGGTTCTGAGTGAAAAAAGAGAAGCATAAAAGAAGGTCAGATTTATCAGTCAGGGTATAGGACTCAGAACCCGAGTGACGCGGTTGTGGTGAGTTGGTCATCACGTCAGACACCCAAATAAATTCTCTTTTTTACTTGTCTTGAGTCGAGCAAAAAGTATTTAGTCAGCCGCTGATTGTACAAGTTTTCTTAGAAAGATCAGAGGTCTGCAGTTTTCATCAGATACACTTCAACTACGAGAGACAAAGAAAAAAAATCCAGGAAATCACATTGGAGGATTTTTAAAGAATTTATTTGTACATTATGGTGATAAATAAATATTTGGTCACCCACAAAAAAGCAAGACTTCTGGTTCTCACAGATCTGCAAGTTCTTCTTTAAGCTCCACTTGTACCTGTATTAATGGCACCTGTTTGAACTTGTTTTCTGTCTAAAAGACACCTGTCCACAGCCTCAAACAGTCAGACTCCAAACTCAACCACGGCCAAGACCAAAAAGCTATCGAGAACACAAGGAAGAACATTATAGACCTGCACCAGGCTGGGAGGACTGAATCTACATGAGGCCGGCAGGTTGGTGTGAATAAATCAACTGTAAGAAGGTGGAAGACGTACAAGACACTGATAATCTCCCTCCATCTGAGGCTCCAGGCAAGATCTCACCCCGTGGGGTCAAAATGATGATAAGGATGGTGAGCAAACATCCCAGCACTACACGGAGGGACCCGATGAAAGACCTGCACAGAGCTGGGACCAAAGTAACAAGACTCAGTAACACACCACGCTGTGAGCGACTCCAATCCCGCAGTGCCAGGCGTGTCCCCTGCTTAAGCCAGTACATGTTCAGGCCCGTCTGAAGTCCAGAACAGGATTGGGAGAATATCATGTGGACAGATGAAACCAAATTAGAACTTTCTGGTAAAAACTCAACTCGTCGTGTTTGGAGAAAGAAGAATGCTGAGTTGCATCCCAAAAACGCCAAACCTACTGTGAAGCATGGGGGTGGAAACATCATGCTTTGGGGCTGTTTTTCTGCAAAGGGGACAGGACGACTGATCCGTGTTAAGGGAAGAATGAACGGGGCCGTGTATCGTGACATTTTAAGCCAAAACCTCCTTCCATCAGGGAGAACATTGAAGATGGACTGTGGCTGGGTCTTCCAGCATGACAACGATCCCAAACACACCGCTTGGACGACGAAGGAGTGGCTCCGTAAAAAATATTTTCAAGGTCCTGGAGTGGCCCAGCCAGTCTCCAAACCTCAACCCCATAGAAAACTTGTGGAGGGAGTTGAAAGTCCGCGTTGCCCAACGACAGACTCAAAACTTTACGGCTCTAGAGGAGAACGAGCCAAAATACCAGCAAACCTGGTGAAACTTGCAGAAAATGTTTAACTTCTGTCACTGCCAACAAAGGTTATGTTACAAAGTATTGAGTTAAACTTTTATTGACCAAATACTTATTTTCCCCCATAATTTACAAATCAATTCTTGAAAAATCCACTTTACTATGCGATTTCCTGGATTCCAATTTTGTCTCTCATAGTTGAAGTGTACCCATGATACATTACAGACATCTCTGTCTAAATAGGAGAACTTGCACGATCAGTGGCTGACTAAATACTTTTTTGCGCCACTGTGTCACAACCTAAAGAACACAGCTGGCTCTGCAGGTGTCCAACACCAGGAAATCAGGAGCGAACTGGAGAGCAGCTCATCCGTCAGCTGTCGTTTCAGTAGTTTATAGTGACGGAGATGAAAGCCCGGGATTTATCACCCAAGAACTCGGCTGCTTTGCGACTGCCTCTTAAATGATAACAGACGGTGTAGGGAAAGAAAAAGTGGCTTTTAAAAACAGTTTGAAGTGTGTGTAGTCGCACTAGTCTGCTCCTGCCGTCAGCGTTTCCTCCGGCGCCGTACGCAACTCATCTAGAAAAGGCAGTACATGCGTGTTTACCACTGGATCATCTGTATATGTGACTCTTTGTATTTTATGCTGTTATACAAATAAAAGCTACATAAAACTTGATGCTGGCGCTTCATGTTTTGTTTGAGAAGTAATTGATTTGTAATATTCAGGAGCAAAAACGTCAAAATGTACAACTCCTGATTTGACTGCAGGGTTTGTAAGTTTGCTGAATTAACTTACAAAGCACAGTTTTCTTTTTGCTTCTGGGAATATTTTACTAATATTGAGGGCGTCATGACAACAGTGTCCTCTTTCATACTGCAGTGTAAGCAATAATCCCTCTGAATATGCTCAGTGATCCACACAGAATATTCCCGGGTAACCTTTTATGTTGTCACTGATTACATGTGACCTGAGCTGGAGCTTGCAGCTGCTTATCTGAGATGAACCGTTATCAGACATTTCAAAGGAAGCGAGAGACGTGTGGCATTTTCCAGTTGTATTTATTCTATTGCCACGATTTCAGGAACATATAAACTACAATGAAAAGATGCTTTGCATTAAAATCAATATTAAATGTCAGCGATGAAGACAGACCATGTGAACATGTTCGTGATCATTTTACAATTAAGGAATTATTTTACTAAATTAAACCCATCCTGGTCAGATTATGGTATGTTTGAGACTGTGGTACACCCGGAGATGTAAGCAGTCACACAGATGGACGGTACCTCTGTCCAGAGGTCACACAGAGGGCCCTGAGTCGGTGGAGGACACCAGCACATACACTAAACCTCGGCTGCATTTCACCCGCCTGGCAGCCACAACAAAGACAAACTGCCTCAGGGCTACGAGTAGGACAACAGTGAGATAAAACAGGAACAAAAGGGGAGGTTAGTGGTTCGTCAAGCATCAGCTTGTGCTTAAGACTGAATCAGAGGTACAAGCTACCGTTTATTTTGGGGTTTTTTTTCTGAGTTGTGCAGTACCAGTCAGACTAAAACAAAAGCACATCCCTTTACCTCTGCAAACGAACATGCAATCATTTAGTGGACACAGTCCTTCATCCACTGCAGCTGAAAGTGCATGAAGAGATGTTGAACATAGAAAATGAGTTTCAACGGGCAAACGTATTCCCAGTGAAAGGAAGTGGCCCATGTACTGCTTGCTGACTGTCAGTGGTCATCTGCCGACAGTTTGTTTTGTTTTTGATATCTTTCTGACCTACAGGGAGAAGTGAAGAGGAGAGCAAGTGGAGGCAGAACACTTGTGACCTCACCGCCTCCTCTCAGTTCTCGCCTAGTTTGAGTCGTGCAAACTCGTTGGCCATCTGCAGGGCCTCCTGCAGGCTCTGTGTGTTCCTGCCTGTGGCCTGGGCCGACATGTCTTTGCCGCCCCCCTTACCGTCCAGCAGGGGACACAATTCCTGAACCCACTCGCTGGCTTTCAGCCCACGATTTGCCACATCCTGCAGGGAGAAGAGGAAAAGTCAGAACTGTGGAACTGCAGCCGAGGCTTATGGCACTTCTGAATAAGTAGGTGTGACACCTGTGGGACTTGGCAGAGGCAGGTAATCTTCCCGGCGTCAGGGTCGACGGTGAAGAGCATGGCAGCGGTCTGAGGAGACTGCGACTTCAGCAGCTTCAGTGACTCATTCAGAGCCTGAGACGGACGGGAAGAAGGTTAAGGAAGGAAAACCGGATGTCAGATACAGAAGACTATCGGACAAGGCCCAGAATGAGCATGACAACATCTTTAATGTCACGTCTCTCAAACGTCCCGACTCAGCGGTTCATCAGCACCAGTTGGTAACAGAAGTAATGTTAAAATAATCTGTTTATACTTAAATATGGTTGAGGTAATTAGGAAACATGATCGTTATATCAACTCTCAGGCTCAGTAAAAATGCAGAAAAAAAACAGGTTTAAATGTAATTCCCTTTAATCCCCTCTTAAAAAAAAATAATAATAAAAAGAGAAACCACTGGAAGTTCAAGTGCATCCTGGGGTGATTTCAGTCTTGATTTGATGGGACGTTGGATAGCAGACCGATATAAGTGTCTGAAGCTTTCAGATGTATCCTAGAAGGGATCGAGGAATCAGGTGAGGTCACCGTGAGGAGGGGAGACCTGACAGAGGATTTCGTCTTCGTAGGATTTTCTTTTGTAAATTCATGTTAAATTAAGCGAAAGGCCCCTGATATCAAATTTGACTTGAAATTGCAGATGAGAAGCTGCAGACAGCCTCTCTTTGCTTTTTTCTTCCAGCGATGTAACAAAAAGCTAAAATGGGCAGGAAAACCGCCAACACCGACGACAAAACCAGTTTAGTCCGACCCGTCCGACCCCCCACAATAACCAGGAAGACGGGTGAACTCTGACTACTCCAGAAACAAACGATTCATTCTGAGGTAAAAAAACAAAAACAAAACTACAATCAACTTTAATAAATTTCATCAGGGGGGAGAAAACAGCCGCTCACCTTGGCCGAGGCGCCGGTCTCCATCTCCATGATGAGCAGCGGTTGGTTGGGGTTGTTCTCAATCACTTCTTTTGTCTTCTCCAGGACTCTCTTCTGGATGTCAGCCTTGTAGCTGCGGTCCAGGTCATCCATGGTCTTCTTCAGGCCCTTCAGCATTTCCCTCATCTCATCCTTCTGCCACTGAGAGATCACTGCGGTGCCTATCAACTGCAGGGAAGAAGTGTTAAAACCAGGGCACGGGGCTGATCTGAAGTTTTCTTGCAGCACACTGTCATTTACCTCGGTCATATCAGCGATCTCTTTCTGTACGTCTTTGTTCGGGGCCACCTGCTGCTTCACTTTGTCTCCCAGTGCAGACAGCGTCTGCTGCAAGGCATCAGCTTTCCGCTGGGCCTGAAGAGACGCACAGGAGCGTCAGTGAGGAGGTCGGCGAGGCGAGGGCAAAGAGCAGAACAGAGACGCAGAGGGGTGGCATGACAAGGAATTTGAAAAATAAAGCGCCAAACAGCCGTTGTTTAAAACAGTCATCAGTTATACAACATTTAATATGTATTTTTGACTGTCAACAGGCCACAAAAAACCAACACTGCTACTTTAAAAATGTGTGTGCATGAGTGTAAGGCTGAAAACATGGGAGTTGTGTGTCCCGACCTTCTGGGCTTCTGTTCCCGTCACGGCGACGATGCGGCGGATGCCCTTAGCGATGGCCTCCTCTGAGACGATGACAAACGGTAATGCATGGCCCGAGTTCTGCAGATGACTGACGATAGAAAATAAAAACGTGTTAAAACCGAGGGAGGCAGGGGAGGAAAAAAAAGAAGGGATGAGCAGAGGAAGAGAAGAAAACAGCGGGAGCTGCAACCGAAGGCTCTTTGAAGTAGCTGCAGATTAAAAATAACATCAACAGTTTACTAAAACCTCAAACAGCACGCTGCTGCCACAGGAACCACAAAGGAACTAGGACCAATTAAAATCCAGGTGCTGCTGATCAAATACACGTGAATAATTGATCAACAATCAGGGTGTCCACCTTCAGTATAAAAGTAGGCATGGTGGCAGTTTGCTGGTCTGAGCAGGTTGATGCATGTTAAGACAATAACAAGAAGAAAAGATCTGAGGAGGACCCACGCTGCTGCAGCTCAACGCTCAAACAATCTGAAGCTCATCGTTCTGCATTGACAGAAGCGGCTGTATCTTTGTTGAAAGAAGATCCTGCAACGGGACAAAGATCTGAAGTACAGCAGCAAATCTACTACCAAACCACTGGAAAAGAGGAAAATGAAGCTGCTGAAACGGCCCAGTCGAAGTCCAGATGTAGGACTGACTGAGATGGTGTAACGGGACCGTAAGAGCTGGAAACCAACAAACGCCTGCAAACTCAATGGAGTCAACCAATCTGTTATGAAGAGTAGGCCAAAATCCCCCCACAGCAATGTCACACTGATGACATCCTCCAAAAACATCATGATATAATGATCCACAAGCAGTGAACTTTTAATTCACAATAATATTGAACAATGGATTTCAATTACTATAGAAACCTTCAATAAACATGAGCCAGTGTTAAAAAAACAACTAAATACAACAGAAGCACAATAAAACCTGATAACAGCAGATAAAATAAAAGTTAAACATTAGAAGCAGAGTACGAGGAGCCGTTCATTCTTTAACAGATGATCAACAGCTGGTTCGGAGCCCTGGTTCTCAACCGGGAAGAGTGACGCCGCATGCGTCTGCACGTAAATCAATCTTTTTTTCTTCTTCTTCTCCAGTTAGACAAATGGTCTGGGACCACTGCATTTCTTTAAATACTGTGTTTATTAACAGTAGCAATGGCAGCATTTGAAGTTGTACATAAGCGTGCACCATTTCACAAAAAAAAAAAAAAAAGCCTATTATTCATTTCATATATAGTTAACTTAAGTCTATATAGTAATTATTGGGACAGAGTCACGAGCAGAGGCGTCCTCAGGGTAGATTTAACGTCCAGGACCAGACGCCACTGACCGTCATCTGACCGCCTGACCTTCAAGTGTTTCAGACCTTGTCTGCTGAGTAACGCGGTTGTTCAAACATGAATCCAGTGACTGCTTTTTTTCATTTTTCAGATGAGGTTGGAAACAAGTGGCTCAATACGAATGACGACATTTGCTGCAGATGTCGTACGCCTCAGTACACCGTAATAAGTCCAAACACGGCGTTCCTGGTTGGTACGTAGTACGCCGCAGTAACGGTGATGAAACTACAGCATTAACCACCAGCTTTCACTTGTGGAAAGCCGAAGTGAACAACCTCCTAGAGCACCAGGGTGCGCTGCGTTTTACTACCGTGGCAGCGGATGGTCTTTAGGGACGCGCCATGAAAACGTAGACATGTCAGCTGCAGACTGGACGTTTGTCCAAAAGCAGTGAAAAGTACTTCTGTAGATACCGTTTACATTATTTTTATTAGTTTTGACGTTTAAGTTTGTGCTCTATTATTCTAACGGAGTACTCTAATGTTGCCGCTTTGTTCGTCGTCGTCAGTTTAACATTAAATCCATTTCTGACAGTAAAAACTGGATCAGTATGCGCTGGGAGGGACCGAGTCCAAAAGCGGTGATGGTGAATTAGGATGAGGTCACGTAGCAGCGAGCTGCATCAAAGAGGATGACGAGGAGCCGCTCGACAAGCGGCAGAGATGCTGAGATCAGGTCTGGGTCTTCAGGCAACCGTGATGAAGATGACTTTTTAAGATTTCTCTTATTCCCATTTCTGCAGTAATGTTCTGGAAAATAAGCATTTTTTCTTGCCTGTTTACGGTCCTTAGATCATTGCTTTAAACCCATTCCCATCTTTTTTTCTGCCATTTGCCTTTTTAACTGCATTTCTTAAAAGGCAAACTTCAATCTGAAGTAGGACCGTCTTTTCCTGCTGTTTCTGTACAGCAGAGTAGTTGTGCCGACGTACTTGTAGAGCAAACAGGATTTACTTTGTGCAAATATTACATACATCTGAGAAAAAATTCAATCCGGTTTACAAACAGCAGCAACCAGACACTTGTGGGTTTTTTAACCGTCCAGCGCACACGGCAGGACTGCACAATAACACTGACGTGTCATTTCCACCGTGGCACCAACATGACTCCAGAACTCCAAAAGACTGCTTGGACAGCATCCCATGACTCTGTCATCTCTAAAGGAGTCGGGTGTTCAGCTTTTGGATGTCAGTGAAGTTTTCAGCGTCTTCTTCAGTTAACTGCATTGTTGATGTAGATCGTTCCTGTTCTAGTTTCTAGCGGGTCAAGAACTCCCCATGAACGGAGATCATTTATTTGTTTTTTTCCAAACTTGGTAAGTTTTTATGTTCCATAACGGCAGAACAAGCTACCTCTTCTTTAACTCCATAATCTCTTGAAGACTAGATTTTTGCTGGTACTACCTACAGTGATTTCAGTACACCGGCACCAGAAGCCAACTCCAATATTCCTTACTGAGCTGGTTGTGAGTCACGTTTGGTGAAGCATGGATTTAAAAAAGGAAAGCATAGCACTTACGTTCCACCACAGAATTCGATGGAGGTCAGGGACCCTGCAGCACTGCTGGGGTCGTCGAGCAGCTCCTGGACGGGGATGCCGATGGACACGACTCGAACCGGATCAGGGTAAGTCTCATCGAACACGGCCCGCAGACCCTGGATCGCCTTGGCCCCTGCTAGAGGAGCTTCCATGGCGTAAACAGGCTGCAGGTTTTAGAGGCATGAGGTTGAGGTTAAAGCAACACTCCAAAGTTACTTCTTTAAACCATCGTAACCTGGCATATCTTGCATGAAAAAAAACAAACATACAACAATGCATTTGCAGTTTTAAACTTTTGCTTTGTGAGTTCAGTATTTTATTTCAACTTGCTGGTATTTTCTTTATGTTTTAATCTGTTGCTCTTTTGCTATTTTTATTATAGATTTTTTTTCTGTACGGTGTCCTTGACTGCTCTGAAAAAGTGCCTGTAAATAAAATGTATTTTCATCATCATTTATTTCTAAATCGACCCTGGATTTATGAGTGTAAACTGTTAGGAACCAAAATGATGTGAATCGAAGCAGCTTTTTTAATCCTGACAAGACTCCAAGAGGCGACGCGGTTCCACTGCCGTGACGGAGTGGATGGGATCGCTACGGACCAACGGAGTTCATTTCAACTTCGTACGTGTACAAAGAGTTTTGCCTCAAGCATGTGATAAGACTGCATAAGTCGACTACTGATGTCACACAAACTACTGTCATGAGACGTAAAAGGAGGGTTGAAGGCAAAAAAAACAACAAAACAAACTTAAAAGCTAAACTCCAACATATTGAGTCAAAACTTATCTGAAAGCAGATTTCCCTCAATAAATTCCACAGACTCGTGATCCACTGTGCGTTCCGGCTCTGACCTTCGCATCTCTTATCATAGCGCAGGCGATCTCCTCAGTCCGCCGGATCTCGTCTGTGCTCAGAGCCCCTTTGGCAGTAAAGTCAAAGCGCAGACGATCGGGTGCGACCAGCGAGCCCCTCTGATCGGCCTCTCCCAGAACTCCTCTCAGGGCAAAGTTTAAGATGTGAGTGGCGGTGTGGTTGCTCATGATGGGCCGACGGCGAGCCTGGAACAAAACGCTGTCAGATAACTCATTTGTTCACGCGCTGAGACAAACGCGAGCGCAAAAAAATACAACCTCACCTCGTCGATATGCAGGGTGACGCGGTCGCCAACTTTCAGGGTTCCATAGACGGTACCGATGTGGAGAACGTAACCACCTCGTACCTGAGTGTTCTTCACAGTGAACTCCATCCGCTGCAAAGATCGACAGAGAAGCAGAGACGCGGCGTGGTCACGAGTGTTTGTGTGGCAGGAAAAGCCACGGCCCACACCCCTCTGATAGGTTTTATGTGCATTTCTTTCCAGACGGAGTTAAAACACAGACGAGAAGATAAAGCCTGAACAAGGATCATTCAGATGTGAATGTTTATATGCCATTCAGGCTCTTAAGTTGACTTATAGCAACACAAACAGTTTCTCATCTTTTTTATTCATTCTTTAGTTAAAGGTGAATTTGTAACAGAAAGGATCAGGCGGAACAATTTATATTTAAAGTTCTCCAGCTTATTCAATTTCTTATCCAATCTACCCGGTTAGACGGCTGTTGTGGCAACATTTCAAGCATCTTCAAGCACGTTATTAGTCATTTCAAAGCCTTAAAAACACAACATTCACATTCAAGGATTTCAAGCACTCGAAGGAACCCAGAGAGCCACTAAAACAAAAGTGTCAGGTAGCTGGTGTCATTTTTCCATTTTCTCAAATTTATCAGCCAACAGTTTTAGAATCTCCTGGTTTTCCAGGTTGTTACTGAAATGTTTCCGTCGTCTCATTGCATCTGGAAATGAGAGCATAGAGCATCAACAGCTGACTATAAATAGAAAAAAAGAAATCCTAAACGTGGACTTTTGGTTAGTTTTGGGTCTGAGTTTTACTGCAACTAGGTGCATACCAGAGGTAGTCCAGGATGCCGCGGTGTTCACGGTGCTCCGTGGTCGACAGCTGATGTCACACTGATGTAGAATCCTGAGCCGTACTTAACCTAACCTCTCTTTTTTTTTTAATAAACACAGCAATTCATCGCTTAACTTTGTACCATTTCAAGTTAGTCATAAGATTTGAACAGCTTTAATTTCAAATATTTTTTAAAAACCATGGGATGTTATAAAGCCTTTGTCCGGTAGTGTATATATGTTTTTAAATATATTTTTGTTGTCCTTACATCTTCCGTGTTGTCGTTCTCTCTCAGCATATATCCCTCGTCAAACGTCTGTCCACCCTGCTCTGCGTAGAAGGACGTGCGGTCCAGCAGCACGCCGCACTCCTGACCCGTTGTGACTTCGTCGCAGAAGCTGCGGTCGCGGCGCAGAGCAAGAACTGTAGCTGAGACCTGCTGGAACTCTGTATGCACACACCGGAAAAGGCTGTTAGTTTTGGGAGATGTACAAAAGAAACAAAAATTAAGCTCCCTAAACTAACAGCTGAAGTGACGAACCGTAGTTGCCATTGTCGTCTGAGGTGTAATGGTATTTGGGAGAGTCATCTGTGGGCGGGGTCTCCTTGTTTCGCAGCTCCTCGATGGCGTAGATGTCCAGCATGATGTGGTCCTCGCCTCCTGCTCCTTTGCCTTGGGACTTCAACTAAACACACAAAATACTGTGTTGTTTCCAGTAAAGTAAATTTACAGATCTGCATGTTGGATGTGTCAGACAAGTTTCTTAAAACATAAATAAAACTCTTTAAAGCAACTAAATTGCACTGACTTGTGGACTTAAAACAGCTGCACAGTTTCAGTGATTTTATGTTCAGGTTTTTTCAGTATGGGTGTGAAATGAGGTCTTGAAGACTAAGCAGGTATTTCATGTGAGCAAAAGCTGACCTGCACTGTGTTATGTTATGAACAGGCTTTCTAAGACAAACATTTGGTTATTTGTAGGAGCACAGTACAACCTAATGTAGCTAGTTACATTTCTATTCATGTAGTGTGCAAAACTTAGTTTTTATTCACTTCACTTCTAATCTTAGAGTTGAATGAATACGTACAGAACATTAGAAAGAAAAACAGAGATATTTAAGTCTTTAAATTCCTTCAGTCTGTTCAGAAGTACCTAATCATCTGAAAACTGAATAAATATGAACCTATAGTAGTTTACTCTGCAGCTCAAGTACACACACACACACACACACACACACACACACACACACACAGGTGTGTTTGATGGTAATTGAGAAGCTGTAGTATTATCAAAAAATAAATAAATGAAACAAATAAATAAAAATCCTGTTGCTGCATCAAACTTTACAGGTTTTGCACAGGGCAGTAACGTAAATGTGGGTTTATTTAAACACCAGGTGCACTACTTGTGATTTTCACTTACAGCACAGAACCCCAGAACGCTGACACAAGGTAAAACACTGTGCCCACAGGACACGATACACTACTCATAACACAACTAGCCAGCACAATCCAGTCAGTGCATATATATTTAAAAAAAAGCTTCCTTCACTGCCCCCCACCCTACTGTCCTCTCCTCACCTGTGCAGCCTTCTTCTCCTCTTCAAATGCAGCCAGATCCACTGCCATGCCCTTCTCCTCAGCTATGAGGGAGGTCAGGTCCAGAGGGAAACCGTATGTGTCATACAACAGCCAAGCTGTGTCACCTGCACGCACAGAGACACATCCAGTTGATATGCAGGAGAGGTGCCGCTCAGACACACTTCAAACATGTTTGTGCTCTTGCTGCTTTTCCTCAGCGTATGTGTATCTTGACCCGGACTGCAAAGGATCCTTTCAATCTATTCACTTTTTTTTTTTTTTTTTTTTTTTTTTTTTTTTTTTTTTTTTTTTTACACACTGTAGAAATAAATTAAAAGCATAAAACAGAATCGCTGCAAAACCTGGCAGACCAAGCTTCAAAATTAGTTTAATATTTGCATTAACCCTACAGGAAGGACAGCTGGATTTAAACCTCCAAATTTATTTAAAAATCACAGTATTAGAAATCTAATTCTCTCCCTAGTTAGTTCCTTTCAGCCAATTAGAAGATTTTAGGAACTGAAATCCAAAGAAAAGAAAACTGCTTCCAGTGAAGCTGCCAGCAGACAAGAAACAACATGAACACAGAAGTTGTGAGGCGCCTCACCTGGGATGGTCTTGCAGTCTCCCAGACTCATTATCTTTCTATCGAGGATGCGGCGTCCTCTACTGAGGGTTTTCAGGAACTGCGCCTCCTCCTCGTTGATGATGTCTTTCACCATCTCTGGATCTTTCTTCAACTCTGGGAATGCCTCACCCTGGAGGACGAGAGTCAAGACAGACGTCACAGATGAGAGAAGGATGGAAAGGAGGAGAGATAAAAAGCAAAAGGTGGAGAGGACGTAAGTATTATAGAATATAGTAAGTAAGTAGAATATAGAAGGAAAAAAAATTAAAAATGTGTATGGACAGAAAGAGCTCATATCCACTATTCTTCCTTTTACGTTTCAAGTTTTCTGTTCACTAAAGTCTTAGATGAAGTCAACATCCGTACGTAGAAAACTTAAGTCTTGTCATATATAGATATATAGATAGATAAACAGCGCCCCCGTGTGTTCAATCTGGGAACGTTTCATTTGTACAACAACTTCACAGCAGTAATAGGAAAGGTTTGTTGTGGCAATTGTTTAAATCCTGCCTTTAATAAAAGATTTGGAATGCAAAAACATTTACTTCTCAGGTTTCATAAGCGTATGTGCAACAACTTCTTCTTTCTATCTTTAACATCTGGAGCACAACAACAAACTGTTGGTCTACATTTAAGACAATGTCTGCTGGCGTCAGTCAGTATTTGTCTTATTTTATCCATTGCAGCTCTATTTTAAAATCTTGATTTGAAATATTGCTGGGTACTTTGGGTATATGGAATAAAAACACGGCAGGTCTGAAGTCTCACCAGAGAATCGACCACCACATCCACCAAAGAGGCGAAGAAGCCCCTCTGAGCTCCCAGCTTCTCTTGAGAGTAACGAACTGCACGACGCAAGATCCTCCTCAACACGTACCTAAACACAGATGACACGAAAACATCAAAACGAGATGCTGCAAATGGAGTAAACACTCACACACGTCCTGCATATGGTCTGAAAAAGGGTTTGCGGAGTATTGATGTAATAAATTAACTTGGCGTTCTTCAATTTAAAAGCACTCGTTTCAGAAGTCATCACTTGTTTAATCAAACTTGTTAAATGTAAAATACAATGAAGTTGCAAATGCACTAATTATTCGATTTCACTTCCAAGACATGTAATATTTTTTTGCCTATCTGTCTTGGTCCTGAAATGCCTCACCCTCTTCCTACGTTGTCTGGCCGGCCCCCATCTGATAAGGCGATGGTGATGGTGCGTGCGTGGTCAGCGAGGACGCGGTAGGCCATATCGATGCCATCAGCATCCTCAGCACCTACTTTCCCAGAGTAAGGTCGAGCACCGGTACCCTGAAATAAATAATATCACTGCACATTAGACGCACGGTTCCAAACCAGTTTATTCTGATGTAAATATAAAAACCGTTTTGGAAATGTTCACAATGTACTTAAAGGTTAAACTTAAAACAACTACTTCATACTTACGCCAGTTTGCTGAATAGTTTTACTTCAATCTCATCTACAGCAACCTGTGATACGTCTGCCTGTGAGGTCAGTTTAGGATTCATCTTTATTTATTGGAAATTATAAATTAAATATATTGCTATTAAAGATGATTTTCTCAGAATAAATAATTTCATTTAAATGTCCCTGATGCAGCGTAGGGCACCCTGCCATGTTCATTTCTCTCCTGAGAAGAAGTAAAAATGGTTACATTTTACAAATCTTTGCCTTAAAAACGTGTAACTTCGGTACCTTCTGAATGGCCTCAAAATATGGGACGAAGAGGTCGGTGTCATAGTTGGACATCTTGTTTTGCAGCACGGACACCAGACGCTCCAGACCCATCCCAGTGTCGATGCTCTTCTTAGGAAGCGGCTTCAGCTCCGTCTCCGACTCTCTGAGCAGGTTGGAATCGGGAAGCAGCAAAAACACAAATTCATCCACCAGTAAATCCGTCCATGCACTTTAGATGTTTCAGTCTTTTAGTGAAGAGCACACTGGCTTACGGGTTTCACCGCTAAAATTAGTTTCAAGTTTAATTACAATTGTAAAAAGAGGAAGAGACACAACTTCTCTGATTTTATTTTATACATAGACTCTGTAAAACTATTATTGTCTTTACAAATTAGAAACCAAAGGCCTCCAGGTTTTTTCTGGTAAATGATTTGTGAACAGTCTTTATTCTCCATGTTACCTGTTGAACTGGATGAAGACAAGGTTCCAGATCTCCAGCACATTTGGATCATCCATGTTTACCAGGTGAGAGGCATCCCTCCCACCGATGCGGTCGTAGTGGATCTCACTGCAGGGACCGCAGGGACCGGTGTCTCCCATCTCCCAGAAGTTATCCTTCATGCTGCCTGGGAGGATACGAGCCTCATCCACCCTGAGCAAAAGAGGCAGAACTTAACAGATCGACTTTATTAACCAGTAAAACACAAACAAACAAACAACAAAAAGTTAATTTTTCCAAGTGGAAAAAGTCGATTATCTTCCTTTTTCCGTGGGTTAATGCTCCATGCTTCGATATTTTATATAATCATATATAACGTAAATATTTACCTAGTTTGGCCTGTCATCTAATAGTCTGACTATTAGCGGGATCAGAAACAAACAAATGGCAAATGGAAGATGTTAATAATTCATTTTTCAGGGTGTTCCCACAACATGTTAATTTCTGGTTGAGTCATCCAAACATATTCGGCAACCCATTCATAAATACTTTTTTAAACTGTCAAAACAGTAAAATCCACTGCAGAGCTGCAATGAGAGTCACTTCATCCCACCGTCCATGTCACGTCCAACACTTTTTAGCAACTTTTATTGGAGAGATTAAAGATTAAAGCTTCCATCTCACCCCAGGTCCATCCAGATCTGTTTGCACTCCAGGTCTGGCTCCAGGCCTGCATCAGCATTGCCCCCGAAGTAGGTGACATAGAGACGATCAATGCAAATGCCAAACTCCTGAGTCAGCAGCTCCAGGGCCATCTTACAAGCCAGTTGCTGCAGAGGAAAATGAATGGAGATATTTTCTTTTCTGATTGTAAATACCTGGTTGTCCTACGTCCTACATATTTTTACCCATGTGCAAGTAAATACATAGCATTTAAAAAAAAGAAAGAAAGAAAAACTATGGGTGATGTACAGAGATTGGAATTTTTTTTTTAAATCTTCAAACATGAATATAATTTTCCTCTTTACAACAATGTGGCACAAAATAAAATCAACAAGTGAACAAGATAACATGATTAATACCTTAAAATAGTCACCAAAGGACCAGGAGCCCAGCATTTCAAAGAAGGTGTGGTGGTACACATCTTTACCCACGTCGTCCAGGTCGTTGTGTTTGCCTCCTGCACGGATACACTTTTGAGTGTTGGCGGCACGAAGCAGCTTGGCCATGGGGTGGGAAGGGTCGATGGTGTTCAGGAATATGGGCTTGAACTAAAAACAAGAAGTAAACAAAATCCAATTCATGAACTGAGCTTTACTGAAACTTCACTAAGAATAGTTAGGATAATTATGGCTTTCAAAATTTTATTGTTTTTAATGTGAGGGTGTACACACACACACACACACACACACACACACACACACACACACACACACACACACACACACACACACACACACACACACGGTACCTGGTTCATGCCGGCATTGGCGAACAGCAGCGTGGGGTCATCCAGTGGGATGGTGGATGAGGAGTGGACATACTGGTGCTCAAAGCGCCGAAAGAAGTCGATGAATTTCTGGCGAATGTGAGCTGCACTCAATGTGGAGTCCATTCTGAATCAGCTCTCTGAACATAAATACGTAAAAAAAAAAACACTTTTAGTTCAACACTGTGTGTTTAAATCTGCAGCTTCTGATCATGGCCAAATTTAGGTCAAATTAAAGAAGTCTGTTTCAAATGTTGGTGCAGAACTGTACCCATTTTAAAATTAGAATTAAATTAAAAAGACCAGTTGCATAGTGCATGCAGCAGTGAACCAAAGTGAGGGATCTCACTGCTCTTCTAGAAACAAGTGACTACATGGTAATCAGTTTAGCCTGTTGTGCAAGTTACCCATTTCCCTACGTCGACTTCACATTATTTCCTCATGAACGAATAAAAGCAACAACAACAACAACAGAACAGCTCTGGGAAAGCTTTAGTTTTCATGTCGGACCCCTGGATTGTATCAGGTATTACATGAAGATACAAGAAGTGTCGTCTGGAAGTTAGACTATAAGACTGTAATAAGAAAGTTAAAAATGTAATAAAAAAAAAAAAAGTAGTAGGCAATGCTTATGTTGAACAGTTTTTACATCATCAAAAACATTAATAAGTTAGGTATTTAATTATTGGGAAAAGAAACTTCCATTGGCATATTTAACTTCCTAGAAAACATACTTTCATTTTTATTTATCTTAGTCTCAAGCTAAGAATGATGGCTATTTTCATTTATTGGCAATCATTTGAAATGTCTCCTCTCATTTAACCACCACAGGACGTTTTTGAGGTGTGCATCGTGCCGTCTTCAGCTGTCAACAACAACTTAGTAACCCTGTGGTTTCCTGACCCCATTTGTACCTTTTCATCAGTGAGATATTATATGTTGTAAAAAATTAACCACACCCATCCAATGTAATATTCAGCAGGTAAAAAAAAAAAAGGACTTTTCCTTTGTAACACCTATAAAAAAAAGATATTCCACTGATACTGTTAAACTTTGATGATACCATGGGGGTTTAAACTACTACAGCATCACAAAAACAGTGTGCTGTGCATAATTAAAAGACTGGGAGATGAATTCCCAGAAGTGGACTTAGCCGGTGAAGGAAACCTCACAGCTGGTTCCCCCAGCTCCCCACCACAAACAAGCGGATGGTACACAGCTTCTCCTGACTGTGAAACCAGACAACTAGAGACCAGACAACTAGAAACCTCACAGCTGGTTCCCTCAGCTCCCCACCACAAACAAGCGGATGGTACACAGCTTCTGTCCCCATCCTGACTGTGAAACCAGACAACTAGAGACAGTCGTGATTGGCTGCAGATCTCAGCCGTGTGGTCACTACAGAGGCCGCAAATATGAACAAACAGCAACATACTAATACTCAAATGTTAGAACAGCAAGGACGCTAACTAAAATATGAAAAAATATATTTATCTTTGTACCCACAAGCGTTGGCAGCAGAGTCACACTACAGATTATAGCACAAAGTCTCAGAGAAGTCGTCTGCAGTCTTGATGACACAAACAAACATACTGCAAGTATGCTTCGCAGCAAAGCGTTTCCATGAAAAGCAAAAGGTATGTCAAAGGTAATTTCGTCACAAACGTTTGCGAACAGCTGCGCCGTAGTTTACCGGTGAAGTTGGGACTAATTCGCTGATTTTAGACACCGGTCAGAGACACTAGCTCGAGCCGACGTTAGCGCGCTAACGCAGACGTTAACCACAGGGTCCACTCGTTTGAGTTCGGGCTCAACTGACATATTCCAAAACCGATTTCAGAAGAATAAACGCTTTTTGCTTCAACTGCTCAATTGAAGATGATTATACTCACAGAAGCGGCCGTTGTCGCAGAACGAGTCCGTTTCAGCTCCCAGATACACGGCTGCAAGCACGCTGCTCAGTCACAGGGGGAAGCGCAGAGGCGTTGGTCACGCCCACAGAAAGCGCCCATTCGTCCAGTCGTGCCGTTGCATCAGAAACTCTCAACTCCTATTGTGCTCTTATTGGACAACACTCCTGTCAATCACAACCGAGCCCGCCGTATCAGTGATACAAACTTTACTGTCCTGGCTGATGCAACGAAAAAGGCACAGCTGCCAAAATATGATTTCACTCTCCTTGTCTTTGAAACTTGTCCCTCGACGAGGCATGTTGTCTTGATAAACGTGTGCAAATATGTTAAATGTTGCTTTCAAATGTATGTTCAAAAAGATTTTCTGAAATAAAGTGAAGGATAAAGTACCACGATTTTTTTCATTCAAAATGTTTTAAATAATTCAAAAAGGAAATGGCAGATGTTGTACATAAATAAACATTGATAGATATCACCTGTTTGTGATATTTCTAGATTTTATGACGTAGATGAATGTGAAACATCGCTGCATGTGACCTATTCGCGCTTAGCGGAACTGTTCTTCGCTCGCTGTTCTTCGGGGGACTCGTTTGCGAGTGGCCGCTTCGCGCTTTGCTCCAGCGCTTCACGTTGTCCATCAACATGCCGACTGACACTAAGCGCGTCCGCGGCCCCGACGTGTCTCAAAGCCCGTCTCTGTTTGTGTGCAGAGCCGCGACTGTTCTCCCCTCGCCCGCTTCTCGACCAGATGGTCGGCAGCGGGATCAGGTGGACGTGCGGCCGGTTTTTGTGCGCTGCGGCCTGGTGAGTCAGGCTAAAGGATCCGCGTACATGGAGGCTGGGAACACCAAGCTGGTGTGCTGCGTGTACGGCCCCAGAGAAACGGAGCGCAAAGACGACACAGACATGAAGTCTGGACGGTAGGCAGGCAGGCAGGCGGGCGGGGGTGAACATCTAGATGTTAACACAAACAACAAATGATCTTAACAGAGGATTGAAATTAGTATTACAAGTTGGTGATGCATGCAAAAAGAAATGTTCTCTGGAAAACATTGAATGACCAGGATCAAACATCACTTAAATATTTAGTAAAAGTAAACTAACAATCTAATCAAGAGCAATGCTTACTGATTATTAATGACCACGTGAAGAGAACTCCCATTCAGTGAGGATGAAGAGCAACCTTATGAAAAGCACTCATCAATGAGAAAACACAAGTTTCAGTTATGGAGGATTCTAGTCATGCCTAGGGAGGATGAATATTGGACTCTGGAGCAGTGAAAAATTGTCACGTGGTTAAATAAGTCCAGATTTGTAAACCTTAAGAGTGAGTTTACCCACAACAATACGTGTTTTTTTTTTTTTCTTTTTCTTCTGGGTTTCTCTGTCCCAGGCTGACCACTGACATGCGTTTCGCGCCGTTCTCCTGCCCAGAGAGGGGCTCCTGGATCCAGGGGAGCCAGGACAAGGATTTCTCTCGGATGCTACATGAGAGTCTGCAGCCAGCTGTGTGCCTTCAGAAATATCCCCGATCTCAGATCGAGGTCAACGTGATGATTCTGGAGAACAGCGGTTCAGTTCTGGCTCATGCCATCACATGCGCCTCTCTTGCACTTGCAGATGCTGGGATTGAAATGTATGATGTGGTGCTCGGGTGTTCCATGCACCAGGATGGCGCCTCCTTTGTGGTTGACCCTACTTACATGGAGGAGAACAGTCAGAGCTCAGGCAGCAGCGACAACCAGGGCGGCCTGACCATTGCATTCCTTCCCAGTCTGAATCAGATTTCAGGGCTGCAGTCGGATGGAGAAATGGCCGAGGAGACTCTGACAGCAGGGATTCGGACCTGCATTGAGGGTTGTTATAAACTGTACCCAGTGATCCAACAAGCCCTGGTCAAGGCTGTGCGCAAGGCTGCTCCCCCACCATCAGAGAGCTGAGACGCAAAGTCAAAACGTGGTTCATAGTTCTTCTGGTTTTACAGAAGAGTATTAGGGCCACTGAAGAGAAAAAAAATACACTTCTAAGAAAAGAAGTGAGAATTCTGACATTAATCTTCTGACTGAATTGGTTTTTTTTTTTCTTCAGTGGCCCTAATATTCTTCCGTATGGTTTAGAATCTGTAGTCTGTACAAATTGTAGTCATTTTTTTGTAATGTATGTCAGTATTCTTTGTTTTAAATCAATGTGCGAGTCTCAGATTCAAGACTGTAAAACTGTTGAGATTGTTCACCCTGAATGTGCTGTCAAGAGGCAAATCCCTAAGCGCCAGG
The DNA here is from genome assembly GCA_014839995.1 of Xenentodon cancila. Lineage (NCBI taxonomy): Eukaryota > Metazoa > Chordata > Actinopteri > Beloniformes > Belonidae > Xenentodon > Xenentodon cancila. Next base: position 9,541,899 of record CM026199.1, read on the forward strand.
CGACAAGTTAAATGGACTGTATTGGTTTGATCAGTCATTTGTCTCGAGTAGATTGGATTTTCAGAGGGTCTTCAACTCTTGGACTCCAGCCATGGTCATTATCTGTTCTCTAGGTAACGTTTGAGTGCTTTGAACCTATACTGTCACAAACTAAATTAGATGAGCCTTCTCATTTGTGCCGCCTCCTCCTGGCTGTGATCTGAAAATGAGTCTCAGCAAAATGTAATGAATGTTTCCTTGATCCCTTTTCTGCAGCTGGAGGAGAGGAGCCTGCAAGGCAGATGCGCAGGGGGTATCCTTTTCTACATTTGTAATGTAGGAAGGGGTAAGACTTTTATTTCCACATTGTGAAAAATAAATAAAAAAACTTAAGAAAAAAACAATCTGTAATGCTTGTGGAATAAAACTCATAACTCGGTAGGCTGAAATTAAGTGTCAGCCAGATGATGCAGCTGTGGAACATCTCATATTTGTTGTCATTAAAATTATTTTCAAAGAAAACTCAAGTAAGGATGCCTTGTTTTTTTTATTTTTTAAATATCTACTCATTTCTTCTCTTGTCACCTTGCATCCTTTGCTTGCATTGCAAGTAGGAGGGATTGGTGGGAATAAGGTGACAGGAGAGGACTTGAGCATGAACAAGCTGGGAAAAGAGATAAGGGGATTTGAAACTTGTTAAACCGCAGGTAAGTTAAGCCTGTAAGCCTTGAATCAGTCTGTAAATGACTCTCGCCACTAGAGGTCGCCCCATCCTCAGCTGTAGTTACAACCAGTCTGTGAGGGGTTTCAGCACCGATGTAAAACCACTCGATCTGCATCGCCTGCAGTTTGCACTCGCGTTCAACTTTAAATGTTAATTTGCTTTATCACAGCACAAAGGTTACCGTTTTCAGAGATTCCGACGTGGAGTTTGTCCCCAAGGAGGAGACAATAATATTACTGTGAAAATACTTGAGACAAAACTATTTTATCATGCCACATTTCATTTTTACCTTTTTATTTCTATTTTTTTCCAACCTTATACTTAGTACATTTTAGTCTCCCCTACAAAAATTAAAAGTATCTCTATACTTTTAATTTTTGTAGGGGAGACTATTTAACATTAAATATTTAATCTGGTCGTGGAGCGTAGAGGATGAATGTATGTCCCCAATTCTAAAAAAAAAAAAAAAAAGGTACATTGTGTAAAATGTAAATCTGATCCCAAACCCATGTCTTATTCACAGAATAGAAAAGGAAAAAAAATCTCAAATTAAGGAATGTTTGTCTCAAATGTTGGGACAGGGTGTTTGCTGTGTAGCAGCCGCTTTTCTTGAAACAATAGTTCATATACGTCTGGGAATTTAGACTAGTTTAGTTGGAATTTTGGCAGAGAAATGTCACATTCTTTGTTTTACAAAGGTTTCCAGCTGCTCAATTGTCCTGGGTTGTCTGTTGTACTTTTCGTTTAAGGTGCCAGCTGTTTTCAGTTGTTGAGAAGGCCGGACTGCCAGCAGGCCAGTTCAGCGGCTGGACTATTTTAAAATGAAGCCACGCTGTTGGATGCAGGAGGTGGTTTAGTGTCATTTTGCTGATAGATGCAAGACCTTCTCTATAACATCTGGGTGGCAGCATTTGTTGCTCTCAAACCCCTTTATATACTTTGCAGAATTAGTGTTTTCTCTCCAGATGTGCAAGAGTGGGTATGAATGCATCCCCCACTTCTTGCTGGAAGATTTTACATGCTTTTGAGGTCAACAATGCAGAGCAACTGAGTGTGGAAAAGAGGTGAAGATGCATGTGGAAGCAGGTTGACATGGGTGGAGTAAAAGTGTCAGGGGTGATGTGTGATAAGACTATCACCAAGCATGGAAGGAAAAGTGTACCAGACAGAGGAGAAGGATGATGTTAGAACTGCCAGGAAGGAGGACTAGAGGCAGACCAAATAGATTTATGGATGTAGTGACAGAAGACATGAAGGTGTGAGAGAAGAGGATGCAGAAGATAGCGTTAGAGACAGGGTTAGATGGAGGCAGAAAAGAAGATTCCCTCAGAGATAAGAGGTTTTTGAACTGAGTGCTGATAACAATCCGGATGGTCCCTCTCCTTTGTCCAGATGATGTGGCATCCATGGTTTCCAAAAATTGCTTTTAGTGATTTTTATGACAGAATATTGCCCCTTTTTAATACAATGCTGCCTGAGGGCCGGAGATTAGACGGACAATATCGATTTTCAATCTTGTTGCACACATTTCTCCAGAGTCTCTGAATCTTTGACGTGTTCTGTAGATGAGATATTCAAAGTATTCACAATTTGAGATTCTTTCACAATTTGCAGATGCAGGGCCCATGGACCCAGCTACCCCTCTAACAGGCTCTTTATACTGGTCTCATCACTGACCAGGTGTTTCTTTTTGGTACCACTTATCTTTTTTCGAGCCTTTTGTCTCAACGTTTTCATGTGTTGCTGCCATCAAATCCAAAATGAGCTAATATTTTTCATTAAATGGCAACATGTCTACTTTGAACACTGAATGTGATTTGCATTTCACTGTTTATTAGATTTGCAAGTCATTGTATACCGTTTTTAATTTAGATTTACACAGCAATCCAACTTTATCAGAATCAGGGTTGTAGAAAGTAGGTGCTGATGATGTTCAAAAGGTGCATCATGTTCTGCAGCTCAGCCATCCCAACTTTTCTGGTAATTAAATGTTAACATATTTAAAACACAGTGTCCATACAAACATAAAAGTAATGTGTTTTTTTCTTTTGTGTGACACACACAAATCTTATGTTATCACATAAAAGGGCACGTTCTTTATTTTTCTATTCAGACATAGACCAACAAAACAGCACTCCAATGTTGAGACAGCAACAAACAGTTCAGCATCATCCCAGAATGACTTCAAAACAAACTACTGATGAGCACAAACATTATTATATCACACAAACAAAATCAGTTTTCAAACCATTCCAACTCTGCATTTAACCCTGGTGGAAAGTAAGACGTCAGTGAGTGAGATGCCTCACTCTGCTGCGGACAGCTAAAGTCTGACAGTCTAAGGCAGTCTCGTCCTTGCTCCACAGCTGTCAATCACTGTTCCTTCAGCCAATAGTACAGCTTGCAGTCGCTGTGGCTTGAGCTGGGAGGGGAGCGCGTGGGAGGGGGGGGCGGGATGTCATCGGGGTAGGCAGTGCGGGAATGGTTGCTCAGCTTAAACTGTATGAGATTTGATTAAGGGAAGGAAGGGGTGTGTGTCATGTTTCGGAGCCACAATAACAAAAAAATAAATAAAACACAAAATTAGTTCAGACTAGCATTCAAATGTTTTTTTGTTCATGTCACTGGCCTGAACGTTGACAGAAAAGAGCAACATTTTAATTCACAACTATGAAAACAACAGCAACATGGGGTTTGTGATAGAAGTGTATGATGAATGTAGTGTGTGAAAGTCAAAGTCAAAGTCAAGCCTTGAATCTGTGTGCAGTTTTCTGACTGTTGCAAGCCACTCTAAAGCTTGCGACTTTGAGTAAATGTGTGTGTATGTGTGTGTGCTGATTGTGTTCTTTTGTGTATTTATCTGTAGGCCCTGTTGTGCCGCGGGTACGGAGACATGATTGCGTCCACGCTACCTTCGCTGTCCGAGCTGCTGTCAGAGTCGCTGCTGCCAGAATAAACACAGAGTCCTGGTAAAACACCGACACACACGGCTGCTGATGGAAGGTGTATCACGCCTTGGCGAGAGCTCAGGGGAGCCGACGGCACCTTGGCCGTCAGGCCAGGAACTGCTTGTTGATCCTCTGCCTCCCTCGTCCCTCCTCCTGCTTCACTCTCCTGTTCTGAAAAGCACATCGTACTGTAAGGCTCAGGGGTCATGCACCATGACATCACCAAGCCTTCCTTTCTTCGTGACGCAGGTGTGGAATCAACATCTACAATCTACATCATCTTAATGAAGGTTGCAACATTTCTAAATTTGGTTAATTGAACGTCAAGAGAAACGGTTCCTAAAATGTGATATGTAGACATGCATCACAGCCAGCCTCATCTAAACAGGCAGAACTCCCAGACTGCACGTCCCAAGACTTGACATATTAGCAATAAGGCGTAAGAGGTTAACTTTCAACGCACAGAACTGGAAAGCCACGACTGCATAATGAACACGACAACACTGCAGATTTGGGATTCTGCAAAGCATCACTGTGTGTGTCAGACTTTATCTAAACTTGAAATAAATCCCCTTTGAGCTGTTGGACCGTCTGATTTTGCCACAAAGTCCTTATTTCTCACCACAACATTACAAACAGAAACATCTGTGAAGTGTACACAGGCTTAATGCACTACAAATACACGCTTTTCTATTGGCATTTCATTTCATTCGAAGACAGCGCCATGCACGGGACTAAATGAGGGTACATACGAACAAAATGAGTGAGTAGAGTGAGATACAGGTCTCCTTGTTTTTGAGTGCTAGAAACCACTGATAAATGAAATGTATCATTATCATCAATATTAGTATTATTATTATTATTATAAGAGAGACATCTAGTGGTTGGCGTGATATTCTTTTGAAGACGCAGCAAACCCAGTCTAGGTCAAACATCCCCTGCAGGTTAAACTACAGACACAATGACAGTGCAGTGGGGTTTAAGACATCATGTGACTATCTTACATCACGCTGGAGTTTAACTCAGCAATAAACATAAAAGCTAGTAACAATGCAATTAGCACAAGCTTTCATTTTGTTTTCCATATCCTCTTGTAAGTTCTTCTCAGGACACTGACGCTTGATCCTGTTACATCGCACCCGTTTATTTGCTTCGTTGCTCTTATTATTGGATCTTTACAAAGATTTTTGTGCAAGTCAACATTTTATGGTGAAATGCAAGAGGGAAATAAGGTACAGGTTGACAGTTAAAATGAAATTTTAAGTTATTCATCGGTTTGTGCTGGAGTTGGTGTTTCATGGGCTGAGCCTTCCTTCCACAGTCCCTGCTGTGTTGGAGACCCAGATGTGTAATATTATAGTTATGTTCTTGTTGCTGTAAAAATTAACATTACTTAAATAACCTCCAAGTGATTTGGTTCCATTAAGACCAGATCCAACATCTGCGCACGAGAGCATGTTGTTATAAACTAGCTGAATCATGGTTTTAGTTTATGGCCCATTGTCATCATCATCAGCCTTCGTCCTGCAGGAAAGGACATCTGGTCATTACCAGGTATTGAAATGAGGCCATGAACAAAATTACATTATATAAAATGTTTATCATTTTAGTTAATTAATAAAAACTATGTCAAAATGCAGAAGCAGTGTGTGAAATATATATAGCCTATGATTCAGCAGCTTGTAAATCCACCTTTAGCAGTAATAACCTGTAATTGCTCTCATATTTGTGAGGAGAAAATAAACGCAGCTCTTTTGGCTTTAAGAACAATTTTTTAGGCGTTTCAGACTGTGCTGCCATAGGTTTCATTTGCTCATTTAAAAAAAAGGTTGTTTTTTTTAAAAAAAGTATGAGTTAATTTTTTTTCTGGTATGAAAAGCTGAAGAATTGCAGCACACCTGTGAGTCTTTCTCCGTTTCCCGTCGCTTCTGTTGCTGCTGCTGTTGTGATTTCCACCTTCTGTTTCTTGCTGCTGTCTGATGACTGTGAGGAGCTGGGTCAGAAAACAAAGCCTTTTATACACACTTACATAACATTCATTTGGCTGTTTACTTTGTAAAAGGAGGTTTATTGTGGTGGTGATTAAGTCATTATTTTTTAAGATAATACTGCAACTTATGACATATAAAAGAGCAGTAAAACGTTTCATCTGGAAAAAAAATGATCTAATCAGTGACATGGCCACCTCAGTTCAATTAAAAATGTAGTGTAGAAAATTTGTTGGTAGATGATTCCCTTCCTTTCTCCTCATAAATCAGGGAGTGGAGGGGAGCTGAGAAGCCAACGCCACCCTTCACAACCAGCTGCTATCAACAGAGCTGCAAAGATGCAGCTGAAGCGGAGCTGTCATCCTGTATCACTGTGATCATTTTAACATGGTATGTCACAGACACTTCATTTAGGAATCAGGAAATTGTGTCAGCTTTTGAAAATGGTCCAAAATTAATCAATATGTAATATAAGTGATTTTTTGTGTGTGGGGAAGCCATATTCTTTGTGACCAGAGGTTGCAGTTGGTCTAAACTAAAACTCTTTTGGTTAAACCAGTAAAGGTTATCCTTTACTGATTACTGGCAGGCGAGGGCACAAACTAGCTGCATTTGATGACTGAAGAGTAGATTTACGGACATCTGACCAAGCATTCAAAAAAAGACATCAAGTTTAACAGATGAACATGTGTTTTCGTACTTGCGCCTTTTCACAGCTCCAGCCAATAAATGAGCCTGAGACAGGTGACTGGTCTTATGCTCCACCCCTAAAGGCTTAGGTGCCGCCTTCTTTTCAGGCTCTCTGCGGCTCTCTGCGGATACTTGCTTTACCAGAGCGCTGTGAAAGTACAGAGTTAAGGTGAACAAACCCCAGTGGAGCCCCAGAGGTCAGAGCTCTGGGGCAGTTCTGTAACAGCTTTGCATTGGTGAGAAAACGTGACAGAGTTCTGAAAGGCAAAGGCAAAACTAGGGCAGAGAAGGTAACAGAGAACTGCAACATCAGAAGGTGATCAACATTTAAAAGATATAAAAAATGGTTGAGATGCAGAGACACAAGAACTGGACAAAAACATAGTTTGAGATTAAAGGAATAGCCAGTAGTTTCCAATACACTTCAATGACACTGAAAGTCAAGTTTTGGCATTGTCTTTTCAGTTATATCAAACAAAAAAAATATTCCAAGTACAATTTTTTGAGAAAAATTAAGTCTACGCAAACGCCCCTCTCTTCCATTGATCAAATAATCTGTCTAATCTAATAATCTAATGATATGTCTTAACTTCTGGGATGGTCTTTACTTTGAGTAAAAGCACAGGAAGCCATCTCTGCTCCTTCAGGTATGGAGTAAAGATGGGAAGACTTGCTTTACTTCCATTGTTGCCCTTCAACTGGAAACGACAACTAAAAGCTGCATCATGTGGCATTCATTTGATTTATTTACTGCCGAGTCGTAAATGCTTACATAACAGTGCTTTGAACATTGAGTGTAGCCACATGACATCAACCCAGAATACTCTAAAGAAGGTCTGCAGTTCAAAATATATAATAAATATTTTGTGAGTCTTTAACAACAGATTTTACTAGCAGGAGATATATGGAAGATACAAAATATCTGCAATGTTCTTTAAATGGATTAAAACTATCACTGCAGGTATCAGTTTCTGATGCAGTTCCCATGACAACCTAATGTCAAACTGCTTTGTCTGCGAAGATATAAAGACACAGGGAAAAGAATTTAGAGGGAAAGAGAGCACGGCAAGCGGCCTAGTTCCCAACGCAGCCAAACTTGAACTCGGGATGTGAAGACGTTCAGTGTCTGAACTTAATTGTAACAATTATTTTACTGGTCTGTTATATACACCAATTCCTACATCCAGTAATGAATTACCATCATTATGTTTCATTCTCTCTCAAGAAAAATGACAATAATCAGATTTCTATTTTAAAATAAACACAAGAAACTTGTGCTCCATAGAGGAATCAGGACTCAGTATAAGACCTCAGCGCTGACTATATGAGCAACTGACCTGTCTTCGGGGTCTACAGGTGGGAACCTCCTTTTATCAGTGTTTGGTTTAGTTAGTCCTGCAACACCTCCCGAGGGCTAAGAGCCAGAATCTCTAGCATCCCAGAGATTCCTCTAATGCCAACTGCCCCCCACCATCACAACCTCCACTACATGACCTACCACAGGCTACCAGCACTGCCACCACAGAGAGGAACAGAGAGCAACGAGGAGGAGACGAGGCCCGAGAGGTCCGTCTGATTCGACTGGATCGGGCCTCAGAAGTAAACAGATCACCTATAAAATTACAAGATGCTCATTCATTAATGCGTTATTGTTCATTTCTTGTTTAAGTGCCAGTGTTTGTTATATTTATGATGCAGCCATCTGTTTTTTTTTTTTTTTTTTTTAAATATTAGTTTATCATCTACACTGAACTGTAACTAGTTCCAATTCTGGGGTGATAGCACTTATATCAAAACTAAAAAAAGTGTATAACCACTCTCTAAAATGAATTATAAGGCAAAGCAAATCATCACAGAATGTTACTGGGCATTTGCGAACTAATAATGTGATTTAAATTAAAATGCTGAAATTATAAAAGGATATTCTATACTCCAACAGCTCTTTCTTCTCTTCATCCCTCCGCTGCTTCTCAACCAGGCTCTGTTGCCGGGAGACCTCATCCAAGAAACTGGTCTCATCCTCGTCCAATCCTCTCACCATGTTCCCTGTCACCATAGAAACACCTTCTCAAAACATGGCAGAAAAGTGGTTGTGTTTTTCAGAAAACAAGCAATGGCAGCATATGCTTATAAAACTTTGTAAAAACACAACACTGAACAGAACAACTGATAAACATCACTAAAAACAAAGAATAGATAAATAAATACATACGTGCATGTAAAACGGGTTGATTGTTTAGGAAAATATCTGTAGTACTGATTCCAGTGTTCATATTTTGTTTTTTTATTATTTATTCAATAAACCCAACTTGCTAAAAGAAAATTCTACAATACAGCAAATACTTAAATTTGTAAAAAAAAAAAAAAAAAGAAAAAAAAAAAAAAAATAAAAAGTTTTTTAACAGGAACAAAAAAAGAAAAGATATCAGGGTATTCACCGATTAACTTCCTGTTTTTAGTTAATATAAGCATATTTAAAATTTGATTTCATTAACACAGACATAAAAAGTTGGGAGAGACAAAGAAGTCAGACCCGTTTACAGAGTATTCTACCATCAGCATCTTCATTTGTGCACGATAAACTGTCAGGATTTGGTATAAAAAGGAACACACACAGAAATGGATTTTTTCCAAACAAGGATGGCGTTGTGGCTCATCACTATGTATCAATCTGTTCCCAGAACCATCCGTATCTCAACAGAAAACTTTTGAACATTAAAGACTATAACTGTGAAAAGACTCATGGATCAGCAGCAGTAACAATGATCAGTGTCGAGTTGTTAACAAGGGTAATGTTCAGTATTTACTTCTATACACCATCTTAAAGCATCTAATTTTATATAGATATAATCCCAATTCTTCTTTGTTACGTAATATTCCTATGCAACTTTCTGTCTTGAGTCAGCAGAAGAAGAGGCAGTAGTGTTGAGTTGCAGAACTAACTAACTAGTATTCATATTATGTTGACAATATGGTGTTATTTTAGGCTGGAATCCAAAAGGGAAAAAAAAAAGATATCAGAACATTTGTAGATCGGTGTAACCACATGAGTTCAAGAGTACCTTGGAAAACCATCAACACTCAGTACAATCCACCACTACATCAAGAAATGTAACCTGAACTATGTTACACAAGGAGAAAAACTATAAATCAACCCTGTGATCAAACACCACCAAATTCTCTGGACAAAAGAAAGTAGACGCATTTCTTTAATCAGATCAGTGCAAGTTTCAGCTTTTCTAAGTGCCAAAGATATAATAAATATCCAGGCTCTTGACAGTGAAATTCTGAATATAACATTTTTCTTAGATACAATAAAACTGATCAGTTTCTGATCACCTTTGTACTTGTTAATTAAAATGTCAGAGTATTACAGATTTTTTTCCATTACACTTCTCCTGGAGATGGTACTGTTAATAAATCTTTGGCTGATTTTAGTTTAACATATGAGGAAAGTAATAATGGAAACCGTTAGAGGAAGTGGAGGCAAAGACTGACTGAATTTAAACTGCTCCTCAAATTCCTGTTGTTTCTTGTCTTTCTGCTCCTGCAGTCGCTCAAACAGAGAGCGTGCATCGTATTCCTCCTCTGGGACCTCTGAGGAATACACAAACAAATACGTGGATTTATGTTCAGTAGCGCATGATGTCCTATGCATGTCATGGCATTTGGTGTGTTTGGTGTAGGTGACAGGTGTTCTCACCCTCTGGATCGTCAGGCTTGCGGACTTTCTCCCATTCTTCCTGTCTCTTCTTCCTCCTCTCATCAAGCTCTGCCTCAGACACAAACTTCCTGCTGAGATCAACGCCGGCTGCTTCTCCCCCTGCCATGAAAACGACCTGACTGGCAAAAGACATATACTTTAGATTATTTTTAGGAACGTTTTTATTCCTGTTAAAGACTGGACTTGTCCTTGTCTTTTGGGGACCAACTATATTTGGGGATTTGTATGTTTCTAGGTATATAAATCTAATAATTGATTAAAATCATCATAGTCTTAAAAAAAAAGTATGTTGTTCACTACTGTACATAAAGATTAACTAATCTAGAAATGTAAGCATCTACAACAACCTTGTACAACATTTCATTAACGCATCAGCTGAATTAATGCAAAATGAAACCAAGTAGCAAATCAGTTATTAAAGCACAGCAGCAGCAGTTTTAGTGAGGATTTAGACTCTTAATAATTCATTAATCAATTAATAACCATCCTATGCAAAAGAACAAAAATAACAAAAAAAAATCAACTATCCAGATAGTTTGGATTTTACCACCCTTTATTCTCTAATGATGGATTTCTGGAAAAACTGAAGTGTCTGTAAAACAGGCTCAGAAAATTTTAGTTAAAGGATAAAACAGCAGCTTTCCTTAACACCCGGACAAACAGTACAAACTGTACCAATGCGATCTGTTTGCATCTATAAGTAATTGAGCATGATCTTAAAAAAAGAACTCCTTGAGGAATTTATTTCAATGTTCTGCAAAGATTTATCAGGTTTATAAAAAATGCCCCAGATGACTTAGGGCCGGTATTTATTTATTTATCGGAATGACCCAGATTCAATATGTAAAATATCCTTTGACCTATCCGTCTATTCCAGGCAACTAGAAGCTTTATTTTTATGGCGACCTACACAAAAACATGTTAGAAAAGCATAAGTTTAATAAAAGAAATATGAGCTTTAATGTCGTCAGCGTTACATACAAGTCCCGCTTAACGGATCAAAGCGACCAGTTTTACCGGCCAAGTTTGTTCATTTCTCTGTTAACAGCTGTGATGTTAACCGCTCAGTTAATTCAGCCTTTACAGCCTTCAAACACGCTCCTCCAGCGGGTCAGACGCCACCGAGCCGGGGGTCCGAGTCCGAGTCGCAGTCCGAGCAGGAGTCCGAATCCGAGCCGGGAGTGCGAGTCAGGAGTCCGAGTCCGAGCCCGAGCCCGAGTCGGGGGTCCGATTCGGGAGTCGGAGTCCGAGTCGCAGTCCGAGTCGGAGTTCGGGTCGCAGTCCGAGTCCGAGTCATTATCGAGTCCGGGTCAGTTCGGACGGAGGAACTGCGTCGACGCCGTGTGCCGCTAGCCTTAGCCTCGTTAGCTTTATAAAGCCGCCATCAGCGTTGGCAGCTACACGACGTCGTGTCATGTCGGAAAAGCAAAACCTTTGGATGCACCGCTCAGCACAGTTCTGCTTGAGTGTGGGGATGTTTCGTATAACGCTGAATTGTTGTGTTTGAATCGGAGAAACTCACCAAGACCAGAGGCAACCAGCTCCAAGTTAATAACGCGCTGTGTTACAGTAAAAATGGCTCGTCACGAAATCAGACGTGCGTACACTATTCCTAGCTGCTGAGGTGCCTTTCTTAAGACTTTTATTAAGGCTTTATCAGCCAAACAAAACGTATTTAAATTCACGTTTTTCCAAGTTAGTTGCAATTGACAGTTTTACATTATTGCTTCTAGATGTATTTATTTTATTCATTTAATTTTCTGGATTTTCCCATTCTTTTAAAGATTATTTTGTGCAGCACCCTTTCCAATCCACGTTTCTGTGTTGATATAATTTTTTAGTTATTTACTGCATTTGCAGTAATGTGCGGTTCATAATCTTAAGTCTACATTGGCAGGAAAATATATCTACTAAATCATAGTTAATCATAGAGCTCCATTCTCTGAACACATTTCGATGCGTTATCATTACGACACCCGAACTCCTGAAATGACTACGCATTGTAACCATTAAACTGTTTCTTCTGCTTTTTCTCTCCCTTTTTGCAGTAACACAGGACTATAATAAACAGGTATCCTGTGGATGAAAAAAAGGTTTACATGGCTGGTTTATAAGTGGAATCATGCAATGCTGCCTGCAGTGATCATTTTCAGTTATTTGCTGCTGCGAACACATAAACAGAGACTCTTTAGTAATTAGAGTAAAAGCTTGTGAACTTCATTGTGTACCTAGTGCCCTGCTCCGGATCTGCTGATCCACTTGTTTTCTTCGTGTCACATGTCTTCTGTCCGTTTGTCCTCCGGCTCTGCTTCTCTGCCCTATTTCACGTCTCCTGAGCTCTGTCCGTCTTCACTTCTTGTTTTAGGCTCTTTATCTGTGTCATCCTCTCGTTATTGCTCTCTGTTTCTGCACAAGCCCTGTTTTAGCAGCTCAGAACTGTGTCACTTCTTCCAGGGCAGTGATGGACAGATGTCTTGGCTTTATCACAGAGGAACACAGAGCTTGATGAATGGTTTGCTGCTGTTAAACAAGCACAGGAAATGTTCTGCTGGAATGCAAACATCACTCTACCACCTTTTTTTGTTCTTCTGACTTAATGAGCTAAAATTCATAAATATATCTGGACTAAAAGATGAAGTTATGGCTTAAAATGAGTGCCAAAGACAAATAGGATAATCACAGTAGTACTGTTTGTTACAGCTTCATGCCCTGAAGCTGCTGTTGGTGTCTTTGCTGGACTTGGCAACCAACAATTATTTGTTAGGTTTTCTGCACATTTGAAAATTCCAGTGTTGCTTTTATTTAATGTTTGAAATGTGTTTTGACCAGCAAATAGCTTGTCATTTTGTAATGATTTTTTAACACACTACAATTTACAATTTTACAATTTCTTCAACTCTTGTAGCAATAATGAATAAATTACTAAGCCCCTTGATTGAGAGGTTGACAGTTGAGGGTATAAGGATAATGAGGAGGTAAGTGCAATATCATATATATTTAATGATGAAAGGATAGGGATTCTCTCCTAAATAGTATTGAAATGCTTCCTTAGGCTATGGCATTTCATGTGTTTGCCTGGACAGTAAGGGTTAATAAATACATGCAAACTTACACCACAGACAAAGTGATCACATATCCTTAGAAGCTGACCGTTTGTGTGTCCATTTTTGCTCACATACAGGGTGCTTTAAATAGCCTGTACACCCCTGCAGATGTGTCCTTGAGCCCCTCTCCTTGTTCCCTCTCGGTGGCTTCATTATGAGCTCTGATGAGACAAACCTCTGCAGAGAGCCATCGATAGGCTGAGAAGATGGGGGCAACTTCACAAATCCTCATAGACCTAAACCACTAGAGGTCAGTACGGGTATTTACTGACAACTTCACTTTCTGCTCTCTTTGGTCTAAGCTCTGACAGAGGTTGTTTGGTTGCTAAATTCTCTGTTTTCATAAGTGCATTGCCATTACTGCTTAAACAAATAAAATTATAGTTCTGTGTGTAACTTAAAGAAAGATTAAAGAATGTACCTTTGATGTCATATAATTTTGGGGCATTGGAGGTTATTGTTTTATTTAGCACTGAGTCTGTCTGCAGAATATAGAACTTAAGGATCCTGTTTTTTACATAAGTAAAACAATAACCTTTAAAATCATATTTTGGTGTGCTGCACACTATATGGTCACATTTAAAACCATCCATCTCTTACATCTTCATGGTCACAAGGATCTGCCAGAGCTTTCCCAACAATTTTCAGGGAAATATCTGGAATACGACTTGAACAGGTCCCCAGTCCATCACGGTCCCACTTATAGACAAACAACCACTCTCACTCTCTTCAAGTTTAGCGTCTCCGTTTAATCTAACATAGTCGTCGGTCAGTAGTCGGTGTACCCAGGGAAAACCCACACAAGCAGATGCAAACCCCGTAGAAACGCCCCCTCTTAGATTCAAACTAGGAACCGTTTTGCTGTGAGACAACAGTACTAACCACCAAACTAACCACCCATTTCAAATCTGTCAGTAGCAAATATGTAATTGTTAGTGTTGTGACTGATAAAACCTATAAAATTAACATAAATACAGATTCATGTTTTTATGAAGTCTGATCATTAGTTTAAAGTAAAGTTGAAATTCAGCTTGTTTGCTCTCTGTACTTCTTTTGTGGACTTTACTGAAGGGATCCAGATGGCATGGACAGAAAGAGAGACATAAAGGGCCACAGGAAGTGATTCAAAGCTGGGCCAGCTGCTCCTGGACTGTAAACCTCTCTACAAAACAGTGCCCAATCAAACGGGCTACTTTGTGCCCCACAACTATGTTAATTAGTTGATGGTGCATCTGGGCAATTCACAATTGTTCATGAACTTAGGTAGATTCTTGAGTTTTAAACTCACCAAAGTGTATTCATGTATTGCATGTGATATTCTGAGAAAACATAGTAAATCAGGTCAATAATCCAAATGAGTCCGTATGGATCTGTTATTTTTTCTTGACTTGACTTTTTAGGTAAACAATATAGTAACCTGACATGTTGCACCTTCATTCTCTGTCATTACTGAACTTCTCAATCACACACTGCATGTACATTAGGCCAAAGAGTTGATGGCTTGGAAATATATAAAAAGTTGTAGTCAAAAATAATTTTGGGACTGGTCATTTTTCATTATAATCTGTAATTAATTTATTGATATATTTATCATAGTCTAAGGTGACAATATCGTAATTTTACACCACTGTCCCAGCTAAACTTGCTGTCCCACCTTGTATTATTTGTTTGCTTGTTTACAGTATCATTTCCTCTAATTGTGGCAGACCACCAACATCCTGCAGGAGATGATGAAACTGAAGAGACAGACCACAGACTGTTAACATCAAAAACGTGATAAGATCACTCAGAAACATTGTCTGCTTATGAATGTGTGTGTTGCTCAGTCTGTAGCTCAGAGCCAGATCTTCACAGGCGAACACATATGAACGTGTAAATTGGACTAGAACAAAAACAAACTGGAATAATTTGATTGTGGGATAATTGTGCTTTTGGAAGGAGATTTCTGGAGCTGAGCTCACTGATTACAGAACAGAAAAACAGGTTGGCAGTGAAGGTGGGAAGATATCAAAATATAAAGTCTCCAAGGCAGTGCGATTAAACAACCCAAACAGTTCAGTGTTTATAATTAAATGTGGTCGATAAAAGGATCCTGTGGGTGTGTGTTCCTGCCACTAAGCTTTTGTGCACACAGTGCTAAGACAGGACTGGAAGATAATTTTATCTTGTGTTCACGTTGAGAAAGAGGCGTTTAGATTTGTCTCAGGTCATCTCGCTGTTATCATTACAGCAGCCGCAGGTTTCTGGCTGTACCTGGGAGACGAAGCTTGGTTTCACTGATGTTGCTGAGAAGGGAGTTGCTATGACAACAAATGTTATGACTAACATGCACAAAGAAAAATATCAGTAGGGAATTTGAGTTTTGCGGAGTACCGAGCAAAGATGAGCATCTGTCGCCTGCAGCGACATTTTTCAAATCTGGTTCTCTTTGAGTTGTGGTGGCTTGCTGCCAAAGGCAGCAGCGCTGTGGCAACTGTTTGGTGACCCCCACCCCACCCCTGTACCATTTTTGCACCTGTACATTTTTATTCTTGAATGTAAAAGTGCAGGCTAGGGTAGTCTATCTTATTGTGGTTACGTTCTGTCTTTCTGTGGTCTTTTCTCATCTCTTTTTGTGGTTGGTTTGAGCTTCAGTGAATTTAAATTGAAATTCAAATTAAAAAAATGATTTTTGTTGCCTGGGGGCAATATAAAGGCTCGTCAACGCAGCTTCACATAGATAACAACATATTATTCTCAACATTTTAAAAAGAATAGACATAAAAAAGCCATAAACAGATAAAAAAAACCCAAAAAAACAACCTGTAACATCAATACAGATGCATGGGTGCAACGAGGCATGTGTGAATAAAATGCAAACTGAATGGGTATTTACAGCTATAAAAACTGTATAGTAGGTGGGGGGAGGGGGGGGGGGTAAATATGTTGTGATTGTGTGAGGAGAGAAATAAGGAACGAATGAGCAAGATGTTAAGAGTGGAGGAGCTGGATGGCTTTGATGACAAAGGTGGCTCTCCTCCGAGTTTTGCAGGCCGGGCAGCGGCGTTACCGTCTGGAGGGGAGCCGCTCAAATGCTGGATGGAGAGCATATGAGGGAAGGAGGTAACTGTGGAGTGTTTCCACGGGTGTGGAACTGAGCTCTGGAATAAGTGAGGTACCTTTGTGTTCATTTTGTATCTTTATTAAAAATTGCTTTTCTTGTAATTTAAACATCCATTTTGTTTTGGACGGCTAAATCCAGAATGTTTTAGTCCCACCCTAGGATAATTTATACAAAACATTAAATGTATTTTTAATATGACTGAGCCAATGGCTAGAAATGATCTCTTTCTAATCCGTAATCGTCATGCAACTAGTGACGCAACACCCTGTTTGGACAAACCCAGCGTTGGCTAAACGTGACAATATTTTTTTGATTTCACTGCTGAGGTATATTCTGCTGTATACGTCTGCTGGGAGCTCTGGAGAGATTTCAGTGGGGATCTGCTGCCAGTATGAAGAAATGTGGGCTTCAAAACCCCTCCTCTTAAAGCAATGAGTCACGTGACCTAATGCTTTGTCCATTATCTTTTTTACGGCACCTGAGTCTCATCAGCTCCTGTGAGTGCATATCCTTGGCTTTCTCTTTCTATGCTAATCTCTCTCCTTTCCTGTCTATGTTCTTCCTGTTAATGGTTTTTCCTGTGTTCTAGTAGTGAAGTCTTTTTTATTTCTTTTTTTTTTTGTTACATTTTTCTGGATTCCTGTCAAAAAGAGTTTTTGGTTTATTAAAAGATTTTGTCTGAAATTCTTGCTGCCTCAGTCTCCTGCATTTGTGTCATACAACTCAGATCCTGATATGCTGAACCACCAAAAAACGACCCAGCATGAAAAATTGTTACTCTTGCATATTTCTGCTGGGGGGTGGGGTAAACTCTCCAGCGTGAGAAGGCTTAGAGGGAAGCTGGGACTTAGTGACCTGGCTGGGAGTCAGATGTGGATAACTTTCCATTTTGGAGAACTGGGGGCCCAGATACCTGTGGAGCAGAGGTGGGCGCATGGCCAATTATCTGGTAGCGACGCATTTGAGAGGGCAAAGGGGTCCTCCAGGAGGAGGAAATGGATTATGGTGTTCAGGTTGCCCTCTGGTTCCTGGGTGGTCCTGTAAGCACCACCTGGGCTGACATGGTGTGGTCCGTCCAGGTGGTGGCACATTGCAGTCTATGCTGCGGCTCCAGCCAGTCCTGTAGGGTCCTGCTCCTGCCTCGCAATTCCTACTTCAGACCCATGCCTCAGTCACTTGAGTTCCTGCTCACCCTGGACTCTGGATATGAGTCACCATTATGGGCACCCCATAACTGTCTGCCATCTGCCTGCCACCGCCATGGTCCCCTGGACTTTCCCCGTTGTTTCCAGCTTATGCTCCCTTCCTTTTAGTTGTGGTTGTCTTCCCTTCCACCCTGCTTGTTCATATTGTCTCTTTCCATTTGTTCCTGTTTAGTCCTGTTTTGTGATTTTTCTTTTGCAATGCTAATTTAGAGGAATATAATTAAAAGGAGATTATAATGAAACAAAGTGCATTGTGAGTTACTCCTGCTTCCCTCATCTCCTGCATTTGGGTCTTTGCCCCCTTGATACACAGAGCTTGGATTTTTGGGCTTGTTGCTCATAGCAGTCAGGGTCGTCCTTTTCAGCTTTGGTCTGGAGTAAAACACTATGCTCACTTTAAAAAAACAAGAAAAACAAAAGATCTGGAATAGTGACTTAGTTGGCCACGATGCCTGTTTTCACTGTGTCTATCCTTTGTCCATTTGTCCATCTCAGCTACTGATGAATAAAAGTTCTTGAAACGTTGGTGTAGACTGTCATCCAGGTCATGGTAACGCTCTCAATTACTTGAAGCAAGGCAGCTGGACTTCCTTTCACTCAGAGGATACCTTCTGGATGGAAGGTAAAATGTCATTAAAAACCCAACAAAAGGAAGTTCACTTGCCTTCTTGCATCCCGCCAAGAGTTGGGTTTTGCACTTTATGCCTTAAAATTCCTTCAGATTCTTAGAATGGGGTTAATGACAGTATGCACTGTAGAAGGATAAATATTTAAATCCATCCTATGCTTTCTTTAAGAAACATTATTTCTAAACACAGATTTTCTTAAGCATTTGCTTACAAAGTGAAACTTTTCAGCTCATCTTTGCTCCTTCAAATCAGTGTTTCATAGATACCTCTTTTGTATCAAGTCGTCATTACAATCACATTTTGATTTCACCTGTTAAACCCCCCTGGATATGTTAATATTTTTGGAACATGTTCTACGCCTGGCATGCAAATGACTTTATATCCCCAAAGGAAAAAAAAAAAAAGCGAGATACAGTATCTTGGATGCAAACAATCTGCTGATAGAATCATATACTCTTTATGACTGTTTTGCTTACTAATAATCATTTAACATCAGTTTGTAGTAATTGAGTATCTTATTATTATTTTTTCCTTTAACCTCAGTTGTTTTGTGTGTTTTCTGTTTGTTTTACTTACCATTGAGATATTGAGAGATGTACTGAGATGCATCAGTCAGTATCTCAGACTGTATCTGCTCTTATGTCCACAGAGAAGATCATTCAATCAGAAATCTTAAAATAAATAAATAAAATAACACCAACATCTTAGGTACAAAGTAGCACAGCAATAAACATTGTATTTTAATGACATAATATAGCACTGCATTAAAAAGTACATTAGACATGGCAAAAACAATTGCGTATCATTACAGAAACAGCATCATAGAAATATACATTCAATATATGCATATCTGAAACTTCTCTGCTCTCTTCCTGCACTCTGCTTGCACAAGTAAATTCAAACATACTCTTTTATCTTATCATACTTTTACTTTCAACAGATTCCCATTAAATATCTACATCTAGTTAATAATTTGAAAGTAAAAATAAAATAAAACATGCTATTGTGAACATCAGTATCACTTTGTAAACAGTGAGCAAATACTGGCAACATGCAGAATTAACTCAGTAAACAATAAGTACAAGGTTTTTTCAGAAGCTGGGCAAAATGGCTCCAGCAACCTGATGAGTTCAATCATCCATCCCTTATCTATGCTACAGCTGCCACTGTGGCCTCATTCTCCTCTGATCCTGTCCAGGTGTTACTTAACCCCCACCTCGGTGCCACAAGTGGGAACAAAAACAGACTTTCTTTATTCATATCCACAGTCTCAGAAAGATCCGTACAACAGCTGAAGAGGAATCAACCACTGATAGTTTTCAGTACAGAAAGGGCTTTACAAAAGGGAGCTGTGACTCTCACATGGCCTCCATCACAAGACGCACATACAACCACAAACCAGAAAAGGAAAACCAAAACCAACAAGAAAACTCAATCGCGATAAATTAAAATAGTCTCCATCCTTCTAGAAAAAGACCAGGTACTTTTCTCCTTGACATCTGGAGACTGAACTCATGCAAAGTCGTTTTCCACAATATTTTCACATATCTCTGTGCTGGAAAGCTTTAAAAGACAAACTAACCAGTAAAACTTTACAAATATGATTGCAAGATATTTTTTTTTCTTTTTGGTCCACAATTCATTTTTGTTCACAGCTGACATACACAATTTCATTCTGTATTGTTTTCCATTAACAAGAAGGTTCTGTCAAGTTATCGTAGCATTTGTACAGCATGTGGGTTCTGTCTTCAGGGCATCTCATTCTGGCTCTGAGTTGTTGGGCGGGAGATTTCGCTGTTTAAAGTACTGGGTCACCTGCTGAGGCAGCTCAGCCAGGACTGATTTGGCAAGTGTCTCCTTCGGTGCCTGAGAGAAGAACAAGAACAAAACCGCAATTAGAAAATACAGTATGCAGGATTCAGTGACAAGTAGTGATGAAATTAAAGATTTCAAACAAGCTCATGTATTTCATTTAATATGTTTAGGTAAGGACAGTAGTTAAAACATGGTTAATCTAGTGTTAACAGGCTGATTTCCGTGACATTTTTGGACATTGCTGTGCTGCCAAAGGGATTTTTAGTTGTCAATTCTGGCACTTTGACATTTTTCATGATGAGTAACAATGCAAATGGGAGAGTTGTTTACATGTGGAAGCAGCTGATAGAGCTTTCCAAAGCCCAGGTAATGCCCAGAATAAAACCTAAAATCCTGACCAGTTGAAAAGGAGGCACAGAGGATGTGGAGCAGAAGCAAAAAATTGAGAGGGAGGTGGATTTAAACCACTTCTTCCATCAAATTTTATGAAGAATCTTGACATCTTACATGCTATCAGAAAAAAACAAACCTGAATTATTGCATTAATCAAACTGAAACCAAATGTAATCAAACTGAAACCAAATGTAAAGATTTTTGTAAGCACCTTAGTCTGACTGAGTCATAGTCAGAAAAACACACCCAGATAAAGTGACTGGAAGTCAACTAATCTTGCATCCAAATGGACTGGAAATACTTGCAGTTTGACCCAAAAGTAATCAATGAAGCAAATTAAATGAAGAAAAAAAAAAACTAAAGCGTACAGGAGAAATAAAATGTATAGATTTGTAAGTCTGTGTAGTTCACTGTTTGCCTTTTTTCCAATTTACGGCTTTTAAACCATAGATGTATTTTTTGTGCTGTGTGGCATGAAAGGTCAAACAGAAAAGGCTTTATTAACAAACTGAAAGCATGTCTCCACCGTTCATGGTGGAGTCTAACATAGAAAATTGATTCCCCTGATGTAAATGGGTAATGGGACAAAGAAAGGGAACCATATGGCTTGCTTGCATTCCTAAAATGGCTTTTAAGTAAAATGGATGAACTTGTATTTCACTATGAAAATGGCTGCAGGGCCATATTCTGGACTTCAATGCATCTCGACCCAGCTATTAGAGAATATAGGAAAAGATTCCAGAGGAAGCAGTAAGGAGGAGGGAGTGCAGTGCTTCTTAACAACAAGTTGTAAAAATACACATTTCACCACTGAGACATATCACACAAACATTACAGCAGTCACCACACTACACAGACTGCACCCATCACTGTCTTGTCTTACTAGTAGTCTTGACCTTTTGTGTATCACACTCACACACATTCTTGCACTGTAAGAAAATAAACATCTGCTATAAGATTAAAATCGATATATAGGTCATGGAAAGGTTTTTACCAAATCATGGTACTAACCACTAATATATACCTATATATATATATATGCATATATTACACATGTCATCAGTTCGCTTGTTGCCAGGTTACAAATGCAAGGCCCAAACAAACACTAGTGTCAAACCTATGTTTTCCAAAGCCAAGCACAATCATTTTCTAGCTAAAACCTAATCAAATACTTTTTTTTACCAAATAAAGTAATAGTACAACAATCCAAATTGTCAAAAATAATAGGGACATCTTAATGAATAATACACTGAATGAAAAACAGCTATCCAAAGGTTGGCCCCAGACATTATTCTCACGTTTCTGGGTCATGCAACCACCCTCCGCTCCACCCAGAACTTGTTATTGGGGGCATTTCTCGCAAGTCAGTCAACGTTGTGTTGGTCACTCCCATCCACTCCCGAATTCTGGATAAACCCCTCTCTGCGGGGGTTTTCAGTCCCAGACTGTGCAGATATGGGATTGCCACTGGTCACAGAATCTCATCTGGATATTTCTCTGCACTGAGACTGCCTCTAATAATGACTTGCCTTGTTTTTCCAGTGAGGGAGATGCTGTGCCACACTATCACCCTGCCTCCACCAAAAGATGTTACTCTATCAGTGCAGAAAATAGAATAGCGTTCTTTGCGTCTTCTCCACACTTTGACACTGTGATTCAACTGCCGTAAGCAGACATAGCTGACACAGCACAAATGGACCTGACTGTGAAGGGCAGTCATTGCAGGGCTCCTGGCAGTCCTATGAGAGCAGAGATTGGCTGCGTGCAGTCTGTTCTGAAATCTCTGGGCAGAGAGCCATTGACCATATCTTCAAAGGTACAAAAGACAAGATATAAGTAAAACTATCTGTCAGCAGCAGAACTAAGAGTCCCATGTATATATGTGACTGATACATGGTTAGTTGGTGATCTACAGAGACGACTATATAAACAGGTGTAGACAGGAGACACTGAGGTGGTCAGAGGGTGGGACTGCAGGTTAGGATGTTAGCAGGTATCCAACAGAGACGTCTATACAGACAGGTGGAGGTAAACACTGAGGTGGTCAGAGGGTGAATATATATATATATATATATATATATATATATATATATATATATATATATATATATATATATATATATATATATATATATATATATATATATGTATATATATATATATATATATATATATATATATATATATGTGTGTGTGTGCGTGCGTGCGTGCGTGCGTGCGTGCGTGAGTGCGTGTGTGCGTGTGTGTGTGTGTGTACAGTTACACAAGTTGCACATGTGTTACTTTTACTTGTTAAAGTCAACAAAAACATCCTAACTTTCAATCAATACTTGGCAGAAAAAGTTATCCTGGAATTGCAGAAACTCATTTCAGGTCGCCCTAATTCAGCATTTCCTCTTTTTCTCAGCTTGATTTTATTCTTTTTCTTTCTGTTAAGTTGTTGTCTCTCACCCTCCCACCACCAACCTGGAAAGAAGCCAGTAAACGTTGTCTGTTCTTCCCACGGTAGTGGAAGTCAATTCGCCCACAGGCAGCCCACGCACACACGAAATATACAAAGGAATTCATGACCAAAACCACAATGCACTAATGAGTTTTTCTGTGGAAAGACTGTTAATGTGCACATGTTAATTAACCTCCAGTCTCACCTGCAGCACACATGGACAGACCCTCATTAACATAAATGCTGCCCACATGCTCATCCCCTCACCACATGCTCAGTGTCTCTGCTGAGGACAAGATAACCAAGCAGTTACACTCAAACAGTGGGCCATCTGAGGTCTGTGTGGGTAATAAATTACAATCTAAGAAGCAACTGGCTTTTATTTTCATTTATACTCGTACACCACGACACTGTGTCAAAAAGCTGGTAACAATCAACTTACAAGGAAGTGAAAAAGGTGACATGTTAGCTTTGGTTAAATAATAAAAAAAGTCATAAAAATACAGTGGGACCTTTGTAAAGGAAATTTACGAATTACTTATTTTTGCCAGGTATGGAGAATATTATTTCTGTATTGCTTCTGTAAAATGCTTGTGTAATCAGTTATGCAGTGTAATCACTTTAGTTAGTCAGGACAGAAGCAGCTGTTCTCCTGACAGCAGGAGAGGAACTTATCTCTGTATCTCTGGCATTACACAGACTGTCCCAGAGACCAGCGATAATTTTTTATATATATATATATATATATATATATATATATATATATATATATATATATATATATATATATATATATATATATATATATATATATATATATATATATATATGATTGCTTGAGAAAAAATAAATTGTTTAAAATAAAAGGAGGAGGTTAGAGCTCTGGCATTGCCTGTATTAGTAATGACCATCTTTTAACAAGCAAGTCTTCAACTGCAGTCTTGCCGTGATTGTCTCCATGATAAACATAGTTTTTAGCCTGTCTCTCCGTTGCATTATGCTGGGAGAGTGTGGTTTTAACAAGGAAGCAGTTACTGTTTTCTTTGCAATTAGATGCAAGGTCCTCTATTAAAAAAATTTAAAATTTTTTCTCTGTCATACTGTCAGGGATGACATCTAAAAAGTAAAGTTTTGGATTCCAGAGAAAATGAATGTAGGTGAAGTCGCCTACTGCGCCACTTTTCCTCCAGGATAGTTCAGATGAGTTGTTGTATTCAGACGTGATTAATGAAGTGTTAAAATAGCGCATTTTCACCTTCCAATCAAACTCCCTTCATGATGGGAAAGTTCCTTTCCATTCTTCCTCTGATATAATGACATTTGCTTCTAGGGCCCATCTTTCTTTGACCTCCAAATTGTCGTCTATTTAATCATGTTGTATGTTTTGATTCATCCTCTGAGAATGACCATAACAACTTTTCTAGTTTGGACGGTGTTTTACAAATATTCTCCCATTCATGATATTTCTGTAGGTAATCCCTCAGTTGTAAAAAATGTATATAGGTCCTTAGCAGGTCAGTTAAATGCCTTCTGAAGCTGATACTTATGTATCTTGTCCCCTTAAACAATTGTTCAAAATATATTAGCCTCTTTTTGGCCCACTTGTTGAAGCCTGAATCCATGACTGGTGGAAAAAACTTTTTGCTATTTCAATAGCCCTTCATACAGAATTTGACAGTTACAGATTCTTTTGTACAATTGACCACATTTTCATTGTTTCCCTGATCCATTCTTTCCTTATCTTAAGCTTCCCCCGAGCTGCATCATTTACGAATGGAAGTGATTCTAAAGGTGTATTTTGACATGAATTTTGCTCCATCCCCACCCATACCAAATCCATCTCTTTTGTTATCCACACAATTATAGCTCTGAGTTGTGTTACCCAGTAATAGTTTCTTCAGTTGGATATATTTAATCCCCCCTTCTCTTGTGCAGACAAGTGTCTTACATTTAATTCTTGCTATTTTATTATTACACAGAAATTTGGATATGAGTAGTTGCAGAAATCCCCATTGGTAGTGATTGGAGCAGGAACAGCAGTCTCAGAAGTACATACACTTTTACTGTTTATATTCTTCCCATCAAAGCCAAGGGTAAAATGTCCCATCTAATCAAACCCACTCTTATCTCTGTTATCAGTTTCCTATATTTGGCACCAAATAACTGTGGTATATTTGGGGTGATGATTATCTAAACCCTGTATTAGTCTATTTGAAGTGTATTTTCTCTTTCAGATCTGCCTGAAAATCTTCAGAGAGCATCACAGCTATTAACTTAACTTTGTCAAGTATCCTAATAATTGCCAGTATTTTTTCAGGTTGTCCATCAAAACTGGTGGAGGGCTCCCTAATATATAATAATAAATCTGCAAATAAAGACACCTTGTGTTTTACTCCCCCCTTATCTTTTATTCCCTTTGTTTGTTTGTTTTTGTTTTGGTCTTATTGACTCTGCTATCGGTTCTATACTTATACCAAATACTAATGGGTTCAGGCAGTCTCCGTGTCTGACTCCTCTATTAAAGTGGAAAAAATCTGAGCAACAACCATTAACTCTAATCTGTGATTTGTATATTGTATTCTATATATCATTTTTATACACTATCTGTTTTTCAACACTGTATGTTGAATGAAGTCTAAAAGCCTCCAGTACTTGTTACAAAAGTCCCTTTTCATGCAATGGTTTGGTTTTTTGTTTTTTTTTAGTACAAGATATGGGATTTAAAGTTATCCTACAATTGTTAGCTCCCTGTCTCCAAGGAATAAAACCTGTTTGATCTGGTTTAATCAATTTATTAATGTATTGCTGCATTCACCTGTCAATGTTTGTCAGTAGCTTTAAATTGTTGCAAAGCAAGCTGACAGGTCTATAACCTTCACATGAGGTTGAATCTTTTCCCTATTTATAAAGAACCGAAATGATGGCTTCTGACCATATATTAGGGGTTAGAAACTTTCAATATTGCTGGTGTTATCTCTGCTAGAAAACATTTATAAAATTCCCCCGGGAAGCCGTTTCTACCTGGTGATTTGTTGTTTTTAAGGGTTTTTTATAGTATCTACTATTTCTTTTGAATAGATTGGTTTTAACATTTTCGGATGCTTCATCCGCTGATAAAACTGGTAAGCGTAGTTTCCTAAATAAATCCTGTGTTTTGGTCTCAGTGGAATTAGATTTTGAGTTCCTGTATAAACTTTTATAATATTCCACGAAGGCTTCAGCTATGTGTGTTGGTTTTTAGTCATAACAGTTTTAGAACTGGGATGTCTTATTTTTGTGACTATTCTTGCTTTTTGAAGTTTAAATCCAAATAGGCAGCTTGCCCTGTTTACCAGAACTGTGACATCACACATAGGTTTCTGAACAGTAGTTTTGATGCAATTATTTTTTAGGTCTATAACTTAGGTCTATAAAGGGGGGACCGTGTTGGCATGAACTGACTCCATCAACTCCAGTTAATCCAAAATGAGATTAGGCAGTGAGATGGAGCATGCCCAATTTAACTCAACTTTCCATAAGATACCTATTTTAGCCAAGTTATTCTCATGTTGCTAAAAAAACACTACTTTTTTTTTTTACTACTTTTTCTTTTTGGAACATTTATTCCTTTGGAAAAACAAAAAAACAAATAAGCTGTCACGTTCCAGTGTATATATGCAGCCTCCAATGTAAAGCGAGTTTTTCTGATCAGGTAGGGCAACCACTCAAGGAAAAAACAGCAGACCTACAGTACACCATAGCTCCAAAGGAGGTCCTAGATCCCCAAAACACCATTAGTCTATTCAGTTAGGCTGAAAACCACACATTAAAACCTTTTTTTTTTCTCTATTATACTACCAAATCAACATTTGAAATAAAGACTGACAGAGCTGAGATGAGGACTGTGAGAGCTCGGGCCAAGCTGAAGTGATTACCAGCTGGCCATCTTTAGTTGCACCCAGCAGAAAACTGATTCAATTCAATTTTATTTACATAGCGTCTATTACAACACAAGCTGCTTCTCTCCAGAGCATTGAGGCCAACCCAAAGCTGGTCATAGTGGTCAGTTAGTATAACTAACAGCACATCAAACTAAATTATTTCAAAAGTAGAATTGGATTATGTTCTGTTAGCTCCTCATTCACAGCTCTGTTATTTCTGTTGTCATAGAAAAAAGTGTTAAGTAGCTAAAGTGATGACAGTTAATGTCACAGACTTCAATGCTGCTGACACTCAAAAACCACACCTTAACTATGCATACATTTGCAGCTTTATATAATTCTACATGATAAGTTAAATAAAATTCCCTGTATTCTCAGACGTCAGCATCTTGTTTGCAGCCGACAGCTGGTGCTTCTGTCATACTACCTAGTCACTACACAAATAAGTTGTGTACTTTAAAACAGTCCTGCCCCCCAAAAGACAAGAGTATTGTAAGGAAAATTGTTTTTTTTTTTGTTGTCCTGATCTGACCAAACATGATTTCATAAGCAGAATTGAAAGTGTTGGTCAGACCAGGCCAAGGGGTGGAATGTAAGGAGAATTGTTGTAATGTTGTCCTGGTCTGACCAAACATTGGTTATGTAAGATGTTTTTCCAATTGTTCGCTTATATCTGAGTTTTTGTTATTTTTTTTGTGTCTGGGAAAAGCTTGTTATTTTGTGAGTAGAGCTGGGAAAGGTTCTGTTATTTTGATAGCATGTTCTGAGAACGGTTCCTAGTTTACAAAACATGTTTTGCACATCAGGATCTGTGACCAAGAGCAGGGCCCATCTGTGGGAGGGGCTGGCCCCCCCATCTCACACACGGCCCTTGTACGAGATAATATAGCAACGGAAAGTTTCCGTCCCGGTTGGAGTCAGCTGCGGGTCACGTACGGATGCCTAGCAAGGTTGGAAGCTG
Organism: Xenentodon cancila; assembly: GCA_014839995.1. Classification (NCBI taxonomy): domain Eukaryota; kingdom Metazoa; phylum Chordata; class Actinopteri; order Beloniformes; family Belonidae; genus Xenentodon; species Xenentodon cancila. Next base: position 9,569,525 of record CM026199.1, read on the forward strand.
CTCTTTCTGGGACTGTTTGGCTCTCCAGTCCGTGTGTCACGGTAAAAGAAAATGGAACGCTTCGCCTATGTATTGATTGTACTATGCTCTGTGGGGGATGAACAACACTTTCATCCTAGCATCGTAGTAAGTGTAAATAATGCATTTATGATAACCAAAGTGATTGTGAGAAATGCATTTATGATGAACCGAAGTGATTGCTTGTGCTATGCTCTGTGGGGGATAAAAGACAAGTTTGTCCCAGCATCATAGTGTGTGGTTAATGCGTATATGATAACCAAAGTGAGAGACACTTTTATTAGTCAGCGTTCTTTTGCGTGTGAGTGTGTGTGAAATGCCGTAATGATATTCGTAGCGGATGCTCTGTCCATATGATCAAATAGATATCTTTCATGTATGCTTCGCCTTATATACCCGAATAGATTGTTTATGCTATGCTTTGCGGGGAATAAAGATCTATATATATATATATATATATATATATATATATATATATATATATATATATATATTCCAGCATCAGAGCCTGTGTGTGTTTTCTGTGTACCTAACTCCGACGAACCTGAGAATATTTCACACAACAGGTATATAAAAGAAAAAAAAAAAACAGAATTATGTTCATGTGGTTCTGCAATTCACAAATTCTGAATTTGTTTATTGCTACTGTTAATGAACAAGCATGGCCAGTAACACGAAGACTTGTGTCATTACAATCTCAAATATTATTTTGCTCACTCTTTCAACTTAAATAACAGAATTATAACACAAGTGATTTCAACTAGTTGGTTATTAAAAGTATTGGAATACATTTATAAAATTGAAAGTTAAAAGTCCATAAAAAATAGCTTACAGACGAACCATCACTTGACACTGAACATAAATGTTGTAATAAAAAGCATTTCATTAGGAGTTATGCAAATATGTGACAAATTAATAAAACATTGCTTTCAGTCAGCCATTTGAATGATGAAAACACTCTTGTACAGAAATCTTGTGGTTAATGAACAGAGTATTGATCAGTGGAGTTTCAAACATTACTGCAAAGTTGCATAAGGGCTAGAAATCTGGGAGTGTGTGTGTATGTGTGTGTCCAAACTGGCAGCAGTGACCGAGAAGGTTAATGAAGAGTGAGATTGAGTGTGTGCTGTGCACTGTAGTCATTCGTGGGTATGCTTTCCGCATTTTGAAGGTGGTCACATGATGCAAGTCAGTGACGATTGGCTATGCACAGTGTCAGAGCGGTGTACAGATGTGAGGGATTCTACACACTACACAGTCCCAAGCACCATAGACTGTATAAAACATTATGTTACATGACTTATTGGTTTCTAAAGAACGCCCACTGCATGTAAATCAGCCAAACCCCATTGAAATATCTGCAGAGCATGACTTTGGACATTTACAGTGGGATGTACCATTTAACATGTTGACTTGATGGCAAAATCAAAAATGACTGTTGAGTTTACCCGAGGCTGGGTTAATACAAATAGGTAGTTGCTTCACTAAGCACGGTAGCATGACTGATATGGATGAGGTAGTAATAATGGCAAGCCATTGGCTGAGCCGACTTGTCAATAAATCATATTAGAAAAAAATGTATTGCTTTATATAAATTCTCCTGGCGTGATACAAAAAAGTTCACCCCCCTTAGAGACCAAAACAGTTTTTTGAAACAGACTTTAAATATGTTTATTTCTGCTCTCAAGCGGAACATTTTAACACGAAGATTGACTCACTTTTGCACCCACCTCTAGCGGCCAGTCAAGGAACTGCAACAAATCTTAGTTTCACACGATCCTCAACCTAATAGTTAGATGGTTGGCGCTTGCCAAGGACAGATCGCAGTTACACCCAAGCCCAAAATAAACAGGCCCAAACTTCAGATATTGTAAAGCTCCCAAAAAACTTCACCCCCCCAAAAAAAACAGGCTATTAGGTGACTAGAGATTGACTCGCTTTTGGAGCTAGCCCCCAGTGGTCATCCAAAGAACTGCACCTGAGATTGATCGATTTTAGCAGCCTGGACGTGGCCCCTTGATAAACCTGCAGGCTCAACTGTACTGTCAGTTAGCATGTGCTTAACTTAGCTGTGCTTTAACATGATACTACTTATACTTTAACCCTGATATTTGTCTCAATCTGAGATCAATACTTACATTGCGAAAATCCCTGAAAGGGACGAACTGCACTATGTCACGAACAGCCTCCTCTCCTGTGTTGGACCTTAAAACACTGGCGTCTCCGTCTAGGAACTCCATGGCAGCAAAGTCTGCATTACCAACGCCAATAATGATGATGGACATGGGTAACTTTGATGCCTGAACAATGGCATGGCGTGTCTCGTCCATATCACTGATGACACCATCTGTTATAATGAGGAGCGTGAAGTACTGCTGCAGTAGGGAGAAGAGATGGTGGAAAGGGAAAGATAAAGAGAAAAATTAAGAAGTGTAGGATAATATGACACCTTATGTTCTATATACAGTATGTCATGAAGTAGTTGCAGAGGAATCCACGTCTTAGGCTGACAATTACGCTATTATGCTCAAAGAAAACAATATAATTCTTAAAAAAACAACAAACAGCATTTCAGAAAGTGTCAAAGTGACATTGAAGAAGAAAGGAATTTATTTAGGAAGTGGAAGAAGAAGATGAGATGGATGAAATTTCTCAAACAAGAGAAAATTAGCCAGATTTAAAGCATTTAAATGTTTCTGAAAGTTTGGCTCAAATAAACCACAGTCTGTTCCTGGACAGCAAAAATAATAAAAGTTATAAAAGTTAAAAAACTCCTGAAGACTGAAAAGAAGAGAAAATAATTGAAATTACCTTAACTTACACTTGCCCAGTGACTCTCAAACTGTGTGGTGGCTTCAACCACCACACAACCACCTTATTTATTCATTTTTGTTGGGATTGATTTGAAATGTTTTTCAGTCAGGAAACTGTTGTTTGGATTAATTTTTACGTTTTACCCACACACACACACACACACACACACACACACACACACACACACACACACACACACACACACACACACACACACACACACACACACACACACACACACACACACACACACACACACACACCCCTCTACCATGATACCAGAGGAATGTGGGAATTCTGCTTTTCTTCTCTGCTGTTCACTCTCTGAAACTGAAGTACAGAGCTGAACATTGGGCATAAGAGGAGATAGTCACAACAAGCTTGCTGCCTTTTTCAAAAAGATGCACAATGCATTATGGTGCAGGTCACAAGGTTTCTGAGCTGACTCTAAAAAAATAACTTCACTGTGACCAATACTGCAAGTATTACAAAGGAAAGATTATACTTATTATTATACTGTGACCTGTTTTCTGACCAACTACTTCACCTTTTAATTTTACTGAATCTTTTTCTCATAGGAGCGGTTTCTTGGTATATATTAATTTGTGCATGATTTGGGCTAAGTAAAACATGTAAAATAGACTAATTAAAGAGGTACAGAACACAAACAAAACATTAACATCCCTATGTATGAGTTAGACACGGCTGCAAAGACTGACAAAAAGCTATTGTGAAATATGCTGGAAAACAATGCAAAGTAATCTCACAGTTATTATAGTTTTCAGTTTTCAGTGAAAAGCAGGCTCAGTGCAGTCAATGTGTTATATTATTTTACTTGCATTGAAAATCATTGTTATTTCTCTGAAAAGATTACAAAACATTTTATACTCATTTTATCTAAATTAGAAGTAGCATGGACTGACAGAGAGGAAAGTTTATTGCCTTCCCTCTAAGAATGTGCAATTTCTAGTTTAATTATTTGTTTAAAAAAAGCAATCTAATAGAATAATCTAATGACAATGTCACAAAAACTGCTTGCAAAAGTTTTTATATTTGTATGATGCAACAAATTATTTAGAGAAAATTAAAAAAAAAAACTGTCTTGATCCTAATTAATTTATTTATTTTCTCCAATTTAGGTTAAACCTGATATGCTGGTTGAAGTCTTGTTGGGTTGTAGTGGAGCTGAACATGTTTCTTTCATTAAAGGGGGCGCAGGGAAGGAAAATACTGAGAACTGCTTATCTCTCATATCAGTACAGCTTACGTCTACTAGCGAGGAGTTAAACTGAATTTATCACATATTGTGTGCATATTAACGGTATGAGAAAAAGACAGAAAGGTTTCATGACCAAATCTGCAGATGGACTGTACAGACAGATGGCACTCATCCGGCATCTTCTGTCAGTTGTTCTTATTTAAAAACAAATATAAACAAATAAAAAAAAAACCCTTCAGCTAATAAAATACCATTTATAAGTGAATGGGAGAACAAATATTTTTATGTTAAATTCTTATATGGCTGAGCAAAGAAAAAATATTTTCATCAAAGAAGTATTCCTTCGCCCTAACTTTTAACATAATGGATAAGATGGCAGGAGACTGCTGTGCAGGGACAATATTTACTGTGTAACAAAACAAAGTGTTTCTTGGAAACAGTGTTTTGTGAGAGCAGTACAGATATACTTAACTCAACATATCAACCAGCATGGAAATTGCTGCATTTACACGTCTGGCGGGAATGAGGCTCAAATATTAATTTAGATTTGTGTGTCTCTTCATTCAGTCCTGTATCTGGATTATAATATCTTCTTTAAAAAAAAGTCTGGCTCTACAGAATCTAAAACTTTTTTTTAGCTGCACCACCTCATGTGTAACTTCGTTTATACCCGTTGGATGGCTGTAAGAGTTAACCAAAACAACTAAACAATGGTCATAACTCTAAATTTATAGTGGTGGGGGTGAGTCACTTTCTAGAACCAACAACTGATACATCCTTATGCATTTAGTTTACGTGTTAAAGTTCACAGCATGGTTTTTTTTTTTAGAAATTCATTACACTGAATACTTATGCTCTCTCTTATCTCAGGTCTCTCAATAACATACACAAAAATAGACGTCAGTTCTATAGAGACCAATGCAAACGGTTGTCTTGTGATGTGAGCAGAAAAAATGAAAAAAGGCACTGTTTTCAGCTGGAAGAATATCACACTTCCATGCGACACGCAGACAGACACACGGCACAGGGAGGGCTCTGAAGTCTGTCTCTTTAATGTGCCAGCAGTGGCGCTCATTAGAGAATCATTATCTTACAGACAGACCGGGTCACTCATGCACCAAGACATCCACACACACACACACACACACACACACACACACACACACACACACACACACACACACACACACACACACACACACACACACACACACACACACACACACACACACACACTCAAATGGCCTGCAGTCTGAGTGCGTGTGTGAGGATTAGTGCGTTTGCATGTGCTCACACACAGTGTGCAGGTTCTCGTCATTATCTGAGGAACAGAAGCGCCAACGAAGAGCAGCAACAAATTTGTGCAGCCTGAAACGCATGTACCCACCCACCTTCTCCAACCGCTTTCTCAGCAAGTGGTCCACATACACTTGCGCTGCAGCTGTCACATCTCATTGTTTATTACTCGTAAGTTTGAACTCGTTATAATATAAAACAAGAAAGGGTCTAAATTCATTTCCTTACATAAAACAAAAGGATTCTGGCACACATCACACAAATGAGTGCAATCCTTTGTGCGTATTTTTTCTCCACAGGGTGACAGGGTACAATTAGGGACAAAAAGCTCTGTGGGAGCATAATGATTCCCAGCTACTGCACTCTCTACCAATATATGCAGGAGACATGCATCTGGATATGCACCAGAGTTAAGGCATGTCCCATCTGCTTAAAGCATGAAGATCCAAAGCTTCTGTGAGCTTCACAAATCGGTATACATATCAGGCTTGTTTCACGGAATACATCCAATGAGGAGAACATCCAAGTCATATTTCATGAGGTAGAGGCACTTCATGCCTACCATATTCATGCCTCTACCATATTAATATAAAATGACAAGCTTGTCTTTCACGGGGTGTTAGGTGTCATGCTTATTTCACATTTTTGCTTTGACCTGGTAGGCTTTTGTTTCCCCATTCAAATTCAATTCAATTTTATTTATATACCGTCTATTACAACATAAGTTGCCTCTAGGCACTTTCCAGGGACCCAGAACATGACCCACGAGCAAATATTACATAAACAACAGCAGGTAAAAACTCCCGTTGTGGGAGAAAAACCTTAAGCCAAACAGTGGCAAGAAAAATTCCCTTTTAAGTGGGAAGAAACCTTGAGCACGACCTGGGGGGGACCCTCATAAGGGGGGACCCTGCTGCCAAAGGCCAGCCGGGTAGGACAGGAAAAAGGGAGATCAGAAAGAGAGAATGAAGACACACCATCAAAGGTACAAAAGACAACATATAAGTACAACTATCCATCAGCAGCAGAACTAAGAGTTCTACGTATGTATGTATAACTGATACATGGTTAGTAGGTGATCTACAGAGACGACTATATAAACAGGTGTAGACAGCAGACACTGAGGTGGTCAGAGGGTGGGACTGCAGGTCAGGATGTCAGCAGGTATCCAACAGAGACGTCTATACAGACAGGTGGAGGTAAACACTGGGATGGTCAGAGATTTCCACGCAGGGTCAAGGTATCCCAGAGCTCGGTATCTCTTTTTCCACATAGGTACAACATGCTTGTTGGTTACATGCTTGAACAGTCCTTCAACTCAGGCCTATTTGTACAGAACAGTAAAAAGGACAAAATCACGATAATGGCACAGACAGCAGAGGTTGTGTGATTGCTGCTGCTTTCTGCCAGCCTAATCAGCGATAATGTCACTGGTAACTGCACAGCCAGTGGTCTTACATGTGAAAAAGCTGGTCATTTTTCATCTAATCTTTCTATATCTATATGATCCTATTGAAACTGCTTAAACCACAACTCACATCAGGAAATGGCAGACGATTAAAGTAAGTTGGTGTCCTCAACATGCTACTTCTCAGCCAAGACACACTATTTATTGGCCTCGCCATGCGGGTGTCCAGCTGAGGCAACATATGATCCATGTGATAGTTGTGTTAGAAGTGCGAGTTACCACCCAAGCTGGATTAGGAGATTTTATTGTCATTTACCACCTACAGCTGTTTAGTTTTCAGCACTGGTTTATTATCAATATTAGATTAGTAGTTGGATTTGGCATGCGTATAATCTCCAACTACAAGTATATAACCATTGCTGCGCTGCAGAGGATGAAAGTCCAATGGAACAAAAGAACCAAAGAAACAAGAAAGTGATAAGGGCTAGCCACTGGCTGAGCCAAATGTCAATCAATCATAATAGACTTTAATTTATTGCTTTATATAAATTCTCCTCACGTGGTAAAAAAAAAACAAAAAAACCCTCAGAATGGTCATGGAAATAAAATCAAACCATTGAGACCAAAACTTTTTCTGACCCAGGGTGTAAATTATACATATTTCTGCTCTAAAGTTGGACATTTTAACATGGGAGTCACAAGAGATTGACTCGCTTTTGAAGCCAGCCTCTAGCGGTCAGTGGAGGAACTGCAACGAACCTTACTTCTGCATGAGACTCAACCTGGAATGTAGATGGCTGGCACTCGGCCAGTGTTGCAGTTCTATGACGTTGCAGTGTTGCAAGATTTATTGCAGAAAAAGAGGCTTCAATGTCACACTTCACAATCCTGTGGGTCACATGACCTAATGCTTGGTCCATTGCTTTTATACTCTATGTGTGCAAACAACCAGAATGGAGAGAAAAAGGGAAGTAAATTTGGACTTTCAAAATTAAAGAGGAAGTAGCGAACAAAAGAAAAAACTAAGAAAAACAAAAGCGAACAAAACCATAAAGCTTGACAAATACAGTTGTTTTACTTTCGGGATTTAAGTCTGCACTCTGCCTGTATGTTTCTATAAAGTGTCCTGATGCAAAGAACGTAAACATTTTGGAGAATCTGAGCCCAATAGGTGTGTTCAGGTGGCTTAAGAGGTTGTGAGATTGTCCACCAATCAAAAGATCAATGCTTATGTCCTTGGTTTCTGCAGTTTCCATGTTTGTGTCCTTCAGCAAGATATTGACCCACAGAAAACCATTTTCTCATCAGTGTGCAAGCATGTGACAGAGAAATGTGCTCAACAGACAGAGGGGTGTATATAGTTTTAAAAGTAAAGCACTTTGAGTTTAACACAAGACCAAAGAAACTGTTTAAATGCAGTTCAATCATCACTCTGGTGAATATTTTCCATTAATTTTCCTTCATGATTCCTCTTGCTGTTTGATCCACTTCTATCTCAAAATTGCTTTAATTCATTTCATTTTGGTCCGTAATGAAAGTCAACACTCTTAACGATCTAATAATAGACCTAGGGTTGATTTAAGTCTATAATTTCCCTGAACTTTTCCTTGAGCTATGCTACTGGCTTTAAAAGAGAGAATGAGATTATGCTGTTAGAGCTAAAGATGTGCAAAAAGCATTATCACTGTCTGCTAAAAAAGCAGAGAGAAACAGTAGAAAAGGGAAATAAAGTAAAGAAGTTTTCACTCCAGTCTGCCTTGTTCCTCAGCGACTCGCTCATCTGAATGCCAGAAGGCTGAGCCAACAGATGCAGACACTTGTTTGCACGTCAGCTGTAAGATTAGATCAAATGTGATTACAAACTCTCTTGACAGACATGCACAACGAGCAGCTCTTCTACTGTTCTTTGCTGTGAATGCCCCTAAGAATGATTACAAAAAAGAATATGGCAATCACATCAAATGAAAAGTAAAGGAATAAAGTAAATGAGATACAGTGGAGGGGTTTCAGAGAACAAATAAAGGCAGAACAGAGTGTAAGAGGCCACATTTAGTGCAACAATGTAGGGAAAGGATATTAAAACTGACTGACACACAGATCAAGTAAACTCCAAAAAGCAATTTTTATACACTTCATGTGAAAAGATTAAATGTAAGCAGCGCAAGAACACCATTACACAGTTAACGCACTGTCTAACTATTGTTGATCCAAGAAGAAGAGCCGAAGCCTCTCAGCAACAAGATCAGGATCTACGACATCAAAATTAGATGCAGTCATGACTCTGGGACACTATTATGTGATGGAAAAACTACGTAGAAGAATCGTGCTAAATTTTCCAACCTAACTGTAGTCAAACTTGTGATGGTGTTTGATTTGTGGAAATCAAGAACAGACATACAGTTTCAAAAGTGGGTAAATACACAAACTCATGTGTCTGTTTTTAAGGACTCGAGCTGTTTAGCTTTTTGTTTCCACTATGAACCGAGTCATAAACAACTCGTCTTAAAGTAACTTTTAAGTGGACGAGTGAAAGTAACAGTCATTGTCACAATATAGGCCAGTGGCAAATTGTACTACCTCTTTTGCTTTAATTGCATTTTTTACACAAATGTTGTTTTTTGTGTACTAAACTGGGCTTTTTGTTGATTGCTTTGTTGTTGTTTTTGATTCTATTTTAGTATAGCCCATATTTCTCTAATTTTTCTCCTATGTTGGGTTGAAAATAAGGACCTACATTTGTGCTGCTATGACAATAAAGAATCCTTGAATCTTTGAAACAATTTTTCTCCAAGAAAAGAAAGGATTTGCATATTTCTTCTTGTGGAGTTCATAATATAATTAAGGCTTTTAAGGAACTGGAGTAATATTACTACATAACTGGCAACCACCCATGATCTTTGATCACTCAGATGACACTGCATCAGGAACTGAAGTTCATTAATAGTAGATACTGAATAACCAATTCAATTCAATTCAATTCAATTCAATTCAATTCAATTCAATTCAATTCAATTCAATTCAATTCAATTCAATTCAATTCAATTCAATTCAATTCAATTCAATTTTATTTATATAGCGTCTATTACAACACAAGTTGTCTCTAGGCGCTTTCCAGAGACCCAGAACATGACCCCCGAGCAATTATTACATAAACAACGGCAGGTAAAATCTCCCCTAGTGGGAGAAAAACCTTAAGCCAAACAGTGGCAAGAAAAACTCCCCTTTAAGAGGGAAGAAACCTTGAGCAGGACCTGGATCATAAGGGGGGACCCTCCTGCTGAAGACCAGCCGAGTAGAACAGGAAGTAAAGAAAGAATAGAGACATAGAGACACCGTCAAAGGTACAAGACAGGATACAATAGTAACTATCATCAGTCCAATTAGTCTTGTCAAGCACTAAAATACAAGGCTCCATTCACAACTTCCACTAAATACTTAACTGAACCCTTATGTTAACCTTTTCCAGAGCTGGAATCATTGTCTCTAAGCTTGGAGGGATCTGGAATGGACCATCACACACTGGAATTTTGTAATTTGATCAGACAGATAAGAACGCAAGTTCTTATTTGGAAGAAATGGACACCGGGCTCTCCAGACCAAAGAGGAAAAGGACTACACAGACTTCTGTCCGTTACATTCCCTAAAGCCAGGGTCTGTGGTTGTATAAATGCCCTTGAAAATGTTCATTCACACGTTTATGATGCCAGTATTAATGTATAAAAGGCAAAGTGAGTAAAACCTCAAAAGCATTGAAGTTTTAGAGAACATATACCACATCTGTTCTAGGAATGTCCATACATTTTCCAACAAAACAATGCAAAAACAAATTCTTATACTTTACTATATGTAAATCTTTGTTTAATTTGCTTTGCATAAAACAAAAACAAAAAAACAAAAAAACAAACAAAATACTGAATATAATAATCTAGAAAGTAAAAATCCTGCTCTGGGCAAAGTAAACACAATTTACATGAAGACAATGTTTGACGGAGTAAAACATGGCACATGGTATCAGATGGTTGTTTGGGTAAAAATACAAAGGAAAAAAGAAAGCTGTCTTTTGCCAGCTGTGTCTGGCAATAGACATTCCCTCCAGCAACATTTTGTTTTATTTTTTGCCCCGTTCTATAGAAAACAGGCAGCAACAAGAGCGGAGTCTTAAGTTCAGCTTTCATTTACAGTATGTTAATACTATTGTATGGTGTACATCCCGTCTCAACGGGTTCGGCTTTATAAAAATGAAGCGAGTAATGGCCAGGATAAGTCGTCGTCACCTACCGCTGCTTTCTCTTGCTGAAGGGCCTGTGCAGCAAAGCGTGCTACGTGGTTGATGATAGGCGCAAAGTTTGTGGGGCCGTAGAAACGAATGTGAGGGAGACAGGCAGAGTACGCCTGGGCGATGCCCTCCACGCCTTGATGCAAAACAACAGGGAGAAATTTGAAAGGACGATTAGATACAGACAAAAAGATAAAGAGAAACAGACGTGGAACATGTGCAAAGTTAAAATTATAAGACATTCTCACTAATTTGTCTGTTTGTTTAAAAATATACAGCTAAAACCATTTAGTGGCTACCCCTGTTTAGAATGTTGCATTTTGCACTTTATATAAAACGTTTTATATAACAGTTACAGCATATAACAGTTGTGACTCCAGTTCAACTTTCAGATTTTTATAGTTTAGCCTGGAAATCTAACTTAGACTAAAGTGGAGGCTGTATGGGCCAAGAAAAACTAGTAACCTTGCAATGAAAGGGTATTTGTGGAGGCAGATGTCCTAATAACACCAAGTTGTGCTTGTATCCTGAAGAAGCTCTAGTGTCAGTATTGACCTTTAAACAAGCGTGGCTGATAATCACCCAGTCGGGGTTTTAGATCAGGTCTTCTTCAGCACAGGGCTGAGTACTAATTCATCTTTTTACACAACCCCTACTTTAATTGGGCTCAAATATATGTTATGTAATTTCTGTCTGGATCTTGTATGCGCTCAGGATTGACACACAGCTCATTTACATCCCACACATTTCACATTATAATGGATGATAACAGAAGCAAATATATGTAGTATCAGAAGAAGTTTTTATTTTACAGAAAGGTGCAATGTGTTGAATAATTTATGAGTTTGATAAAACCTCTCATGTCATAATTAAAGAGGTGAGAAACTATAAAAGTGATTAATTTTGTTAAATTACCTTTTATTTTTACTTACCAATGGAAAGAACACAGAATACATTTTAAATACTAAAGACAATGTTAACTTGATTATGCCAAACTTCAGTGTTTACCATTTTACTTTATATGTTAATACCATTTAACAGAAATATCAGTTTGCTGACATTTACTATTGATTGACTTATAAATTGTGATAAAAATCTGGCTGATAAAGAAGCTGATAAATGGAAACATACACTCATGAATTCAGCCATATGGACAGACATCTACAATACCAAGACACAAACGCACCTTACCAGCCACAATTACCAGACTTTCAACTGAACAGATGCAGACAGACACAATGGCAAACAAAGAGACCTTAAATACAGACACAGACCTACATACAGAGAGATGCACACATGAATATGAACACCTACATACAGTAGATACAAACATACATGAAATATGACAAATGATAACAAAGGAAGTGGTGCCGGTTCTTTGGCTTAATTGGGCCCGAAGCAAACTCCCCCTCAGGGCCCCACAACAACCACCCCCATATGACGCTAAATAGGTGCAAAAATCCAATATACAAAACAGATCTTGGATCTTAGACCTCTTTACAGTCTACTTATTTAAAACTTATTTAAAAACACAAATACAATATCTATAATAATCAGAAATTAAATTAGAATTAAATTAACAACTTCAACCAACCAACCAACAAAGCCAAGGACAAAAAAGAAAATATTATGTTTTATTTACAATTTGGAGGCACCATTACTAACACTAAAACGTAAATGAATGTAAACCAATATTTTTATTTGTAGTTGAGTTTTCAGCGTGTTTTTAGAAATGTGCACGGACGGTCATCTGTCATGTTTATGGTGATGTCATGTGGGTGGAGATCTTTTCTGACACTAAGTTGTCTGCTAATGTGGACACAGATGGGTTTTGCTTGTGACGACCCCCCACGCATTCCTTCCTACTACTCCTCCCCATGTCCTTGTGTGACACCTGTCTGACAGACAGCCTGCTGTCTTCACAAGTCTCACACTCAGAGATCAGCTGGGTCACAGTTTCTCATCAATTCTCAGAACCCACTCCCCCTGCATGTTTTAGATGTTTCCCTGATAAAACACACGATTTTCAAATAAATGGTTCACCATCATTTTCAAATCAAAGTTCATATACATCTATTAATGACCCATTCATTTGAGCCAGATGTGTTGGAACAGGGAAACATCTATAACATCAATGGTCAGGACTTGGAAACACTGAGGCATATAAAATGAGTTGGTTGTAGGGATGCGGATGCTCACTTCCCACTTACAGCAATAAAATAATTGTTTACTGTTCTGATTTTTTGGGCCCTTGTGCCACCCCTGTGGAAACATTTTAAAAATGCAGGGTGGGCAACTCCTAAGGACCAGGAGTGGAAAACAGTGATTTTTAATTACATTTTAATTACATTTCAATATTTTAAAATAATAATCTTAAGAATATGTTGTATAAAGTATAAAGTATATGCACAAAAATAATGTAGCTGAAACCCAAATCTCACCTGAACAGAATGGGTTCGTGGGGTTAAAGTTGATGGCAAATTCATGTGACACCTGTAGAAACAAGAAAACATCCTCAAAATAGCGTTAAGAAATTCTGTCCATTTGTCTCACACCTTCTGCCTCCCACCCTCCCTCTGTGTACTGCTTCTTTGTCCTTCTTATCAGCTCTGCATTACGGCAACACAGATGGGTTGACTGTTACATAATCGTCTCAATGTGCATAATGAATGCTTGCAATTTCCTTCTGTGTCAAAATACACTACATTGCTAAAAGTATTCACTCACCCATCCAAATAATCGAAATCAGGAGTTCTAATCGCTTCCATGGCCACAGGTGTATAAAAGCAAATGTCAGCTTTATTATAAGAACATGGGAGTGTTTGGGAATGACAGAAACTCAGCCATGAAGTAGCAGGCCACGTAAACTGACGGAGGTGGGGTCAGCGGTGCTGAGGCGCATAGTGCAAAGAGGTTGGTTGCCAACTTTCTGCAGAGTCAACTGCTACAGACCTCCAAACTTCATGTGGCCTTCAGATCAGCTCCAGAACAGTCCACAGAGAGCTTCATGAATGGGTTTCCATGGCCGAGCAGCTGCATCCAAGCCAAACATCACCAAGTGCAATGCAAAGTATTGGATGCAGTGGTGTAAACCACACGGCTCTAGAGCAGTGGAGACACCTTCTCTGGAGTGACGAATTCATCTGGCAATCTGATGGAGAAGTCTGGGTTTGGTGGTTGCCAGGACAACGGTACTTGTCTGACTGCATTGTCCAAGTGTAAAGTTTGGTGGAGGGGGGGTCATGGTGTGGGGTTGTGTTTCAGGACCTGGGCTTGGCCCCTCAGTTCCAGTAAAAGGAACTCTGAATGCTTCAGCATACCAAGACATTTTGGACAATTCCATGCTCCCAACTTTGTGGGAACAGTTTGGAGCTGGCCCCTTCCTCTTCCAACATGACTGTGCACCAGTGCACAAAGCAGGTTCATAAAGACCTGGATGAGTCTGGTGTAGATGAACTTGACTAGCCTGCACAGAGTCCTGACCTCAACCTGACAGAACGTCTTTGGGATGAAATAAAGCGGAGACTGAGAGCCAGGACTTCTGGTCCAACATCAGTGTGTGACCTCACAAATGAGCTTCTGGAAGAATGATCAACAATTCCCATAAACACACTCCTAAACTTTGTGGACAGCCTTCCCAGAAGAGTTGAAGGTGTTATAGCTGCAATTGGTGGACCAACATCATATTGAACCCTATGGATTAGGACACACACAAACACAGACACAACATTCCCATCAATGCACATACCTTCCAGTCTGGTGGGAGTTGGGCTCCAAATCCCAGAGCAGGAAACATTTTGTCACTAAAGGGAAAACCATGACAAACATTGGAACGCTTTAATCACCAACCCTTTTTTTTCTCATTTAACTGCAACAAGATGGATTTAGACAGCAGAGAAAATCCTGTTTGCTTGTTCTCATAGAAACACATTCAGATATTTACAGAAGAGCTACCACAGAGCTGTAGAAAACTCAAGTGAAAAACGGTTTCTCATTAAGAAAAGAAACAATTCTTTCCTCCTGAAGTTGTATTTATCCTCAATTTTAACAGATTTTTAAAAAAAGTAAATATTGGTCTATGCATATTGGTGGTGTAAGCCTGTTATGAGTGCCGAATATTATTTTTAGCATGTAAAATAAAAAGGGAAAACGTGTGACATGTGCACCAGTGATGCTCATGATGAAGCTTTGTATTGTGCTTGAATAAATGATGAGATTTGTATTGGGGAACTTATACACCAGTTTAGTTTATCTTTATGGTAACTAACTGTTAAACTGAAATACAGTCTAATTTGAGAAGAGCTTTGTGTTTGTGGAGACTCCTGGAAGTGAAACATTCTTGTCTGTCTCATTTAATCTTGGTCCACTGCAAGGTACAACCATTCATGTGGTACGAATGATCTCAGCCTCACATAATATAGACAACCAGCTTTACTCATCTCTTTCATGGTGAAGCGCTTGACTTTTGCTTTGCCCAAGAAATGCAAAAACTCTAAGTACTCTATTTCACTGTAGATGGATTAAAAATCAATGCAACATCTGAGAGGGCTTCTTGCATTACTTACGTATCATAGTCCTGTATGATTTGTCCAACAGCTAAAATGGCAGAAAGGTACTCGTTGCTGCCCAGCGGGTTGATATAGTGGAGAGAAGACGGCTCTCGGGGGTTTCCATTAGAAGCCGTGAAGTCTATACCAACCTAGAGAAATTCAAGAAGTGAGATCAGAAAGCGTACTAGAGATATGGAATAATGTAGACGTGCAGTGTTTTTGAAATTGCTAGTTTTTTTTATACAGACTTATATCTTTTGAAATCAACTTTACAGACTGTTAGAAAGTTCACTTTTGGCAAAGTAAAAAAGTCCCTGTTCCATTAAACTAAGGGCAACACAGTGGCTTCGTGGTTAGCACTGTTGCCTCACAGCAAGAAGATTCCTGGTTCAATTCCCGGGCTCGGTGGGAGTCTTTCTGTGTGAAGTTTGCATGTTCTCCCCGTTCTTGTGTGGGTTCCCTTCGGTACTCCACTTCCTCCAACAGTCCAAAAACATGCATACTAGATTGACTGGTTATTCTAAATATCCCATGAGTGTGAGCGTGCATGGTTGTTTGTCTTTATATGTGGCCCTGTGATAGACTGGCAACCTGTCCAGGATGTACTGTTGCCCGTAATGAGATATGAGATATGAGATATGCTCCGGCAGACCCCGTGACCCTGCAAAGGATTACAACGGGTATAGAAAATGGATGGATGCATTAAACTGTCCATATAGCCTGACCACCAGCTCCAATAAGCCGAGTCTTCAAAGTAGGCCATCACTGCCACTATAGTAGCATTTTTATTTTTATTTTGTTGCAGTCAGAGTCAGTTTCGAACCCAGTAAAGAACCACTGTAATTTACAGTGAAAAATGGCATTTACTTCACACTGACAACTTCCATATTTCCAAAAAAGCCCCTTGAAAATCAAAAGATTAAACATATTATGTCTGTTGCAGCGTGGCTAAGAAAGCCAACAGGCTGTGTCAAATCTTCAGTTTTCGTGTGATTCCCACATCCAGATCAAGTACAAGGCTTTGGAGAGGAGAAACAAAAGTCTGGTTAACAGGGCTAAAAACCCTCCAGCAAAACCAAACTCAGGGAGGGTGAGCATCTGCCTCGACTGGTTGGGGGTCTGAGACCACAGGAAAGAGAAACAATAATGACATATACATACAAGAAGAGCATGCACATGTCGTTAATTAGGTTATCCTAAACTATAATTACCTCAGAGATCGAGAGTATAACTATCTGGTACTCCTGGATCAGGACCACAGTGCCTTAAAAGCCTTAAACGCATCATTTATATTAATTAAGGGAAAAACCTCCTTGAACAGTTTGTTTTGGATGTTAATAGTTTAGAAGAAGCTATTGTTAAAAAAGAAGAAAAAATAAAACTACCTTACAATAGCAACATAGAGGAGCTCGCAGGGATTGCTCTCCAGTGGAAACAATCTCATTTGTGAAAAAGCTCATAAAGTCATGTCCATTAACAGTTAACGCTGTATGAGGCTCAACAGAGTTATGACTCTTAGTCAAACTGGCAACACTGCTGAAAAGCTGAAAATAAACATGGGGTAATTTGACATTGAATTTAATGCTATACATCAGATTTTATTTTTACTCTTATACAGTCTATGCATCAGGATGCAGAAGTAACACGGGAGGCAGAAGTAGCGTGTTGAAGTGTCCCGGAGCAGGACACAATACACAAACACAATATTACGTACCTGGATGTTATTAAAAAGGCATTGTATGAGTGCAGACCACTAACCATTCAGAGAGAGATGGCAAAGGACGGTACCGCACATAGATAAATAAACTGACAGTCCTTAAAATGCAAACAGTTAACAGTTGGGATACAGGACCAACAAAGTAAATCAAGTCCAGTCACATAAGGAATAACAGTTATGAAAATAAAATAAGAAATTAAACTAAAGATAAGACATACTAAACCAAATAAAAAAAGGGACTCATAATGGCATTTGAGTCGAGAGTAATCAAGAAAAACCCAGAAGACGAATAAAGCAAAGCTCCTGAAACATCAGCAAACAGTGAAACGCAGAGCAGAAACCCATAACTCGCAACAGGAAATGCCTTGATCACATTTGTTAAGCCTTGAGGATACACCCAACTGTTCATTTGGGAAGAAATACAAAGGCTGTAAAATAATTGTGTTTATAAGAAAAAGCAGTAGCTCAGAAACCACGCAGTGGTATATTTTTAACTCAGATGGCCACAAGGTGACATCATGATGACATACAATGTGTTAATATACAAGCGCAAGCAGAGCACGTTACTTTCACATATAATACACACAAAAGCACACGGCCCAACACAACATGTTATTAAGAGTGACAAGCTTTTCCTCAGGCAGTGAGCAGCGGTGTTTGTGTGCTGACAAGAAATCTGGCCAAAAATGTCCACCCCCCTCCCATCAGCCCTTTTAAACATAGCATGACCCATCCACTTGGATCTTTCTTTGTTTGGAGCCAAGAGGTGTGTTGTAAAGCTTAAACACTCAGAGAGGACAATCTCTCTGAGTGTTTCTGAGTCTCTGCTGAGCAGTGAGCAAAGATTGATGTGCGAGTACAAGAGAGGGAAAACTGAGAACCTGAGGTGAAGAATGAGAAGAAGATTAGGAGTTAAAGAGCAGCTGTTCTGACACATACAGAGACACAAGGTGACAGAACGAGAGTGCTACTGCATGTTTTGTATAAGTGTGGACACTCGTGCTAAGGAGATTATAATATGAACATCCAAAGATCACATATTACATATCTGTCAGGTGTTTTCTGCCAGTGGAATGACAGGACAGTGTGTGTGCTAGATTCCTCTGTAACTTAAGGAACCTGCGTGAATCTTATATTCACCACATCACTGTAGACAGACAAAGGAGTTTAGATCAGAGAAGGAGACGTTGATTAACCTGGAAAAGCTTACAAAACTGTAAATAATGTGTCCTCCACCAGTCTATAGTTCTCTATTTGTACAAAATTCAATACTACAGTTAATGTCTGTAAGGAACCCAGGGTAACTTCTCAGAAACTAAACACTTGTCCCAGATTTGTTTCTCTTAATGTTCACAGCTTCGCCTTTATAGAAACACCCGACATTATTGGTGTGAAGATTAACTGATGCAAGTCAGAGACCTAATTTAAGACATGAGTAGGAAGACCTCTGGTTTGATTAAGATGTACCATTAAAAAAAAAAACAAAAGTAAGTGCAGATGTGCACCACTATCATTCCAGCAGTGGGTCAAATAAACGGCGTCTGTTTAAAGTGTTTAAACGGCATATGAGCTAATCCACCTGGCGGATGCTCTGCTCTGATCTAGCAGCAAAAGTGACATAAACAACCACTTTTGCTGCTATTTGTAAAACTTGAAAGAGAAATTGGGCAAAAGGAACACCAGCTGACAAGTGTTAAGTACAGCGGCAGTATTGCAGTATGACATCATAGTTACACCTACTTGTTACATCAGCAAACACATGAGATGAAAGCACAAATACAGAAAACCTTTTCAAATGAATCCTCAGCATCCACTGCAGAGTTTACTGCTACAGGTTTATGATTTTACTGTGAAAGACAGCGTTGGTGACTTAACGGGTGCACTGGTGTCGACGTAAAAGATGACAGCTACACAGAGATACACGTTTGTCAGTCAAGCACATCAAAGCTTACAAACTGAATCAAGCAAGAACTATGAAATGTGTTTTTTCTGAAGAACAATATGACAAAAATACTTGTGAATCCCTGCTCTTGTATTAGTCTATCTCTCTGAAGGTAGGTAACCCCCATATTTACAGAAATAGACTATTTTCTTTTACACTTATTGTCCACTTTATTAAGTTCATCTGGTATATTAGTAGTGGAGAACTGACCATTTTATGAGGTATACGTGATAAAATGGTGAATACTCCATAGGAGGGCTGAGATCCCTTTGAGAAGCTGGAGAACCGATGGATGACGGTGAATAAAAAAAACAACTTTTAAAACTTTTAAGTTTAAACAAGAAGCCATATGTATGGAAAAGCAAAACACAGCAAAATACAGCAAAATACAGCAAAATACAGCGTTTGTCAGGGTCACGCCTACTTTCTGTACCCAGAGTTAGAACCAAACACGATTAGGCAGCATTCATCTCTTATACTCCTCACCTGTGGAACAAAGTCCCAAAATGCATCAGGGCTGCAGAAAGTCTCAGTTTCTTCAAGTTAAAGTTGAAAATCTTTTTATTTACTGCTGCATTTCAGTAATGCACCATAATGCACTTCAGCCTTTATTTCTTGCATTTTATTTGTTTAATTCTTTTAAATTTATGTCTGTCTGTCTTGAATTTCTGGTTTTCTAGTTACGTTTTAATGTATTTCTTTTTAACTATTTTTATATAAAGCACTTTGAATTGTCTTGCACATAAAATGTGATAAACTTGCCTTGCCTTGCCTTGCCTTGCCTTGCCTTGCCTTGCCTTGCCTTGCCTTGCCTTGCCTTGCCTTGCCTTGCCTTGCCTTGCCTTGCTTTGCCTTGCCTTGCCTTCAGACCCACAGCATTATAAAACAAAACACACATAAAAGGAGAACTTGAACTTGAGCGATTTAAATGCTATATCAAGTGAGAATGAGCATGTAAAAAAGAAAATAAATTTTTTTTTCACCATTTCAATTTCACAACAGTTGAAGAAAAAATAGAAGCAGTGTGTAAAAAATTAAAAATAAAAAAAGTGCTTTAAAATGACTTTTCTATTCCCACTTCCTTTGTGTTTTGTTTTTAGTTTTCTTAGTTTTCTCTTAGTTTTTCTCCCTGTTCTTGACTGGTACCAGGGTCGTTTTCATAACTGTATACTGCACTTCTAGTGCATACTGATGTGACCAAAATGTTGTTTTACACTTCTTCCAAACTCCAGTATATGAAAAATATCCACAAGCTGAGCTACTTCCAGGTCAATTATCAGTGTGAAACTGACCGGTCTACCATGCATACTATATCCCACAATGCAGCGCACCAGTACAGTGGGAGCAGGGTATACTCTGAGAAAATGTGTACTTTCCTGCTTTTTAAGACAGGTTTAGTGTGACCATGTTCTTGTCTAACCTTTGTACTGATTAACTGCTCCAACTGCATCCCTCTCTGCTTTTGTTAGATTTTGCAGAAGACAGGCTCAATCTGGATTCCCCTAACCTAACCACCCACAGACCTTTGATGACATTCTTTCGCAGTCCTCTGAGAACTGCATACTAACCTAATCAGCCACATATTTTTCACAGTAGCTAACACATACACACATGTCAGGTGCCTAGTATGAGATGATCATGCATAAAATACACTTTGTGATTGGAGAACTTGCATCACATCACCTCGGGCACAAGACCACAAAAACCATTAAATACATTTGTACATTTGCCAGGTTGAAAGAACCTCTGCACACGTTGGTGATACCTCTGTTGAACCTGTTCTCCTGCTGCAGCATTTAACAAATTCACTGGGGACAAGTTTTCCTCAACAAGTTTCATTTTTCACTTCTTATCGGACATCAAAGCGTATTTTCTCCTCAACAATAACACGTTATGCTCTTTATACACAAACCTGGGGCATTTCTGAACCTGCTTACTGCACATAGTTCACCAGAGGTTAAACAGCCTCCTTTCCTTTCTTATTATCACAATAAATTCCTGTCCTGTGACTGATGTACTGCTTAGCTGTCAGCTGTAAAGTTTAATGTTTTAGTTTTGAAATGGACTTTAGAATTACTGTTTGGCTTTGATTAAAAAAAAAAAAAACAATTAAATGAGTTGTCGCTTTTACCTACATAGTTAAGTAACAATCTTTAAAATTAAGTCAGCAGATGTGTTTTAATGAGACAGTTCGCAAATTAGCAATTTTGTCCAAGGGATGTCTATCTTCCTCCATTTGTCTACAACTATTCATCACCCAACTGATATTTGATCGAACAAACTCCTCAGAGAAATGCAGTATTTTTTTCTGTATTGCCAGCCAATGTGACAAACTTTATGACTGTGAATCTGATGGCAGCCGCAGATGAAGCTGTTCTGTTTCTAACTCGATTCATGTTCCAGGCCATTAGTAATAACAAATACATAAGTAGACTAGCACAACATGAAAAACACAGAGTCTCAACAAGCAAAGACACTGAATTAAAATGAACAGGGGGAAACCAAGCAGCATCTCATTACAGCATATTTCAGAGCAGCGAGACAGAAAACGCCTGTAGCTGCATTAAACAGACAGACTCCACTACTCCCAAATTATTGTCAAACCAAACACCTGACATGCTGAGATTCATACTGGCGTTTTCCTAATGGTTCCCCGCTAAATATCAGCCAATTCTCATGGCATGGCATCTCAGGCACAGCCAGAGAGATGGACAGAGGCGAGGGTGGATGGAGAAGGTGATAGAAGCTGCGTGACCATCTTATCATTTATCACTGACAGTAACAAGAAGACTACCACTCTTGTAGCTTTAAAAGTCTGCTGTTAGGCAATATTTATTCCTCTGATTATATCGTGGGTTTCTTTTCTTTTGTTTCTTCTTGTTAATGACACAAATGTAAGCCACGGTACATATTTAAAACAATAACAATGACAACAGCTCCAAGTCGGCAGGAATGGATTACTCACAGTGACTGCAGGCAGCTACTGAGCACAAGGATATCACTATGTTGCAACTATTTCTTTAATATAATGTTATTTTATACTGTCCAGCATCATGCATTTTCAACTGCACAAATCAGGGCTTTATTTGAAATAATCGTGGACAGGAAAAGGCCAGTATATTGTTAACAGGTATAATTGTTGTGTGGGAACACAGAGAAGCACTGTTTAACTGCAGAACAACAAAACAGAGCAAAAACAGCAGTAAAAACGTCATACAGTGCTTTGCAAAAGTCTCTAGCACCGCTAATCCTGTGTTATCAAAGTTTAAATGACCATCTGTGCCAACCACCAAGTGGTTGGCTACATAATCAGCTGGCCAATTATTGTCCTTATTTTCTTTTTAATTGGCATCTTCTATATAAAAACCCATATCAGCTGACATCGAGATAATATGTACACGAAATAAATTCACAGAATGTTGAAAAAAATATGAGTCTACAAGCAAAAGTCAGTCTTTAGAGGGACCTCCCTCAGAAGCAAACACAAATTTGTCTTTTTAAGGAGACTGACCCATACAGATGTTTGCAATTATATTATCATATATATAATTTATAAGAGAGCCAGCCTTCTTCACTTTTTGTTTGTGTCTCAAAGAGCATGGAAAATAAATACAAGTGATGTGAGAAAAAAGACCAGAGGTGCCTGAGATTTTTGCACAGTGTGATGAAATACAAAGGAAGAAGATGAGATGGCTGAAGAAGGTGACTAAAAGAGCTGCAAATTTACTACATTCCTCATGGACACATTTGTTGGTTGAAGCGCCCTGAAATAAATATGCTGGCACAACTAACACTTATCAGAAATCACTGCATTACAGTGGTGTTTGAAACTAATAATTCAATTTTATTTAGAATCACTTGTAGGCTTCCGTAAAAAAAAAAAAATCATCATCCATTCAACCCTTTACAGGGAGAAAACCTGCCACTGTGTAGACGTTGATCAGAAAGACAGTTTTGATAGATAGAGTCAAGTAAAACCTCTAAACCATTCAAGTTTGATTGCATCATCCATCACCTTTGAACAACAATCAGTCTGAGGATGAGCATAAATGCATATATACATATTAAAAGAAAAACAGAGAAAAAACCCCCCATCAAACTGGAATTTGCTAAAACATGTTGACAAGCCACACAGTTTCAGGGAAAACGTCCTTTAAACGGATGAGGCAAATCTGAAGACTTTGGCACGTCAAATCAGCTCCGTACCTACAGGTTGGAAAAAAGTGAAGATTCAAAGAGAAGAACATCATAGGTACTGTGAAAATGGAGAGGGGCTCAGCTATGTTTTGGAGCTGCTTTGCTGCATCTGCCAAAAGGGGGCTCCTTGAATTAATGAAGAGCCCTTTGTCATGGAAAGGTATCATCACGTTTGTTCAAATATATGACTATTCAAATGGACACCCTTTTACTACTATATCTGTGGTAGTTGTCTGTATTGTGGTATAGTTTCTGAATTTCTGCTATGGTTTTTAATAATAAATCAAAGTCCATTACCACTTGTGGTGTACACGGCTCTGAATGATATCAAACATTAGATACGAACAACATCTTTATTCAAGAGAAAGAGTTATTTCCCAACCAGGCCCATCAGCAGCAGCAGGCTGTCTCTTTGCATTAGTTTCTAACATAGAAATGTTGCTCTCTCCTCCAGCTTCTACAAGAGTAACTTTCCCCTCCTGCAGATTAGGATTAGAGTCTCACAAAGACTGACTGTACACAGCAGAGCAGTTCCTTTTGCATGTGTGCATGTGTTTTTGCACATAACCTGCTCCTCTGTGAGCGTGAGTGTATCAGGAGCAAAATGCTGAGTGTGAGATGATGTAGACAGAGTTAAAATCAGTCAATGTGCAAAAGCAAAGAAGGTGCATCTCTGAAGACAGTGTGTGAATGTGTCTGTGTGCTAGCACACAGCAACAACATGAGCCTTGTTCAGGGTTGCAGAAGTCTGTGTGAAAATATCTGTATGAAGAAGATACCGGGTTGGGGAGTTAACATGTAAATCTGGGACACAGTGAAGAGCGTGTTTGTGCTCACGAGTGTGTATTCAAATGAGCTTGGAGCAAGGATCTTTCTATGTTAAGACAGCATTAGCTGTATGTGTGTGTTCATGTATGTGTGTATGTGCTGAAGGCAAAAGATTAGAAGGGAGGAGTGAGGATTAAAGAGTTAGCATCCTACCTCAAATTTTCTCGTTTCAAGAATGTACCCACTACGATAAAATTCAAGCCTCTAAAAATAGGAAAGACATTGAGGAAGCGCAGAGATCTGTCAATCAGGAGTTACCAAGGACCATCATATATTATATAATCAGTCTATCCATCCATCTATCCAGATTGTTTTTAAAGAAATTGTGCAGAATTTTTCTACTCTTAGTATGATTTTGATTTGGCGTTTGTCTATTCCCTCAATCAACCAGAGAATAAAAAAATATTCTGGATATGGCTGGATATAAAAAAAACTCTTAATGGCTGAAAACGCCAAAGCCTATGACAGCTGGATAAGTCAGAACTCCTCCTTCTGGTTTTAGTTCTGGTTAGTCTTAACAAGTTAAAGGCTGAGAGAAATAAGCTCCTTCTAAAAATATTTATCTCAAAATAAAGGCAGGATGCTCAGATTTTCAGCAGTTGAGTGGCATCTGCATGTTTGCCTCTCAAGAAAAAAACTTTTTGATTTTATATCTCATCTAGATCTATCAAGAGGTAAAATGTGGCTACTAGCTTTTTTTCTTCCAGCTTTGTTTACTTTCTACAGTAAACTTTTGTGAACACGGACTTCAAAGAAAGCAAACAATTGAAAGGCTATAAAGAACTGAACATCCATGATTGATGATCAATCAATTTTTTTTATATTTAGGATATAGTTATTGCATGTGTGCAAGCTCATAACAGCGATTACACAATAGTACTATGGGAAAGGTGCAGGAACTATGAAGACCTGTTTTGGGGGTCGTAAGGGAATTAACCTGGATAGAAAAAAGTGAGGAGTTCAGGTGTTTTGCCTTCACTTGCATTGAGGTTTAGTATCTTGACAGTTTGGTGTTTAAAATTTAAAATTTTTGTTTATGTTAACTCCCAAATTAGGGAAGATGATGATACATATTGAAGTTTATAATAATTATCAATCTTATTAAATTGACATAAAAATGCACAACTGATTAGGGGGAATTCTGATAAATGTTTTGGGTTATGTTGTTTGTTTCTGTTCTGTTTTGACAAGAGGCAGACAAAATTGTGTTCTGGATGTTTTGTTGGAGTGTAAACGAGTGGGTGTATCGAGGTGAAAAACAGAACTTTCAAGTGTGCAGACGGACTCCACATCTGTCTTTTTTCTCCACAACAGGCAGTGCATCATTAACCGTCATTCATCAATGGGGCTGATTTGGGAAAATCTTTACCAGGCACTAAAATACTGGGTAACATTCATAAATGCCACTTAAAATTTCGTCCATCCTTCCTTCCATTAACTTCTGCTTATTCAGGTTTGGCTCGAGACGACAATAACCTCCCTCCAGCTCCTGGTTCTCCTCCAGCTCCTCAGAGAGGACTGAGGCCAGCCAGCCAGGATATATAATCTCTCCAGTGTTATCTCCTCCCACTTGGGCACGCTCTCCTCCCCTGCGAGTCATCCTAACCAGAGGCCTGAACCATCTCGACTGACTCCTCTCGATGAGGACGAGTGGAGGGACTGGTCAGACAGTGCCAGGTTTGAGTCCCATTGGATCTCTCTCTTGTGGGCTCTCCACCAGCATGAGGAGTCACAAGAGTCAGGTGCATGTGTTTTGGGTAGCAGCCAGGGGATGTTGGCCTGGACGCGCTCAATCCAATATCCAAATCTGACTTCTTGGATATAGAGGCACTTAAAATTTAACTGGGGAAAGAAGATATAATATTAACCTTTTCCAGAGGCTGAATTGACGTGAAAAAGTGAATTAATTCAAGAACTGTTTAATTACAATTTTACATTACTTGTACTTTTACTGGAATATTTCACTTCTCATGAAACATTACTCTTTCACTATGCCATTTAAGAAAACACTTCTTTTGAAGAGTCGGATTTTATACGTGGTCGCAGGTCCACAGGCTCTTCTCTTTGTTCTTCATGCAAATATGTTTCATATCAATTTGATCTAGTAAAGAAAAAAGGCCTTATCTATAAACAAGACCTTTCAGGGCATGCAGGCATCTTCTGAAGGAAACAGGCATGCCAATTATTCCAAAACGCAGCCACAACAAACAAAGAAATAAAGCACTGTGTCCCTCAAATCTGTTGGTGTTACTGTGTATTAAAATAATAATAATAAAATAATTAGCTTTATTTGTCAGTATGCATCTCAAGAAACACACACTGAAATGAGTCATCTGCCTTTAACCCATCACTAATTGGACTAGGAGCAGTGGCTCAGTGGGTCAGACTAGGAGCAGTGGGCTCCTTGGGTCAGACTAGGAGCAGTGGGCTCCTTGGGTCAGACTAGGAGCAGTGGGCTCCTTGGGTCAGACTAGGAGCAGTGGGCTCCTTGGGTCAGCAGGACCCAAGCCCACCTCTGTGTTTCACCCAAATACGCTGTTTCTGTATCCAGTTGTCACCATACAACTGGTGTGCTAAAACACAGAGGACAAATGTTACATGCCCAAAGCCCAGTGGCTTTGGAGAAGCCTCTTTAACCGTGGTTTTTGATCTTAAGTGGACAGAAAAATCAAAAGCCTAATTAAGCCACATGCCATAATTGTTATTATTTGTTCTACTGAGTCAATTTAAATAAATAAAAAAATAAACCTGTGAAAACACAAAAATACAGATAAAAACATATGAAACCATTCTGCTTTAAAGGTCTTTTTTTTTTTACTCTCTCTCATACATGATGTTGTAAACCTTCATCAACAGCACAGGGTGTTGCTATGGCAACAACAATTACCTTCATTGCTTTAAAGGTTCAATTCCAATAACATGATAAGAGAGAGAGAAAAAAACAAGCTGTGACCGTGGAGATGGTCATTGTCTGGGTTTGTGTGTCTGCTTTTCCTAAGTGTACCCTGATTTTAATGAAAACAATTTTAATAACAGTTTAATATATTGCCTTTAAAAATACCCAAAGCTGCTTTACAAGGACAGGTACCAGATCTAGTGGCTCACTGCTCCAGAAAACCTGCAGGACGCATTGTCTGACACTGACAGTTGTCTCTATGCAGTGACAACCGTCATGGACTGGAACAGCAGCCTGTGCAGATTAAAATATCCCATCTCCAGACAGAAATATGCCGGTCACTTATATTCATGTTCAGATGGTTGACAGCTCTTCTGTCTGGACCTAGTTAACACTCTTGAAGGCTGGATAATCCACACATAAAATGTACAATGGACTTAGCAGAACTTGTTAAATGAAATCGAAGCAGATAGGAAAACACTCTCTACAGAATATGAATCATCTGAGGGTCGCTACAACTGCTGTGCCAACACAGTGGTGAAGGAAATAATTGCTGAGGTTACTGCATTTCAGTGATAATTTTAGTATTTTGATTACATTTAAACCTTATATAGTAACTTGCAGCAGGAATCACAAGCTCCTATTGCTTCACTGGTCTGAGTGACTCAGTGATATACAGCATGCTGCTGTGTAAAGCTCAAATTATACAGTTGCCTCACAGCTACAAGAGCCCTCACAGACATTTTGTGAGAGGAAGATGTGCATGTAGTAATTTCATGCCCAATCATACCGTGTGTCGCATACTCAGTGGAGTAAAAATAAACGCGTGTACATCCACATTCTGTTTCCGTTAAATAAACTCAGCACATAGAGACTTACAACCCTTTTAATAAACACCTTTAACATCCATCCATCCATCCATCCATCCATCCATCCATCCATCCATCCATCCATCCATCCATCCATCCATCCATCCATCCATCCATCCATCCATCCACCCATCCATCCATCCATCCATCCATCCATCCATCCATCCATCCATCCATCCATCCATCCATCCATCCATCCATCCATCCCGAGATTAAATATTTGATAAAACATTGAATTAACTGACTAGAAAAAATGTTTCTCAAGGATGGGTTTTTAACCTAAATTTATTTTGTTACCACTTAAACTCAAAATGGTTTTCTCATTAAAGTGAGCTTAAGCTTCTGAACACCAATTTCAGTATTCCAGCATCAGCCATGTAGTTTCTCCTGGAGAAATGCAACATGGTCCATCCTGCCACTACAAAACTGATCAGGAGGCTCTGGGAAACTTGTAAACTTGTGAATTCATTCATGCATTCTCTCAGTTTTAAAATGTTAGTTTGCTGTGAGCGGTGGAAGAGCATCATGGTCATTTATCCTGTCCAGCATCTTTTCTCTCTTTTTTCCCATATCCATTTGTCTTCTTTCATTTTAATCAAGTAACCAAGATTTTTGCCAAATAAAACAAGTTAACGAGTAATTCATGGTAACAGAGCTATTAGCAGTAAACCAAATTGCAAGTCTATTTGGGATGTTTAATATATAATATAATATATAATGATATATATGTATAGATCTGCTGCAAACACTGACAAATTCCAACGCTGTTGCCTCAGTACTGATCACATGACCACATCAACAATGATGAGGATGTAAGAACTTGCTGGGGAGCAGGGAGACCCTGCTCTAAATTCTAACAAGTGGGCATGGTGAGAGGATCTGGCATTGCACCAGGAGGCTCAAAATGAGCTGTCCTTGAGGAGTAGGATATGCTCAGGGTAAATGCTTCAAGTGAATGATGATCAAGCGCTGCATGAGAAAGTCTAGCGGAACATTTGACCAGATCTTGCCAAACACTCCAGCACAGCAGCTGGCTTAATCTGAAAACACACTTAAGGAGAAAAGCAGCAAAATCAGGCATTTAACACGATATTATCTCTGCGCTGCTAAATCTGGAGCCTGATTCTACCTTACAATGAAGGGAAGGAGGGAAGGAATGGAAAAGAGGACTTTAGGGGTTCAAGAGTTTCTTTTGATAAGAGACAAAAATAAACCACAACACCTCTTTCTGAGCCCTTCCTCTGCTAAAAGACCCATCTCTACCCTTATTGTCACATTTATCTGTTTTTTTTATATCCCTGTATCTTAATCTATCACACTTATATTTTTAAAATCCATTTTATTTTTTTGCATTTACCTGTTTTTTTTTTCTTTTAAATTTCTGCATTTTACAATACTTCATTCCTCCTCTGCTGAACTTGCGCACTCTCTCACTGCTGCAGCCCTATTCCACGCACACATTTCCTCTCTGTATGTAAATGACATTCATCCAGCTGTAACCCCGGGAGATGAGAATAAAAAAAAAAAAATCTGAACGGTTCCCCATTCGTGGGAGAGCACAAGAAAGATGAACCTCATCTCTGTAGAGGCAGGAAAAACAGATGTGCTAAAATTATACTCACTGTAAACATGAGCTGGCATCCTCCCAGTATGTAATCCAGAAAGGTGTAGTCGCGTGTAATCTGAAATAACCCAAGAAAATATAATGTTTGGTCGATTGCTAAAATAGCAGCTTATCAGATATTTTAGTTAATTGGCTTTCAGTAGTCTCATTGAATTTTCTTCATAGAAAAGAATAAAACCAAACACAGCACATCCTTAAAAATAAACAAATTACCTCCTCTCATAGCAGAGCTCTAAAGCATCTATTAAAATGACAAATTGCCTATTTTTTTTTTCCAACATTATGTTCCACCAGTACAGTACTGCTTATTATCCTGTTTGAGCACAATTTACACTCCAGTTACAATGAATGTTTAGCATGGATTTTACTGTCATTAGTCCAAATCGCTGCTGCCAGCCACCAAATATAATTACTATATTAGCAAATTTATTCTTGTGTTGTAATGCATGTGTGTTTGTATAAAAGGCTTATTCACGATGATCAAAAGGAAGGAAAATAATTAATTATCAAAGCTTCCCATATACAAGCTTTAAAATATAAAGTCATATATATATATATAAAGTAATTTAAAGTCATTCCAACAGGCTGCTAAAGCCCTTATGTTATAGCTTTATGTGTCCTCTGTGGGGCTCTAAGCCACGGCACTAATTTGTCTTGACTGATTGATGGACTGGCCAATTGTAAAATATTGAACTCAAATGGGGATTTAGTTTCAACTTTCTCTTAAACTGACATGTCTCGGCCAGTTGATGAGATCACTATCTGTCTACTGTGTCTGTGGCTAACAGCAGTGACAGTTTTCTATCTGCTGGCGCTGACTTGAATTCCTGCTTTCACACCTCATTTTCGCACCTCACTGTCACACTCGTGTGTGACAGTGAGGTGTAGCTCACTTGTAGTTCATAAATGTCAAACGGCTCCTGACAGGCCAACACCTAGGTAAGACCTCCCAATATACAAACAAAGTCCACCAGAGGGATGAATACTTGCAGAAAAAAAATTAAAAAGTGAAATCCAATTAAATTTAGTCAGTTTTGATAGTATGTCCCACTGTTGCGGTACCAA
The DNA here is from genome assembly GCA_014839995.1 of Xenentodon cancila. Classification (NCBI taxonomy): domain Eukaryota; kingdom Metazoa; phylum Chordata; class Actinopteri; order Beloniformes; family Belonidae; genus Xenentodon; species Xenentodon cancila. Next base: position 9,600,244 of record CM026199.1, read on the forward strand.
AAAATGAGAACACTTTCTTGAGGATGGAAGTACCAGATGATGGGCCAGAGAGGAACGCTGTGGTCAGAACTGACTTTAGATCTTTGTCAAAGGTCCTATAGGGAGCATGTTATGATGAGAAACCAGTAGATATCACAGTCTTTGTTAAGAAGAGACACAAAGAGGACTGATTGACAAAATTTCAGTTCACAAACGAGAGAGCACAGGTGTTTGTCAGTATACATCAGGTGATTTAAAAGTTACTCTATTACAATATAATCAATGAATCATTCAGTCTCCTGGACTTAATGGGACATGACATTCACATTATTGACGGCTGTACTCCAACGGTGGATTCTGCTTTTGAATAATATAATTAGTGCAAAACTGTATCGTAACATACAACTGGGCTTATTTTAAGTGAGGCTACGGACATTCAAATATTCCTAGGTACAAAAAAAAAAAAAACAACAAAAAAACAAATAGACCAGTTTAACTTGTAATATGGGAAAATGTTGGGTTTTTTTTTAACCTGATTTCACAGGCCTACTGTGCCAGATACTAATTATAGTCAAACAGTGAGAACAGTTTTTACCTATAATAGCGATAACCAGAATTTATAGGTTTAAATGGAGGCAAAGTCTGTAACAATGATAGATGATGATGAAATCTGGCATCCATCCATCCATCCATCCATCCATCCATCCATCCATCCATCCATCCATCCATCCATCCATCCATCCATCCATCCATCCATCCATCCATCCATCCATCCATCCTCACCTTACAGGACTTCACAATAATAACTCCTGAATTTTTATAGTTCTTCTTCTTCTTCTGCTTCTTGGGATTGATGCAGTCAAACTCCACCTGAAGAGGCAGTTAAAGTGAGAGGAAAAATGCAGATAAGGAAACTGAATAAAACAGATTAAAAAAACTCAAAAAGATAATACAGATAATGGCAAGGTTGAAAAGAGGAGAAGAGTAATATGCTGAGAGAAGCTAATTAAAATGTTTTGACTTGGAACGGAAATTTCCAAACACTCTACAGTAACATCAATTTGATAGACAGACACTGAGATGCATTATAAACCAGCTTTAGCATTTTGAATATACTTTATATGACTGTGTGCATATGGGGAAAAAAATCTTATTAAATGCAATGAAGCTGAAAGAAAAATGGGAGTAGGGCTGCCTTCAGTACAGTACAGAAAGTCACAGAGATTCATATTTTCGATTAGAATGTGTTAGATCAAAAAAGACATTTGAAACACACACACACACACACAAACACACACACACACACACACACACACACACACACACATATATATATATATATATATATATATATATATATATATATATATATATATATATATATATATATATATATATATATATATATATATATATTTAATTTTTTTTTTTTACATAGATGCACACAAGTATCTGTGCAGTGTCTGCAATACGCTGATTCATATGACAGGTAGCTGAAATGCCTTGTCTTGTTACTAGAGCTCAGCTAAAGGCTGCTTAACATCTTACAGCACCTCTCATTTTGTCAACTTTCTCCTTACACGCTACCCCCCCAACCACCCCCTCAACTCGCACAAACTCCCACATCCACATACGCATACATCATTATTGCACATGAAGGGACTCAGTTGGAGAACGAGTCGTGAGGCTGCTTTGGCACATGCACACACAAGCAGAACACACACAGAGCTGCTAATGAATGAACTGTGCTCTGATCTGTGCTTTATATATATATATATATATATATATATATATATATATATATATATATATATATCAGAGCACAGTTCATGGATGGAATAAATCTCTGTTATGTCAAACAAATATGTGATTCCTGATAGATGCAACTACATGCCTATCACCTTCTGATTACGCAGTGTGAGGCAAGATGTCCATTGGTTGATGGCATGACAATCAATAAAATATTAGAAATTTTAAAAAGCCAACTGTAGAGGCTTATTAGATTAAAGGAGCTTTTCAATTTTGTAACTATTTTCTATTCATTATCATAGTATATAGGTCTGCTGAAGTAATCAAATATGGTTACTTGCCCTGTAAAGGGTTAAAACAGGTCCAAAATCATGGTTCAGTGATGCACATTAGAGATATTTAAGGCAAGCAAAAGCTGGCCCTGCTATTAAAAGAGTAATTTTAATAAGCTCCTTAATGCAACACCCGAACACCCATCAAGCTGTGTATCTGATAGCTACATAACTGCTCCAGAGAATACAATCTAACTATAAAATGATGTGTTAATCTGCAATGCAGTCAAGATGAAGCTGGTGTGGCAAAGGTGATTTAAGCGATACTAGTTTTGGGCTGGTGTTTCTAAAATCAGTGCTACTTTTAAAAAAATTACTTAAAATGTGTAAATTAGTGTGGATAAACTTAACTTTATTTCATATCTTAAAAATCTGACTTTTTTCCCTGTCAGAATCTGGAACTTCCAATTTGTAGTTAAAAGCAACATGGATAGAAACATACAACTGGAACCTAAGACCACAGAAAAACAAAACAAAAGAATAAATATAAGAAAGACAAAAAAATCATTTGGTGAAAAGTTGCCTATATAAAAGACAATAATTAATGTTAGACTTTAGAAACTTAAATACAGGAATGGACTGACACTGTACTCCAGAGAGTCCAGGGTTTATCGAGCTGATATATGATGGAATAAGTAAAAGTTGTTTACTATCTGTTGGGTTGAATTTTAACAACATGAACCAGTTCAAAGTATCACTCAGAACAAAACTGTCTGCAAAAGGTATCAGGATCTATGGCCAATGAGGGAAACATGAATATTTAAGAATAAAATTGTCTGGCAAGTATTTTTCTTACAAAATCTTTTTTGTGTGATGTCTAAAGCGAACACTCAGGGTAGGTACCTCATGCTCTCCTCTCTGATACAGTAATAACATGCTTAAAGAGTGGTTTAGTATAATTTGTGTCTAAATCTATGTTTGCATTGAAGTGCAAAGTTGTATGTCAAATTTACTTTGCATAAAAGAAAAGGTGGAGTTCATTCAATTGCTCTTGCTACCCTCTAAAACTGGCTGCTCCGAATAGAGAAATATAATCAGAGACGTGGGACAAAAAGAAGCTGTTGCACTGTCTGCGTGATATTTTAAATAAAACCTGTCGCAGACATTTCATAACGGGGACAAAAGGATATAAAACATTTCCTTTAAAGTAAAATTATAAAATTGCTCTTGCTGATATAATGCTTGTGCGAGAAGGAACAATCCTCCACAAGTTTCTGTTGTTTTGTATTAAGTTAAGTTGTATTAAGCTCCGTCAGCTGCTCTTGTAACATTCAAAGTCTGTAAGACGGAGTCTCCATCAAGCAATAATTTGTTTTAGAAACTATGAGTGGGTGTGACGTGAAGGCAGCGTCAACTGAAGTGTTCCAGACTGCATACAGATCCTCTGGGGTACGATTCCCACCTTGTGGGATTTGTGATTTGTGAATGAGTTTTGTACGTGTGGTTGAGAAACACACTGGGACGAGATTTTGAAGAGAACCATCGTAGAGACGCAAACTTCTCAGCTAAAACTTCAGAGGGGTTTGGATTGCTGACACCCTCGCTGTAAGTGTTAACAGCCACAATACTGTGCCTCCTGTTCTTACCACTTTCTTAGTTCAGTTGTTTTGGACGGGCAACACAGTACTTCAGCTAAAGGTTTTGTACTTTGTGATGATTCTGATTTGAGAACGTGATGCTTAATTTGGGCTGCTGTCTTGCTGCTGGGGCTCACTGAGACAGAATGTTCTCTTCCTACAGTGTTTCTTGATTTTGTGTCCTCTCCTTGCATGTGACCTGGAAATCAGTCTCAGAGCACCATCTCGAAGGAAGTCTTACTTCCTAAAATGCTGAGAAATTCTGCTTTCTGGAGGAGCTATAAGCAAAGACCGATTGGTGTGAGGGTTTTTTTGGCATTCATGATGCAGTATGTACAGAGGTTTGATGTATTAAAGCAACTTTCCGAACTGAATTAAAAGCAAATATATACATTGCTTGCAAGAATGAGTTTTTAGTAGATTTTGGTTTAGCTGTAACCAAACATTAGTAGATTTTTCACATAGATCACCTTTCACATAGATGACACAAAACACACAAAACCACAATGATGTCAGCGGTTTTACCTCCACAGAGTTCTGGGCTTCACTCATCTTGGAAACTGTGGTCTGAAACTCTCCAATGAAGTCATGGCCTCCATCATTATCATAGTCATAACAAAGTACCTGGCAGTGACGAGAACACACCACATCGTATGTCATCTTGCCACTAACCAGGTTGGCTTGCAGTCCTTCAATTTACTCTCAAGTGTCTCTGTCCTTTTTCATTTTTCTACAAGAACACAATTTCAATAATTCCACCAGTTCCCAGAGCTTTTTTAACAATTTGATTGAGGTGAGATGATATAACATACGAGCAGTTTTTGGAGTGGAGGAAGCATAAGCTCTGTCCACTGACCTTGATGTTTCTGTCCACATCTCCGTTGCAGAGAGAAATGAGAGGCACTGTGAAAGGTTTCCACACTGGATCTAACGTGTTCTTTATGACCTGAGGCCACAGAAACAGACACATCATCTTTCAATTACACAATAGCAGATTTATGAAGCCACGGAGGAATTACATGAATTATATGAATTTACACCTGTACATTATAGTTATATCCCCCTGTATGACATGGTGCAGTTGAAAAGGAAAACTCATGTTAGGAATGGCCAAATAAAAGCGCTTTTATTCCCTCACCTCTGTCCTGTGCACCAGCATCCATTTACCATCTTCTCCCTGTTTGTGAAACTCCAGATATGGGTCTGACTTTCCAAAGAAGTCCTGCACAGAACACAATCAGCATGTTGAAGCATGTCCTATTTTGTTTTTTTTTTCTTTTAACATAAAAAATTGATTACTATTTCAGCCCTAAAGATAATCTAAAGAAGCCAAAAAAAATGTACCTGAAGATACTCTGAGCTCTGGTAGTTTTTTTTTTTCCTGTGTATGTGTGTGTGTGGACTGGTATTTGTTAGCTCACCCTAACCCATTTTCTGGTAAACTTACTGACCTTATTGGGACTGGTTGTCCTTGTGAGGACCAAAGCATGTTCTAATGAGGAAGAATGTCATTACTGAGGTCCTGGTTAAGGTTAAGGTTAACCCTATAATGCCAGGTGTATCATATTTGGTACATCAATTTCTGAGACCCCTGTAGCATCCCCTTTAATCAAAAAAGGAAAAAAAAGTTTTCATACAAACCAAAAATCTTAAAAAAAAAACTTAAATTTTCCTAATTATTCATAATAAGTAAAATAATTATTTAGATATTGTTTTAATACAAATGAATAATAATACAATTTAATACAAGAGTGATTTTGATTCCAATATAAAAGTAAAACTTCAAATAAAAAGAAATGTTTGATTTTTTTGTAACATTTCATATGTCAGGCTTTAAAGGGTTAAACTGTTAATGTTTAAGGTTAGAGTGAGACTTTGGCTTGTACAAACTGAATGGAAGTCAATGCGAATAATAAGGATAGATGCACAAACCTGTGTGTGTGTGTGTGTGTGTGTGTGTGTGTGTGTGTGTGTGTGTGTGTGTGTGTGTGTGTGTGTGTGTGTGTGTTAAACAGGTGGGTGCACAGCAGGTACACACTAGTGTGTGGGGAAACTCCCCTTGTAGTTTAGTTCAATTTAAGTTTAATGAAGCAATTTCATTTTTAAGTAACTCAACAAAGAAATTTACCCTTTAAGCAATTGGATTGTAAAAAGCAGATAAATGCACCATAAATAAATCTAATTTCACAACACGATTTGAATTTTGCTTTTCAGCAGATTCATTGTTGGAAAAATGGGTCTCTTAATGCCTCCCAGTTTACATTATTCTGTTCAGTCAGTGTTGGTTTGATCTATATAGCGCCAATTCACAAATGTTCAAAATGCAAATATAATTTATCCTGGATTATTTGAAGACTCTTAGAAAGTTTTGCTTTATGGTTTTAGATCCAGCTCCATGATCATGTCACGTCATTTTTGATCCAAACAATCTAAAACAAGTCGTGGATCACAGCAGAGGAGATTTATCTGATGAAGGAAGACCTAATTTCAGGTTGAGGTTATTTTATTTGCATACAAAAGGTCTGCAGTAAGTACATTACACTTACACAAAGTAAAAAGACCATAACAGAAACATAATAGAGCTGTCCTAGATATATAAAGGCACACAAAAATAATAATAAAACAGTAAATGAAAGACCTAAATCAGTAAAACATCAATAAATAAGTAAAATAAGAAAAGAAAAGTAAAAACAACAAAAAAAGGAGAAAAATCAGAAATAAAATAAACCACCCTCTGCAGTTCTACTAAGACGTATTCCCCTGTAAAACGCTGCAGGAACAAAATAGTTTTTTAATTGATTAGTGCTATCTACAACTTACAGCTACAAGCCTGCAACCAGAAGAAAGGAGCTGAGTCTCGTATTCGCTTTGGCTGTGTGATTTTCAGGCCTCTAAACAAGCGTGTGACTCATCAATCAACCCACTGCATCGTTTCGGTATTTGACTGAGTGAATGATTTTTTTATTCTTTAAAAAAAAGGTTTCCAAACCATGTCTGGTGTTTTGCAGATGTTTCTCAGTGCATCTAGGACTTTCAATTACTGGTGCCCCTGAAAGCCCCATTGATTTGCAGACAAAAGTGAAGACATTTACAGGTATATTCCTTGAATCCACTTAAATGGATTAGAGTTTGTATTTGGATCATGTGTGTGTGTGTGTGGGAATATCTGCCTACCTTCTTATCCAGTTTACGCCCACTCAGGGTCAAAGTAATGATTCTGTTGTCAGACAGCTCCTGCGCCGTTATCTAAAGTAACAGTAAAACAGTACAGCAATAAACTGATGCAACATGAATGCTAACAACAATAAATATTCACATCAGTACCAGGAACGGCAGCAGCTTCAACCCACATCCAACATGTAGAGCCCTGCTGTTGCTGGGCTTCTTCATTCACATCAAGAACTTTGATGTTACAGTACAATGTTTGTGTGTGTGTGTGTGTGTGTGTGTGTGTGTGTGTGTGTGTGTGTGTGTGTGTGTGTGTGTGTGTGTGTGTGTGTGTGTGTGGTAGATGTTCTTTAAATTTTAAATGGAGTGTGGTGAAGCTGTGGCGCTCTACGGTAGCTACGGCGCTCTACGACAGACGGTGACTTTTCATTGTAAACAATGGTTTACAGGGCGCCGTTTAGCTCACAGCAACCTTATTAAGAGACTATTGTCCTTATGCAGACTGTCCAGGTTCAATTGTCAGCCTGTGACTCTCTTTGCTGCACCGTGTTTATTGTCAATCAATTTTCAGTAAAGACCACTAGAGCCACGAAACAGCAAACAGACAACAGTTTACAGTCTAACAGGCTTTTACTAACATTAATGAACAGTGGTAAGTTTTCAGCTTCAAAAGTTTTCACTTGCATTTTGTAATCTCATCAGCAAGGTTTTAATCACAATTTGGTACAAATTACAAAAGGCTGTCTTTGAGGAGCATTAAGGGGTAAAAAATACTTGAATTGTGCACAATACTTATTATTCTAAACCATTTTAAAGAATTGTGGCTCCAAAAAAGCATATTTCTGATCAACAGTTGATCTGAGTGAACAAGAGGTTCCTGTGGGAAATCAGTCACTATAATACTGAGTTATGTCAAAAAATACCACCTAATACTTTAAAATGCTGATAATAACAATAATTGTTGTCAGCACTCTCCAGAGGCGATGTTAACATCTCTGGTCCTGGATGCATCTGGGACCACTGTATTATAGAGATGTGCATTTTGGGCACCATGTGCTCCAGGCCAAAGGTGCAAAGGACCATCTTGACTGTTATCAGCAATAAGTCCACAGACCAACTGTCTGCATTCGTGGTATGGGCTGGTATCAGTGTCTTTGGCAAAGGTCTTTAACAATTCTGGCAGCATTAATGTGGAAACGGGCTGCATTTGAGGCCACATAAATTGCACTAACATCCATATATTCTTCAACAAGACAAAGCAGAACCACTTCCTGTGCACATTATCGCTGGCTGGGATAGAAGTGTAGATGTGTAGATGCTGTGTTGGGATAAAAAGCAAAGCAAATGTAACAATCTCTAAAACATAAAAACATATTTCCCACAACTGACTTTATAAATAACAAAAAAAGACTCTAAATGTGTGTTTAAAAAAAAAAAAAAAAAAAAAGATTATTACCGTGATGGTTCCTTTGCCAGCTTGTTTCCCGTTGGCTAAGATCAACGGTCTGTCAAGTTTCTTATTAGACACAATCTGGTGGATAATCAAAGAAAAACAAACAGGTCAGGGATCCTTTACTTCACACTGAAATCAGAGAAATCACAGAAATAAGGTTAGCTGTTTGTGTAGTAACTGCCACTTTCAAATCGTTATTCCTGTCGTTACAATCAATAATCAACTGTACCACTCCCAGAGTGCAAATGAATTCTCCCAGGAAGTCGTGTTCGTAGAGCTGTGTGGCACACTTGTCTTCATCGAACATGGCGAAGCGAAGTTTCTGAATCTCTTCAAAGTGGTAGTCCACCTGAAACTTCACTCCAAACACCGGGTTCAAGTTGTTCACGGCTGTTTCAGTGCGTCCCAGCTTCAAGGCAACAAACAAACAAAGAGGGGAAAATATTCTTATGACAAATATGTTTTGATTTTGTTCATCTTAAAATAAAAACTAAATTGTTTAACTATCCCATCTTTTAAAGGTTTTTAGGTATAGCTAACGTATACTGTAGTTTCTTTAGAAACATATTTGTCTTTTATTTTTTTATTTTTGAATTAGGGGGAAAAAAATCATACTAGTAATGCTGAGAGATGTGTTACAGCTGCGTTCTGCTGGTTTGCTGCCTGTTATCCCAGTTTGCATGAGTTTTTTAAAATTACCATCATCTGTTTTAGGCTGACATCCATTTTTTTAAAATTCATATCATGTATTATTTTACACTCAGGTGTCCTGAAAACTGACTTCAGTGGACACCGGCGAGTCATGTCTACAGCGTGTCTTGTCTTGCGTGACTGGTGACGCTGAACAGGGTCTATTTGAGCCCCTCAGCAGCCTGTTTCACTTTCAGAGTCGAATGAAGCCTGAAAACCAAATCAAAGAGCGATAAAAACTCAGGAGGCTCAATCAGGCAGCAGAGTTGTCTATCAAGTCTTTACCTACAGGAAGGCTTGTTTCACATCACAGTCACTCAGTGTTTCACAGGGACAACGTTGAAAACGATAGTCTTCAGTTAGCGTTTAATTCTTTTCTAGAATCGATGGGTATTTGACAAAAAAGTAAACAATCCGAAGCATTGCTTTAATCATACTCTCGATCTCGTCTTTGCCTAAAATGGTCAGAGTTAGAGAAAAAATCAACCAGGCCCACCCGGCAGCAGCTGTGGGCATTTCTTCAGCTTCATTAACTCCCTTAGGCTCTGACCTGACTCTTGACTGTTTCCTGTAGACCCCCTGAGGTGACCTCGGTCGTCGATAGAGCCAAATCATCCACGTGTCTGTTAGACCAGTGTTTCTTAACCCTGGTCCTCAGGGTTCACCGTCCTGCATGTTTTAGATGTTTCCCTGCTTTAACACACCTGATTCTATTTAATGGTCATCACTGGCTTGTCATCAAAGTGTGCACAGGTCTGCTGATGGCACAGCCACTTGTACCAGGGTGTGTTAAAGCAGAGAAGCATCTAAAACATGCATGATCCAGGTCCTGATCCAGGTTTCTTCCCTCTTAAAGTGGAGTTTTTTCTTGCCACTGTTTGGCTTAAGGTTTATCTCGCACTAGGGGAGTTATATAATAATTGCTCGGAGGTCATGTTTTGGGTCTCTGGAAAGCACCTAGAGACAACTTGTGTTGTAATAGATGCTCTAGAAATAAAACTGAATTGAAACTGAATTGAAGTAAGTTTACAGGGTCCCAGAAACAGTCCAGACGGCACACAGACAGACCAGAGTGTGTGGGAGCTGTGCGGTAAGAGCCATGTTCTTTGCTCCGTCTGAATAAGTTGCAGGGATGACTAATACTCGATGGCCATGCTTCTCTCCTGCCTGACTCAGCCGTGAGTGTTTACCCACTATTAGATGATGTCAGGCCATGTTTGGCCTGTCACTACTTCTGAACTGGAGCGTAGATAAGAATCATCTTGAGTAGCCGCTAGACTGATATGATGACTCTAAAAATGAAGTCAAGCAGTTTATGTGCTTGATTAACATATATGAAACTAAACATCTTCAATTGTCAAATTTGTTTTAAGGCTTTTTAAAACAGTAAGGGTCACAAAAGCACTTTTACACACTCAACCTTTCATTCTTTTGCACATCTTTTCATGGAATACTATTACACATCAGATGGCACATTGGGAGTGATGCGGGTCTGTGTCTTGCCCAAGGGCATGTCAACATGTGGAGCTGCTGGGAATCAGACCACTGATAGGGAGGGGACATCTCTAGCTCCTGGGCTATGACTGTAACGGAGGTTGTGATGTTAGAAAAGGTTAGAAGTTAGCGTTCAGTTTGACTGAAGTTTTCCTGAGCTGGTCCATACACGGAAGTATGACTTCTGTCAGTGAACAGTGTCGATGACTCCAAAGACAATTAGCTCAAAGGATGACAGTAATGATCAGTCAAATACGGGCTGTGATTGGTTGTGACATTCAGGCAACTGATGAAGCTCTGGGCATTAAAAGAAAGCAGCGTGGCAGTCAAACCTGTCAGTTGTTCACTTGGTAAGGTCGTTCCTTCAATGTTTTACAAGCTGCTTTGGTGCTGATGGAATGTTTAAAAAAGTTAAAGTTGCAAGTAAACGCGACAGTCGGTTTTGTTTTCACTGTTGAGTCAGCATGTTAAACGATACATCCCGCTGTAAACATCTGACGACAGCTCTGCAGATATTTCAGGTTTGGCTGAAGGAACTGGGAGCAAAGCTAACTTTAATTGACATACAGTGGGCGTGTTTCCATGGCGGCGTCCTGTACGAAGAAAACCGAGCTTCAAAGCAGGTCTTCAGAGACTAATAGGTCACGTGACCTAGTGCTTCGTCCATTGTTTTATACAGTACAACACATAAAGCAAGAAACAACAGCAGCCATACTGCAGTGCAGCCGCCACGAGCACAGCATGCTGTAATGTTTTTTAACGGCTTACATCGGAGGAAAAGCCACCAAATAAATGATTTTTCCTGGCCTCCACGTCTGACAGAAGCTCCCAGGTGATGTTTTTTTTTCTCTTTTTCCCCACTTACTTTTGCCATTTCCTTGTTTGGATAAGCGGTTTGTCATGGATATTTATACTCATATTCAGATTGATCTACTTGGGGGAGGAAACAGGGTCGTGCTCACGCATCTGTGATTAATTACAAGTTCATTGAGATGTTCAAAGAAACGTGTGTGGATTTAGGCGTATGCACAGTTTTTAATAGCTTGTTTTTTTTCTTTTCGCATTGGAAAGATTTCTGTGCAAGGATTTAAGATGAAATCAAAACTTTTGAACATGAGGCCCCTCAAATGCAAAAAGGAATTTACATTAGCTCATGAAAATTTGGCAAAAAAAATTTTCATTTTTAATTTTGTGTCCGGTTTGCAAATAAAGAATCACAGTTTTTTCCTGTTTTCCTGAATCATCAATATTGCCCCTGCTCTTGCTCTGATTTTTAGCACTTGGCATGAACTATTGTTTGCTATAGAACATGTGGAAACCCTTAGGAGTTAGTTCTTGCAGACATCTCAAGCATCATTGAAGCTTGTTTTTGACCCTCTGCATGGTCCATTCCAGCTACTCCATCTCATGCATACCCCTCCTGTAGATAAGGAGCAAGAGGGGCTTGTGTCTCAGATGTCTGATGTCTGCTGCTCGCCAAGCTCGCTGTTGCACCTCCTCCTCAGCTTCCATATGTCGATTGTGTTGATGGGGTTAAATCAAATTAAGTTAATCACCCCTAATGTCTTTATATAGGCCTAATAAGTAGGCACTAAAATATGTTTTAACATAAAAAAATATTTGAAGAATTAAATCTGAATAATTTTCTCTTCAGCAATCTCAATAACCCATTGACCCATTCCGTGATTAATTTTACTATTTAGCTGATCAAGCCACATTTACTTGATTTTTGTTATGCATTATCTTTTATTTCTTTAATTTGACTTTTAGACTACTTTCAGTTGAAAATGTACATATCACTGGTAGTCTGTACGGTTTCACAAGCCCTTTAATCACTAAGGACTGTATAAAACATTGCAGATGCACTTCACCCAGAGAAAGCTTTTAACTTCAGCCTGCTTACAGGGTTTACAGCTCCTATTTTTTTTTGTCTGACACGTTGATAGAAAGCAAAGGAGAATAGCTGCACTTCATGGCTTAGGCACTGAAATTACTGGGACATCATGGCAGCCCAGCAGGCTGAAGTGTGCATCCCATATTTGTGTCACAGTGGATCCGAATCTGGCTCACTGGGCTGTGGAGATGAATCAGGCCCTCGCGGCAGTTCATCCTCTCTCCAACCTCCCTTTCATCTGCCCATCTTTACTATCACGCGGATGAGCCAATAAAAGGACCAACAAAATAGGTCACCGAAAAGGTTTCAGAAAGATGCGCTGTCCATTGGAATACACATGTTGCCATGACAACGATATGAACAACTAGACGCAAAAATACAACCACTGCACAGCTGTGATATAATAGTGTGAGGGGTGGATTTTTTCAGAGTCCAGCCACTTATGTCATGCAAAGTGAAATGACTTTTATGACTAAATGTTCTAAGTGTGTGTATCTTAATGCCAAGCACAAAGGTAGGAATTAAAATATTATAAAAAAAAAAAATCACATTGTGAAAAGAGAGTGAGAGAATATAGCATCGATATTCAGAAGACGACTGGAAAAACAGGGAGACGTGAGATAAACAGCTCGGTATTTAGTAGTGTGATCAATAAAGGCGAGAGTATTTGCTAAAAAGCAAATACTTGGAAAAACTTGAAAAAAACAATCACTAAAAAATAATGCAAGTTACTAGTGATTCAGCTTACTTAAGATAAAACTTCCTCACCTTTAAAAACTTTAAACGTGCTTTTTGATATTCCATGAAAAAAAAGTAATCTACACAAAGATGTAACTTTAGCACATTTTACATTTTATATTAAATGTTTGGACACTGCCAATACACCATTAGAGGTTTCTGGAAGCCCAGACTGCCTTGCAAGTTTACTTCTTTGTTGTTTTTTTTTTTTGTTGCTTTAGAAAGTGGAGTTAAAATGGATGTTTGTGGGGTGCAGATATTTTCAAGACAGTATACCTCCAGCTTTGAGAACTACATTTTAAAAATGAACTTAAATATAAGCAAAACCATTGACAAGTGTGAACCTTCATACCATTATCAGTGATCTAGAAGAGAAACAAGTTTTGTTGAAGGATGTGCATCAAAACAGCCGTGCGACAGGACTCTGCTCCGGCTCCGCTCAACTGCGAAGGCGGTGGTCTTGGTGATCTTAAGTCTCATCCCTGCAGAGTACCTTCTTCTATTTTTTGTTTTTTATTTATTGTCAACCCTTTCTGGGCAGGTTTGTTGTTTCTTTATTGTTTCCATTTTCTAATAATTGATTTGAAGCTGCTGTCAGGGAGTTTTGACATTTTGGAGAACCTAATGATAGTCTGTACTTTCCCAGAATTTTATTTAGACCTGTTGTCAATATTTCAAAGGTAAGAACCGTTTATCAGCCAGAGGATCCTGATGCGAGTCCCTAAACTGTGACCCAGATACACTCTGGTGGACAAACCCACTGTGGTATGACTCACTTACACTGTGACATTTAGACAGATAAATCTTTATTAAGATTGCCCTGATTCAAATGGATTCATTTTCAATCTTTGAACTAAAATCTGTCCAAACACATATATTTATTAAAAAAATGAACTTGCATTTAGCTCCATCACACCACCTTTAAATCCTGAATCCCAACAAAGACATTTGCAGAGAACATAGTTGTTCGGGCATGGTAAACACACATCCAACAACGCTTCGTGGCTACATACGGCTGCACTTTGCATGGTATTAGATGTGTGATTTTAAACCCTGCTGTGAGAACATCCCACCGCATGTGAGCTCTCACTCGTAGTGTTACAAGCTCATATCTGTGTTCATTCTACGCCTGCAGATTAATATTTGAATTTGCTGTTTGAAGAGAAAAACAAAATCAAAGGATTTAGAAAATTGCCCCAGCAGACTGCTAAATGGATGCCATGTCATTTACATGGCTGAGATTCTTGTCTTCTTGTACTAAACTGTTCCTCCGAACCTCTCTAACGTCATGACACCACCACGCTTGTATTCATTCATTTGCTGTCTCCATCTTTCACCTCTCCCTCTTCACCTTTTCTCTTCTCACACTCCCTCTTTCTCCCGATGGACCAAGCTGCTCCTCAAGCCTCTTTCTCTCAAGACAGACAGACATAGAAAGATACAGAAATGGAGATGTGGAAAGGGAGAGAGAGAGAGAGAGAAGGAGAGAGAGGCGTCATGATTCGGAAATACACTCCGAGAAAGGAGGAGAGAGACAACAAAGCTAACAGGTGGGGGATCAGCGAAAGCGAGAGAGCTGTGATTGCGAGAAAAATGGCGCAAAAAAATTGGAGAAAAAGCTCAGGCATCATTTCGCCTCCTTTGTCGTTCCCTCACTTCAGAAGCACTAAGCTTTTTGTTTCCCTTGCCGTTGCTATGGCAACAGTTTTACTTTGGAGCCACATGCCCTGCTGACCGACAGCTAGCTGCAACCCAAGCCACTCGCCTACACACACAAGCACACACAAACACGCACAAACACACACAAGCACACATTAATACACACAAATACACACAACCACGCACAAACACACACAAACACACACAAACATGCACAAACACACACAAACACACACAAACATACACAAACACACACAAGCACGCACAAACACGCACAAACACACACAAACACGCACAAGCACGCACAAGCACGCACAAACACGCACAAACACACACAAACATGCACAACCACGCACAAACCCACACAAGCACGCACAAACATGCACAAACACACACAAACACACACAAACACACACAAGCACACACAAAGACACACAAGCACACACAAACACACACAAACACACACAAACATACACAAGCACGCACAAACACGCACAAACACACACAAACACGCACAAACACACACAAGCACGCACAAGCACGCACAAACACACACAAACACACACAAACACACACAAGCACACACAAAGACACACAAGCACACACAAACACACACAAACACACACAAACATACACAAAAGCCAGATTGCCCTGTTGATCAGCTGTTTAAAGCAGAGAAGCCCACACACACCATAACTTTATCACCATCTTCTGCTTATGCATCTTTGTTTTTTGTTTTTACTGAACTATAAAATAGACTGAGAGTGAGGACTTTTTGCAGCACTCACAGTTTAAGATTAGAGATGTGAGTCACACCACACCACATCCGGGTGATCATGCATCACTGGAAGATCCTCACCTGGACGTCACACCGCATCAGCATCAAAGAGGCGTTGTGCTACTTCTGAAAACATAACAAGCATCTATTTTTGCCTCTGAAGCCAAAGAAACAGCAACGCCAAAAACCAAAACAAACCAAAACAGAAATTACACGAGAATTTCAATTAATCAGAGACCGCGGGGGACTTATTTGAGCCTAATCTGGACTGCTTTTGCCAGGTGTAGCCCTCACAAACGCCCAGAAGAAATGCAGACGTGGTCAGGAGGATTGATGCAGTTTTCCGAATCAAAATGAGAGTTAGGGGTTCATTTCCACTTTTTCAATTAATTGGTCCACACTTTAACACTTTATTTCTTGCTGTTGATGTGAACTCATTAAGCAAAGCAGTGTTAGGCCCTGTTTTACTGGTAAACACTAAGGCACACACCATTTGTTAGTTTAGTATGTTAGGCACATTTATATTGCTTTCATGACACGACAACGGTAAAGACTCAATATAATTAGCTGCCAACAGTTTGGTGCCTTCCTCTGTCGCTGCTGCATTTTGGTATTGGAAATTTTGAAAATAAAAACATTTAAACAATTTTTCCAGTTACAAACATGTTTGCTATGTTAAATAAAAGA
This sequence comes from Xenentodon cancila, assembly GCA_014839995.1. Taxonomy (NCBI): domain Eukaryota; kingdom Metazoa; phylum Chordata; class Actinopteri; order Beloniformes; family Belonidae; genus Xenentodon; species Xenentodon cancila. The sequence continues at coordinate 9,616,442 of CM026199.1, forward strand.
TGTGATCAGCCACAGAATCAAATGAAGTAGTAAATTTACAAAACATGTGGGAGTGGGTGGTAACAGTCAGAAATGTACTGGAAACAGTCAGTAGTGGGATTGGGAAAACTGTTCCAAGCAGGTCTGTTGGTCTAACTATTATATCTGTTACAAACACGAGTGTGTCTCTTTGCAGTTAAACTCATCAGAGAACAACTCCTGCAGGAGCAGGAGAGGTGCTGGTGCACAGCCACGCATTCCTCTTTGTGCTCATAAACAGGTACGTTCTGATGTTGCCACTTGATCGTATATTTTTCTTCAACCTCACTACCAGCACTAAACTGGTCCCTTACAAGGCAGAAAAAGGGAACATTTCCTGTAAATTTCAGGAACCTTTCAAAAAACCTTCCTTTGGAGTTTTGAAGCTATGGAATTTTGGACATTTTCCAATCAGGAATGTAACAGTGTGGCACCGTTCTTTTCTTTTTGAGAAAAAAGCTGAACGAAGCAGCATGGAAGTAACGAGCTGCCAGCCTCTTTTTTCCAAATTATATCTTATTTTGTAAAGCAAAACCAGCAGATATGATGAGTTCAGTCTGTGGGTTTATTATTGCATAATTGTGCTTTTGCATTTTGCAGCACAAATTATTGATATATAATCAATACTCTTCAAATGTCCTACATCCTAGAGTTGATTTTTTTTCCCCATGATTTTTAAAACTTGTCTGCATCACACAAATTATCACACGTCTTCCTTTTTGTTTTTGCCTAATTACAGGTTTAACATTATTGGATATTTTTACACTATTACTAAAGCACTGTATCGGATATTTTTCTGGAAACATTGATTTTCGTCCCTTTAGACTGATCTGCAGGTCTTGTTGCCATTGGAATAAAGCTCATATATCTTACAACGCTCCGTTGCGCTCAGCATCCCACAGCAGAGGCCATATGGTCAAGACATCCTGAGTTTGGATCCTATAGGATGCTTCCTACAGAGTTACACAGACTGCAAATAAAATCCTCTGGTTGCTTCTTTTGTGATAAGAGATCTGATGGCAAACGTTGCCTTGAGACTTGCTCTTAAGTTCAATTAAGTTCTATTCTTCCTTAAATATCTTTTTCATGTCTACATCCCTTTTATCTTCTTCTCCCCACATTCCTGCAGCTGAAACAAAGCTGCAGTCTGCACCACCTTCCTCCTGTTCTGGTGAAGTAAAACATACCTCCTTTTTCTATCTTTTACCAACATCTGTCTCATGATCCATCAGCCCAGCCCTTACCCTTACCGTACCTCCACCCAGTTTCCATCCACTTCATGGAAAAGCACGCAGAATGGGTCTGACTTGGAGGCTACATCTCGGTCCAGAAGGTTGGTCGCAATGACAGACAGCTCAACCCGAGTGACGCAGTGCTGCGGTCCGACGCTGCGAGTCTGACCGTCAGGGGCTGAGCCCAGTGTGTAGGCCATGATCTGAGGTCACAACTGGGGGGAAAGAATGATTGGTCACTTTTTTGCATTTGTTTTTCATGCATGACTGTAAATGATTAGTCTGTTTAATAAAAATGATATGATGAATAGACTATGCCAATGAGACAGCTGCTGCTGGGGGAGTAATGACAACAACATAAAAAAAACACCCATTTATTTTATACATTTAAACATTTAGTCTTTTAAAACACTCAGTTTTTCAAAGGCTCTCCCAAGTGAGAGAGAAAGTGCATTGAGAAACCTTGGTGAAAGTATTAAGTGTTAATTCTATTTAACGGGCAGAACATGGCATAGAGAGGTATGGTCTTGTGAAAAGCTTGTTAACACCTGCTGACGTCTGACTTTTGAGTATAATAGAGAAATCGTTAGATTAGCGTTCAGTGTCACATCAAATGACAGTCCAGCAGTCCAGGGCATTTATCTGCTTGATCTGATTGGTGATGGTTCAAATCTCACAACAGCTTACGGGCAAAAAGAAAAGACTATCTCATTCCTGCTCTGTGGATGGCATCAACAGTCAAGTAAAAGATTAAAAAAAAATAAGTAAAACTAGAATAATCATGTGCGAAAGTCAAGCTTTTCAGAAACTGTTCACTCACAGCTACAGGATTCACCACAAATACATCCTTTTACAATGTTATACGTGTAAAGTAGGTATGTCAGAGTGTTTAAGGTGTTAGAAGATATGTTTCCTCTGAATATATGAGTCTTCATGAGGTGCTTGAATATAGAGTGTGTTGATCTTCAATTTTTTATGACCTTTGATGGCATTTGGTAGCTCATTCCACTATAGTGGAGCAACAAATGAGAATATTTTGACTGAGATTTCGTCGTGTGCAGGGAAGCCAGCACCAGACGCGGTTCCTGAGAGGAACCCAGTGGTTCAGAGAGGAACACAAGCACACACGTGTGCAGACCCATGAGTCAGTCTGAGCAGCATTTGTGGCATTAAGTTGTTTCAAGCAAAAATAGAAATGCCAGTGCAGGTTGCGAGTTGTGCCATGTGCTGGTTTTGGTTGATAAAACAACAGACACATCACAGCATTATGGACCATCTGTAGGGTTACACGGATGGGAAAACCTGCTACAAAATCACTGACGTAGAGGAGGCGAGAGAAGAGTCGGGTGCGATGCTAAGAGTGATAAAACCAGATTTTTCTTGTGCCATGCAGTCTAGAGACAGAGAAACACACAACTTGGTCAGAGAGAGTTTACAATTTACATCTACATTTTAAAATGTACCATTACTCCTGGCACCAGCACCGGCACTATTACTATATTATTATTATAAAATTTTTTTTGCAGTGTAATGGAAACGAGAATCAAATGCCTTTAGAGAACTAAAAGCCGTCAGAAATGAAGTTGTAGTTACTCAGATTCACATCATGATCTGATCATCTGGGTCACTCTGTAACCTTTCCTGATCCACCAAGTCTGTCTTAAATGACTATTCTGGGACGATGACACAGAAAACGTGCTTTAACAACAATGTAAACAACAATTTAGACAGAATAGCAAGTGCTGCTGACTTTGTTGTCCTTGGTATCAGCTATTAAGCAGTCACAGTCTGCATTTAATAATACTGCAACTGCCTACACGCACTGCGGGAAAGCCATTACAAGAGCAACCAAAGGTTGTGTCCAGCTCAGTTTTTGGCCTGTTTTCACTCGGACGTGCATGCTCAGTGTTAACTAGACAAAAGTAGTGCAAGATGCAAATTATTGTCACCTCCTGTACCAGAATTGTCATATAAAGTCTTGTTTTATTAAACAAGTTATAAAAGAAATACGACAGGAGGCCAATTAGCTGCACAACTACAATTAAATAAGTGTGAAATGGTACCATGGCTGTGTTGTACTAGTTTCTAAAACAAAATGACAAACTATAATATAATTAGAAATGTGTTCATGAACATTTTTCATAAGAAATTGAACAATGCTACAATAAAATACAAAACATATCAATATTTTAATGTAATCTGCAGTCAATATCAAAAAATATAGTGAGCCATGGTCATCTTTACCCAAAAAAAATGACAAGGCAACAGATCATTTAAAATTTGAAATTAAAGGTGGATTGTTACAATACAAACAGTGTTTAGTGGTAAAAAGGATAATGTGTTTGTCTTTTTAGGATTTATTGTCAGTCTTAACATGAGTTACTCTGTTATGGAAGCCAAAAAACAACAAAATATAACACAAATAACTGGAAAGACTGCTGTGGTTATGATGCCAAAACACACTGGATGTGTGCATCTGCTGCACAATGCATCTGCTATTTTCACTCAGCTGCTCTATTTTCCAGGAATTTACTAAGTCAGATTATCACAAAGTTAACTTGCAAACAGAGTTTTTGCATTTTCTTAAATGTGTGCAACAAAAAAGTGGAAAAAAAAGTACATAAGGTCTGAATGATGTTGCAAAGTCAGAATAATCCATAAGATTTCAGAGCTCCAAGAAATGTCAACTGAATCAGACTGATTGTTGTAGAGTTAAAAATACCCACTGAATGAGAACAAAACACTGAACAACATCATAGCTGCACTCAGAAAACCCAAATTCTTGCAAGAAATAAAAAATCCATACTGAAGCACATACTCTCGCAGCGACCCTGAAACCAAATCAAAGCCCTCACACGACCAAACGCACAAACTAGAGATGAATCCAATAAAGGATTGCCATAAAGAACAAACGCTCCTCGAGTGTATTAAAATTGTTTGTCCTCAGTAATAACTTAAATGTGGAATATTTTTATCTGTAAGGAGAGAAGAATAGCTCCCTATGGCCATGAAGGTAGTTTTGTTCTCATAGTGGCACGCTAAAAGGATGCTGTCTGTTGCTAAGATACTAATGTGTCATATCCAGCGTGCTCCTCCTGTTTACTCCAGTGATATCATAATGGTGGTGTACCGAAAATACCAGCAGATTCACTCACCGACTTTGAGTCTGTTGAGACTGACTGGGATACTTTTATTCACTAACTCATTGTTCATGGGTTCATTCACTGTCAGTTCATCCTACATTTATAGACGATATGAACAATGCCATCCAGTCAAGCAGCTGGTTCAGCTGACTCCTGAACAGACGGTGAAATACACCCAGCTTTTAGCTGACACCTGCTGCTTCTGTTGCATAATTTGACTTAAACCCAATGGAAAAAAAAATCACACACATTTTTTTTAAAGGCAGAATCATAAGTTGCTCCATGAAATGTGACATCATCATGTAATAATGCACTTAAGCAGCTTCAAAAACGAGTCAAATCTGAACATATTCTACCAGTTCTTTATCAGGGCCATCTTTTGAGACGCAATGCCATGGGGAAAAAATGATTTGTTTTTTGTGACACCTTTAAACAACCTTGATCTATATTCCATCCTTTTATGCAAAACAGAGCCCTCCGTGTGCAGGCTTTACTCGTGAGAGTATCCTGATACACAAACACAATAAACTGTACTAAACCTGATGTAGACACTCACACCCCAGTCACACTTCTATACTGGAGTCACCATACCACAGGAGGGGAAACCTAAAAAAGAAGACAGGTGAAGTGTTTCATACCGCAGAGTGATTTCTGCACACCACCATTAAGTCTAATTACAAGTTGTGTCTGCAGGATTAGTGCCAAAGTGGCCAATAGTGATGAAGAGCAGGCTGAAAATAATAATTAAGACAGAGATGCGTCAACTACGTCCGTAAACAGACCAAAATTCATCTCTTTGCACCCTGTGGTAAATATCAAACGTTTTCCACATCCTTCCGTTTTCAAACCTTTTAACCCATGCATCTAGGATCCACAGTCACTTTGCACCTCTGTCATTTTTCACATCAAACATTTTCCGATACACTTCAGTCTCTACAGTTGCACATCTAGGAGCAAATAAATGTGGAAAAGGACTCACCTCAGTTAATCACCAGCAACTTCTAAGCCGTTTTGCAGTTTCTTATCCCTGCCACAATTAAGAGAAATAAAGAGAGAGCGAGAAAGAGAGAGGAAAAAAAAACCTTGCAAAGACACTTTTTTCTACAAAGGAGTAAAAACTAAAGTTGGCATTTTTAACCAGTCGTTGGATATCCAGGGAGGCGCAACAGTGCGTGCGCGTAAATCATCCTCTCAGCCTGGACTGTGCAGTCTGCGCTGATCGCACCTGACGGACGCAGCTGCGTCAAGCTCGCAGCAACATACGCGGACCGGAAACTGGGCACGTTTTCTTTCAAAATAAAGAGAGTCGTTAAATCGGAAGAAAAGCGCTTCCGCTTGCATGTATATTTTTGTGAAATTGTTAAAGTTGACAGACAATATATTTTCGTATTGTGACACTGAAAGACAGTGTTTTGAGGAAGCTGATGTACTGATTGTATGTCACAGTTTTGTGTGACAGTAATTCTAACTGGAAAACAATTTTACTTAAAGATCCATGAACTTTATATATATATATATATATATATATATATATGTATATATATGTATATATATATATATATATATATATGTATATATGTATATATATATATATATATATATATATATATATATATATATATATATATATATATATATATATATGTATATATATATATATGTATATATATATATATATATATGTATATATATATATATATATCTATATATATATATATATATATATATATATATATATATATATATATAGTTCACTTCAACAGTAAGTGAAATAATTACAAGTTAATGAGACAGTAGTAAGATTAAGTAATGCAAAGAAGTGCACTCTACGTATCCAAGTATGTTTTTTTGTTTTTTGTTTTAATATTGTCACCATGCGTTTTCATTACTGTGACAAGGAGCCGCTACGGCAGCACATGTGCACCACCACATTAAACCACGAGAGGGAACCGTGTGAAAGATGAACGTTTATGGCCACAGATGCCACATCAGCGCCACCTGCTGGCTTCAGTCTGCGGCACAAGAACGAGCTACAAGTACGCTGTCACACAATGACCTCTTTATTGTCAACTTTAAAAAAAGTTTATATCTCAATCTGTCTCATCACACAAACATGTTTTCATAAATGTGTGCTATGTTAACATTTAAGCTAAACATCCATCATATCATCACAAAAATAAAAAGAGGTCAACAGAAAAAAAGGTTCACATTACAAGGTGACTAAATCTCATAATTGAGATTATTAACATATTATCAAAAAAGTTCGAAAACAGTGATGTGTGTAAGTGCAACCAAGCAAACAGCATATTTTCAGCTGTGAAATATACTCAATAAAGAGATACCAGTGTCATTGCCATTAATAAAAATAAGCAAATAACATTCATACGTGGATTGAACTGCTGAGAAATAATTTAAACCACATAGTTCTCAGTTTTCTATTACAGATATCAAAAATAAATACGTAATTTTGAGAGGGACCACAACCTAAAATGACTTTAAGAGCAGATAATCTGTCTTTCCTGTGGGTTGATGATCAGTTGTGTTTTCACTTTTGTGGCCCCTATTTGTTGTAAACACATTACAGTGCAAAGTGACTCATTAAATCAGAGTCCGCATACACGTTTCAAAATATTGTTTTCTCTCGCATAACCTGGCACATGACCTTTTTGTGTTGGAGGTTTCTCAGAGAGGTCTCTCTCTGCCAGCTACAAGCTCACTACACTTTTGCACAACTTTAGGTTTCTGACAGTTCACCTTCTTTAAGCTGACTTTTAAGCTTTGTGCAATGCTTGTGTGGCCTGTTTTTCATTTACACAAAAAAGATAAAAGGAATGAAAATGCTTCTGCTTGCTTCTCGGCAGGGGAGCAGAGGTTCATCTCAGTTCAAAGCTGAAGCTGCATCTTGCTGTGGTTGTTTGATTCACGTCTGCAGGTGCTGCTCAATGCTGGCTTCTTCTCCAGTGTACAAAAGCACAGATTTACTTTAGGTGGATAAAAAATTCAGCCTCTTCTCCCTCAAATTAAGCCTCTGGGCTTCATTCTGTGAAATTTTATTCCTCCACAACCTGAAATGGAAACATTTGATTTTTTCATTACTAAAATGAAAACAGTATATTGATAAAAGAGAAACAGCGATAGCAGTAAATCCACAGGTGACTGGGGGGATCAAAGGTTTGTCGGAAGAGTTTACCTGACAACGTGCAGACCAGGACAGGACCTCATTGCTCTAATCAGGGCCTCCACTCCAAAAACACTCACACTGTTGCACTCCAGACTAGAAGACATAAACACATTGTGACTTCCATCCTGGAACAAGAATTGCACATTTTATTCTGTGTAGTCATTCACATTTGGCTGAGTGGTAATTAGTAAAAAATATAGCACACTATAGATGCAGATAAAAAAAAAATGTATCTACCTAGGTTTATATATATATATAAATATATATATATATATATATATATATATATATATATATATATATATATATATATATATATATATATTTATATACACACACACATATATATATATATATATATATACATAATTATTATTATTAGTAATACATTTTCCGTGATGTGATGAGCCCAGAACACGTTTATTAAAGCTTTATGAAATCATTGAATATCCATCCATCCATCCATTATCTATACCCGCTTTATCCGTTTCCGGGTCACGGGGGTCTGTCGGAGCCTATCCCGACGCATATCAGGCGAAAGGCAGGGGTACACCCTGGACAGGTCGCCAGTCTATCCAGGGCCACATGGAAGACAAACAACCAATCATGCTCACATTCACACCTAGGGAGAATTTAGGAAGATCAATTAACCTACTCTGCATGTTTTTGGACTGTGGGAGGAAGCCGGAGTACCCGGAGGAAACCCACGCAAGCACGGGGAGAACATGCAAACTCCACACAGAAAGACCCACCGGGCCGGGAATTGAACCGGGAACCTTCTTGCTGTGAGGCAACAGTGCTAACCACTAAGCCACCGTGCTGCCCATCATTGAATATAATAGATAAAAAAATAAGATTCTTTTTGCTGAATGTTATTATGTCGTTTAATCAAACTCACTCTACTCGAGTCAGTTTATGGCAGAAGGGCAGAACTCTGGCCAGGTCCAGCGCCACGTCATCCCCGCAGTTATTCCATCCCAAACTAGAATCAGACAAAGGTAATTAGAGACAGATAACGTGCCTGGACTGAAAACAGAATCAAAAGCTTTTTTAAATCTAAATGTGTAATGATAAATGGATGACATCTGGCTTGATCATATTAGGAGGGTGGGACTTAAGAAAGTGGGTGTGATTATAGAGAACACTGAAAAGTTTTATGAGAACTACACATGTAATCCACAAATTCACATGTAAGCTTGTAGGTTTAGACTCTAAAATAGACTATGTTATTCAAAGCCACATTAAAGGTGAATAAAATAATTGAAACCTTTCTAATATGTATTTCATTGACATTTTATTGAATTGATGTTAATTTTCTTTGAACCTACCCCAGATCTTGTATGAGGGGACAGTGGAGCAGACTGGAAGCAACAGCATTCAGTTCTGAGTTCCCGACAGAGGTCAGACTAAACGACAATACAAAAGACAGTTAGTACATCTAGGTACTCGGCTACATCGGGATTCTCAAACTGAAAGAAGCAAATGAGTCTTACTGAAACTTAGTGAGGTTCTTCAAGCCCATTATTGCTTTGGACAAACAAACTGACCCTTCAGGTCCAATACTGTTTTCTGAAATACTGGTGAAGAAGAAGACGCAAATGAAGTGCAACTTTTGAAAAAACGAAAGTATTAGAGGTAAATTTCAAAGAAAACTTATTGTGACTTACTCTACGACGGTGAGGTGGGTTAGTGATGGTAGAACCAGGGCCATCCTGGCAGCGGTGAGGTTGCCAAGACGATTGCTCGATAAACTGGAACAGATACAAATACGTACAAGTTCTTTTTAATAAAATATGCTGAAATGATTTAACAAATCTAAAAATTTGCCATTTCCTTTGACAGAAAACAAACTGTGGGCATTTAAGTTTTGTAATAGCTTTATTCATTCATTTATTTATGGACCTAAATATAAAAACTAAACATGAAAATCTGGTTTTCTTACTTGAGCTCCTCCAAGTGGCTACAATGCTTCAAAGCATCAATCACCTTTACTCCAGATTCATCACCAACGAGATTCTTTGAGAGACTGGAGGAGAAACACAAACGATAAAATGTGATGTTTTTGTTTTGTTTCTTTTTTCTTCTAACATATTTAAGTGGATTTAAAAAAAAATCTTTTTGTTCATATATTGCATGTATACTAAGATTACACAGCATGCCAAAGTAACCACAAAAAAGCGTTTCCCCACAAACGCTGCAATAAACAACATCTTTATTTAGTTCATAACTGTAAAAATAACCGAACAATCGGATTGGAATTAAAAAAATAGCAATGGTAAGAATAAATAGACCAAATTTCAGCTGGACATTTGTCATAAAGCTTCTCTTGAAGTCAAACTTTTAAAAAACTTATTGTAAAAGAGCACAGTCTTTAGAAACCATATAGCTATTCCATCTGAGTCCATCCATGTGTAGGACATTAGATCCTTAATGGTGAAACATACTATTTTTTTTCCCTGCTTCCCTGGCGCCGGAAATATAGCAGCGGACTGCTCCTACTGTAACTAGTGATGAGTTAAAAGCTTGTTAAATACAGTCTATGGTTAAAAGCAGTGGACTAATTGTATGTGAGATGACAATAAAGAGGCTGACACCGAATTACTTTCAGCTCAAGTTTGACCGAAGGGTAAGTCTAGAAACTTTAAGTACATCTTAATTTTACTCCTGAATTTGGCTTCAGAATGCCAAAGCAGACAGATACAACAGCAGATTATTATAAGGATGACAATGGCTGAAGGAAGATTATTAATTCCTTTTCTTTAAAGGAAAAATCCCTTTTTGTTGTGTGATTACTAGAGAGGATCCAGTTCAAAATCCGTAGCAAATAACTTCCCCATGAATAGATTCTCCCAAACATAAAGCAAAACCCAGAAAACATTCCCCTTTTTTATTTATACATTTATACAGAATAAATTACTCATATTCTATGAGCATCCATTACCAAATGATCCTGAGCTGCGTCCAGTTAGACAGGAGTCTGCTCAGTTGCTGCATCCCGCCATCCGCCAGCCTCCAGCACCCCAACCTGAGGAGGAAAAAAAGGAAACCATAATGACATGTTGTGATGATTGTATTTGTGAATAAGCAGCACATGAACATAAAATGATTAAAATGATTAAAAATCAAAACAACTCACTGAATCTCTTTTAGTTGTGTGATTCCTTCCATAGCAGCCAGGAGATTCAGCACACCGCCAGCCTCCGACTGTCCTGCTGGTTGTACAGTCTCATTCAGCCTGTCGCACACGTACGCACATGCCACAACAGAAGTTACTGTTAGGTCTAAAATATCAGCAGTATTCTTTTGTGATGTTTCATTGGTGGTTTCACTGGTGCCAAAATAGTTTTAGAGATCTTTGATATGTATTTTGAACGTCAGGATACAAAGAAGATTTGGAGAAGATATAAAAAGTCCTCACACCCTTATGAAATGGCAGGATTAAAGAAAAAAAAAGTTGATCATAACATAAATGCAAGACTTTTTACATCTGTGATGTGATCTTCTAACAAACACAAATCCAAAGTAAAAAAAAAAAAAAAAACAAAACTGTTGGGTGACAGAAAACTACCACAGCTTGATTGAGCAAGTTAAGCAATTCGACAACATCCAAGTTCCAGGGCTTCCACATCACACACCAAAATATGTTCCTCCACATCTCCCTAAGTAAAGAGGGATTTGGACAGAAAAGATATGTTTGAACACTTACGATTTTCACCCAAACAATGAAAGAAAGCTACATGTAAACTAATTTTCCCACACAAATGCCTTAAAGTGATTAACACAAGTTTTGTGTGTTTGCGTCACATGAAGATGCACATCCATGATTTGTGAGACGTCCATCACATGAAATGAGATGAACTCATTCTTACTGAGAAGAAAACAGATGTGGATGATCATATTAATTAAGATAAGTCACAGTAGATCTAAAAAGACAAGCTTACACAATCATATGCATTTCCTATAAATAACTGTGTGAAGTTTCCTGTAATTGTGCAACTGTGGAAGCTTTGGCACAACCAGAAGACACTGAAGAGTTTGGAGGGAGCAGGTCTTCAGGGACCACGCTGACCGGCTGGTCCGGGATGTGACGACTGGATCATCAGCTGATTTAGGTTACCAAGAGGATCTTTCTGGTTTTGAAGATGGATAACCTATTTTTAATTTCAACAATGTTTAAATGTCTTGATTGCACTTTTATACACTGTTAAAACACAACCCGACTGTATGAACGTTTATACTTTCAGAAGTGACCATCAGAACATGCACTCAGGGAAATGCACTGCACACTATCCAGATTTAACCACACATGCCGTTCTTTGTCTATGAAATAGTGTGGAATTGGGAAAGTCATAGTTCATCCCACCGCTTTCGGTTATGGTGTTGATTCATAAAATACAAAGTTACTGGACTCTCCCCTCTGCTCCTGACACACTTCTACAGGGTTACAATAGAAAGCATCCTCTGTCTATATAAAAATGAAAAAATATTTTTATTACCATTTGTTGGATGATCACATTACAGATGCAACACATCTCATATGTATGTTGTTGCTCATCCAAACCCATATTTTCAAAAGGACACGCACACTTTTTATATTCACTCTGAAGAATTGAGTGTATAAACAGATGTGACATTAGCTCCCTATTTTCTGACCTTGTTTCTTGGCATTAAGCAGCACTTCACACCATATCAATGTAAACGAACAGGAAATGAAAAACGATAATTTCCCCTGGTGAAATCATTAAATCAGACCCAACAAAATTATTGAGAATCATTCAGAGCTGATGACATGCTGGTATGACAAGCTGCAGGACCAGCGTCTTTAGTTTAAGCAGTGAGAGACGGCTTTGGCAGCAGCAGTGTGATCATGTGTATTTATGTTGTAAATATCCTGAATTATTAGAGTGGGTCGAGTGTGTCAAGTGTGGCCGTGTGACTGCAGATAAAGCCAGATGTCTGCCATTAATGGTTTTACTGGCTTTGCCCCAGGTCTTAAAATATGCGGGAAGCAATTTCAAAGACTTTTTTTGATATAAGCTACACATGCTGCATAATAACAACAAAAAGAGGTGTGGAAGGACTTTGAACTAGTATTTGGTACAGATTCTGTGCGTTAAACCAGTTTGTGTATTTGTCTGTTTATAGCTTTGCCAGTAATCACTGCTGGCACGTGCCATACATGACCCCAATCCTCACCGGATCCTGTTAGGGTTAGGGGTCAGGTTAAGCTGCAGAGAATGTTAAAGTTGAGTTTTGCAGACATACTGTTAGAAGCCTGGAGGTGAAGCCCCTGCAGTGACCATTTTACACCAATTGCTTTTACAAACTTTCTCTAAAGGCAGCGGTGAGAATTGGGTAAACAATTTTTACTGGTGGTTTGATGGACATTCTCTCTGCCTGACCTTCTTCCCTCGAGTAAATCATGTTGTCACCAGCAAATGCTCACCAGGGAGAAACTATCTCTTAGCTTCAGTTTGTTAGTTTATCCTGCTTGGCTCAGTTTAAACAGGATAATCCAGGCTGAAAGGCTCCAGTATCTCAGAGAAGATGCTTGGACTGGGCCCCATAGAATATATATATATATATATATATATATATATATATATATATATATATATATATATATATATATATATATATATATATATATATATATATATATATATATATATATATATATATATATATATATGTTTGGGCCATTTTGACCAGAGCCTTAGTGCCTTGCAAGGGTTAAAAACATTTACAAAGGTGTTCTTTTGAAGAATGGATAAACGATCAAATCAAAAACAACCCAGTGTTTCACACAATTCCACAAATCCATGATAATTTCCACCAATTTGCGGTTGGCTGCATCATGATCAAATGCAACATCAGAACAAACGAACAGCTTCTTACTTGAGACTTCGTATGGACTTGATGTTTCTCAGTGCTTGTGCTAAACACGTCTGGCTCTCTTCATTCAGCTGCACAGAGTCCAGACTTGAGGTTCACAAAGAAACAAAAACACTCATAAAGACACAGATGTCAGAAACGTTTGGCCTTTAAATGCATTCAGATACACGTGCACAGCCATGTCTTACCAAAGATCTTCCAAACTGTCGCAGTGCTGCAGTGTTTTGATGAGCTCCAGCCCTCCAGTCAATGACAACACACAATGGGACAGACTACAGTGGAAGATTTAAGTGAAAATCTTAATGTTCATAGACTACAAAGTTCAACAAATTAAACACACTTTTAAATAAAACAAGCCAGCTTGAAACTACTTACACTATACGGCCAAAAGTATTCGCTAACCTGCCTTGACTCGCATATGAAATTAAGTGACATCCCATTCCTAATCCTTAGGGTCAGTCCACTCATTGCAGCTATAACAGCTTCAACTCTTCTGGGAAGGCAGTCCACAAGGTTTAGGAGTGTGTTTATGGGAAGTTTTGACCATTCTTCTAGAAGCTCATTTGTGGGGTGACACACTGATGTTGGAGGAGAAGGTCTGGATATCAGTCTCCGCTCTAATTCATCCCAAAGGTGTTCTGTCAGGTTGAGGTCAGGACTCTGTGCAGGCCAGTCAGGTTCATCCACACCAGACTCTGTCATCCAGGTCTTTATGGACCTGCTTTGTGCACTGGTGCACAGTCATGTTGGAACAGGAAGGGGCCAGCTCCAAATTGTTCCCACAAAGTTGGGAGCATGGAATTCTCCAAAAGTTCTTGGTATGCTGAAGGATTCAGAGTTCCTTTCACTGGAACTAAGGGGCCAAGCCCAGCTCCTGAAACACAACCCCACACCATAATACCCCCTCCACCAAACATTACACTTGGACAATGCAGTCAGACAAGTACCATTGTCCTGGCAACCGCCAAACCCAGACTGGTCCATCAGATTGCCAGTTGGAGAAACATGATTTGTCACCCCAGAGAACGTGTCTGTACTACTCTAGAGTCCAGTGACGGCGTCCTTTACACCACTGGATCCAACGCTTTGCACTCACTTGGTGATGTTTGGCTTGGATGCAGCTGCTCGGTCATGGAAACTTATCCATGAAACTCTCTGTGGACTGTTCTTGAGCTGATCTGAAGGCCACATGAAGTTTGGAGGTCTGTAGGATTAACTCTGCACACCATGTACGTCAGCATCCGCTGATCCCGCTCCGTCAGTTTACTGGCCTACCACTTTGTGGCTGAGTTTCTGTTGTTGCGAAACACTTCCAACCTGTAGCCATGGAAGTGTTGGAACACCTGATTCCAATTATTTGGATGGGTGAGCGAATACTTTTAGCAATATAGTGTATTAAAGCAACACACAACTGTGTCACTAACTTGTAAATATGCTTACTTGAGTGATCGAAGGCGGGGCAGCAATCTGGTCATATTGTGAGCTGCTGTGTCACTAATGACATGACCTGACAGGCTGGAAGAGAGTCAAAAGAGACTTATTCCAATAATTAAGGGACCTGAGAAATATAACTAAAAAAACAAGTGGTTAATATATCAATGTTAAAACCACAATAAAAACATCAGTCAATTAATGACGGTATCTTAAGTGCTAAACAAATTTGAAATCAAGGAAACTCTTCAAGGGTCTGAGATCAGAAAGGGCTCAGCTGAACCTGCCATATAGAGCACTTCTGCCTGTATGTTACAATATTTATGTAGAATAGGCGGGTTTGCTGGATATGATTCTAAATGATGGCAAAGACAACAAACAGAAAAGGCAGTGAAACTGTGATTTATTTTTCTTACTTTAAGCATTTTATGTATGTAGACTGCAGGACTGCTTGTGATATCTCCTCTACCATTGACACCGTACTCTCTTTGACTCCAATACTGCAAAAGACAGAAGGTGTTTGTCATGCCAGAATTTAAGGAGGTTGGTCAAAATGTTAAACCCGTAGATTTTTACCTAAGGGAGGTGAGCTTTGGCAAGAAGGGAAGAAGGGAGCAGATACTCTCTGCTCCATCTGTACCCAGTGTGCTGTAGGAAAACCTGTTACAAAGAGGGAACAAACATGAATTCGTGCCATTTTCTTAAACGGTGTTGAATGTAGTAGTTTACATTTTATGTTTGTGCATAAAACAGAAAAGTACTAACTCCAGCTCTGTCAGTGAAGGACAGTGTTGGATGATGTTCCACAGTGATGCAAGCTGGTTTCCAGTTACAGCACAATCAACAAGCCTGAGGACAGGGGAAAAGAGTTAATACCAGAATTAACTTGTACCATGTAATGGTAGATAATGGTTATAATGGTAAAACACACCCAATGTAAACTAATGTGGAAAAAGAAAAATACATAATCACTTTCGTTTTCTGCAGAATACAAACTAGGATATTTTAAAGTTTAACATGCCACTGAGCTCAACTAAAAGCCGGTACAGGTGCTGATTTTATTTTGCATCCTAATATTTTTTTAATTGTTTGCACTTAAAGCATCATTAATATGCTTATTGTTTAAAAGTATTTCAGCTCCACAGAACAAGCATCTTTACCTGACTGAGGTCAGTGCAGTGGTCTTCACCACAGACAGGTTTAGTGTGGTGTGATGAATCCTAAAAAAATAATGAGACTATCAGTGTTAACAACAAGTGTTACTGAACGGTGAGTTTGAACACTATACCGTGTTGTGTATTTTCTTCAGATATATTTGCATATGTCACCTGATAGTTTGAATGTGGGTATTGAGCTCCAGACAGCGACACAGCAAATGCACAGCTTCCTCAGCTCTGATCCAACACTCTTCAATACTGTGAAAGAAGCAGTGTAACACAGCTCAGCTCAGTTCAGCAGTCTAACAGCCGCTGCTTTATTTCATTGTACAACTCAAAACCTTAATATAGCATAAAGCGTAAACAGTTGTGATAAATGAATATCTTGTGTTTAAATACTCTTACCTTACAGTGTATCCTCTCAGATTGGGGTTCAACATTTTCACAAAACTCTCAATCCACTCTGACTGTAGTAAATTGTTTGTGAACCTGTGGATCAACCACATCAACATAAACTTGATGTGGCTTGATGATCAACATAAACTTAAAACAGGACATTAAGAATCAGTAGATTCACTTCTGACCATTTCTTTATTAATTATAATAATAATCACGATGCGAGTATCCAGACTGATAAGTGATAATGTTTTGTATATAATATCACCAAGTACACACTGCAGGATCTAGATGTATCCATCAGTTAAAGATGCTCAATCATGACAGCACTGAACCTTAAAAGCCTTACAGGTAGGGCACAGGGTGCAAGAACAGCTCTGCACTGCACTGATCTCTGTGCACAGCAGCAACACCAATGCCATCTGTGCAGCAGAGTTAAAAAAAAATAAAAAAAGTTTGACTTTGACAAGACCTTTACTTAACCAATTACAGATAATCTGACAAAGCACAAAGACAGTGACAGGGAAGCTGGTGGAGACAGTGGTCCATTTTCCTGACCTCTTCCATACAAGTTTGAAGACAGTATGAAATAAAGAGGAAAGCTTTGGTGTGTAAAACAATCTCCAACAACTGTATTTTTTTTTTTTAATAAGTACTAGAAACCTATTTTTGCAGCTGTCATAGTAAAATGTTCTTTTGAAGTGGTCATCTGCCCCAGCAGCTGTTTTTCCCACCGGGAAGACTGTCAAAATGCTCCCGACTCAGGCTGAAGAACAGCTGAAACAGCTGCAGCTTCTGTATGTGCACAAACTCTCCAAGCGTCTGTCAATGTATGACGAAGTCATAGACCCACGCCCTCACCTTTTTTCCTGCAGCTCGCCTCTTCCTCCTTATCAACGTGCTTAAGTATGAGCTTTTTATGTGACAGGTGGAAAGTTACAGTGTGCATCCATCTCAGCAGCTCGAAAAACTAAAAGCAAGTTCATCAATTTCATCCCCTTTTCGATCACCTACCAACTCATAGCTTACATGGGTGCAGTTTGTGCCTGTGCACCCTTCTCGGCCGTGCTGTGCTCCAACCTTAGTACTGTGTCCGATCTGAGAGGCCTTTTATGCTGAGATCTTTTTGAGTGCATGAAAACACACTTTGCACTCAGTGACGCACTTCCAGGGCTTTGGTGCTTGATGAGTAATCTTCCCTGTGATGATCTCATCAGGTCTAAATTAATGACAGATTTAAAAACTAGGTACCAGAGTAGACCTAGCCTTGGAGATGTCCATCTTACAGTGCAACAAAAGGAGAATTTGACTTTGTCTGTATTTTTGATTGGCTGTCAATACTCTTTATTGCTATTAAAATTCAAACAATGCTGGCTGCCACCAGCATTGTCATCATACCTGTGTTGGGAACACTGTCGTAAACCATTCATAGTAAAATATTTCCAACATTTAAATCTTATAATAATCATTGTTACAGCCATGCTCAGTCAGTATGCCTCTTTTAATCCTGCTTATGACTTTAAACACATAATAAAAACCATCTGATCTTAACATGGGCCAACTACAACCTCGGATAAAGAACAAAGTGCAACTTTTTTCAACATCTTATTATTTATCAACAAACACTAAGATGCAAAAAGAAAAAACATACTACCTACTACTACATACTAAAGAAGATTTACTTACTCCAGTTTGGCCATACTGGGACAGTTGGACACGATCTCTGCTAAACTGACCAGATGATCATACTCCAAACTGAATCCTCGGACACTGGCAGGCAGACAGACAATCATAGACCCGATAAAGTCAAAAACAGTGGATTTCTGAAAAGTTATACTGTTTAAATGTTTATTTCATTGTGCACTGAAAAATGTTTCATTGCAATACATAATGTGACCAGCATATTTGTGACTTTTCTTTTTCTTTCTCTTTTACAACAAAGAAACTGAATAAATATGCTTATATTTTTTACCAGGATTTTTGTATCTTTCTTTTTAAATGCCCTTTGTGGCATATTCCCAAATCTGTACCTCAGTTTTCAGTCAGGTAAGTTCAGGGGTTGAGAGCATGACGGCTGTAGAGAGGTTTTATATGTGGACAACATTTTTAAAGAACTTTTCTCACACTGTAAATACATTTGAGTTAGTGGACTGTTAGAGTCAGTGCAAAAATAAAGCAAACACTATTTTACATTTAGTTCATGGTGAATATTTGGCATGTGCTTTTGATCACTGACTGCTGTAGGTGGGATTTATTTATAAATAAGTGTGTACAATTTCTAACAATCTGAGTTGTTTTAAATAGGACACACGTTAAAGAAGTGTGAAGACAGAAAACCATGCACTCTTCCAGTTTTAAATGATTACCTCAGAGTCTTTTCACAACTTCCGCTCTGTCTGAACCAGATGAGGCATCTCTGATCTTCTCCCAAACCACCACTATACAGTAGCAAAAATAAGCCATTGGACAAAAAGACATATATGATTAAGTCAGTAAATCTCTAAACATTTCATATCCATTGTTTGCTTGGTCCTTGTTAGCTCATCTCTGTGACCCACCTGACTTCCACACCAGACACATTGGTGCAGCTAAACAGTGTACTGGTGATGCAGACAAGCCCCTGATGTGTCAGCCTGTTGTTACTGAGACTGAGGGTATACAAATATTACGCATTTACTATTTCAAATAGCACTTGTTTATAGAAAACAGTCTCAGAAAAAGCAAACAGATTCAATACAAGTCCAATTAAATACAGTCCATTATTACAAAACAAGTATTTTTTACAGTTCTGTTGTATCCAGACTGTACAATTCAGAAATACATGATATGATTATTGTATCTTACTTGATATAGCTGCTTATTTTAAGCCTCGGTAAAGAATCCACCAAACACTTGAAAGCTTTATCTACCAGTTGATTCCCTGATAAACTGAAGCACAGAACAGCAAGAAGGTACAAGATTATCAATACACACATTGGTTTGGGTTAAATAAGCTTTTATACAAGAATGTTTGTGGATTTTGTTAATTTTGTATTGCTCGTACTCAAGATAATACAAATGCCGGCTCTGCTGCAGGATCTCGAGTAGTCTCTCCACGTGGTCCACATTAAAGCAAAAATGAGTCAACCTACACACAACAACACAGTAAATGAAAACATTTTTTGTTTATTCATACTGCTACACTTCCTTTTTTTGTTAAAAATGTGCTTCCTTTCCATCTGTCTGTTTTGGGAAGCACGTCACAGTACACAGATTATTCATTCATGTCCTTCACAGTGATATTTACTTATAAATATAAATGATAGTTTAGTATAATCAGCATTACCATTGAGTGTGCTGCTCTGCAGAGTTGTAAATGTTCTTTAAGTTTTGACATCACATAGCTTCAGTCAAATGCCGAACTAAAAATAGAACATTTCTGCATTTATTTACTGTTAATTAAAGTAAAAATGAGTTACAAAGGTGTAGTTTTCACTTGTGGCAGACAGCATCTCTGTCTGTTACTATAATAGTTGCAAGGTAATTTTTATTCAATCTAGACTAGTAGTCAAAATAGAAAGCAAAACCTTAAGTTAAATCTGCGGTTTTGTGTGAGAAAAACTTGCTCAGGATGGTGACAAAGCTCACATCTTCAGTGCTAGAGTTAAATCAGTACTGTGTGATTAAAATGTTCCACAACAGACACAGACCTGCAGCTCACTTGGTTTGCGCTTTCTCCAAAACTGATGACAGATTCATTCTGTGGACTAGATAAAAGTTTCAAGCAAAAATCAGTGACAGATCAATGTATAAGTAAATCAACCAAAAAAACAGAAAATAATGGTTTGATAAAGAAATTAGCTTAAGTATTCAGAAGGGGTCCAAGCAAGAACATTTTGTCTAGGTTTAGAAGAACCAAGACAAATTTAAAAGACCTATGTGAAAACACACATGTGAGGACTATCTACCACTTAGATGAATGCATGAGAAGCACCTGAGATCCACTGATGTGACTCTCTGATTGTCAGCCAAACACCTGACCAGTACCAGCGCATCAGTTGTGGATGTAATGCTGCTGCTCACACTGAGGTGAAGGGAGTAGAGATGTAATTAGCAGTTCACATAAATAAATCACAGCAGTTGTTTTGTGTCATCTTAAACCTTAAATACATGTTATCAGTAAGGTACAATGACAACACACAGGTGTGTTAAAACTGCTATATCAATTAAATTAAATTACATATTATTTATATAGCGTCTATTACAACACAAGTTGTGTCTAGGTGCTTTCCACAGACCCAGAACATGACCCCCGAGAAAGTATTAAATAAACAAAGGCAGGTAAAAACTCCTCTAGTGGGTTTTAAAGGTGGAGGTGGTGTCAGCCTCATTAACCCAAATTGAAAGCTGGTTTCATAGTGATGATGCCTGATAACTGAAAGCCTGTCCTCCAAATCTACATTCTACATCGAAGATAACACCAAGGTTTTGCACAGTTGTACTGGAGACCATCACAGCAACATCTAATCCCTTCCAAAGGCTTAAGGTGTCACAAACCTCTGTTTTATCAGAATTTAGAAGCATAAATTTAGTGGACATCCTGTCCTTGATGTCCTTAAGACACACCTGAAGTTTGGCTGATGGTTCTGTTTCATCTGGCTTCATAGGCAAATACAGTTGCGTATCATCAGCATAGCAATGAAAGTTTATGCAGTGGCTCTGGATAATAATTCCCATGGGCTGCATTTATAAAATGAACAAGATTGGCCCTTTTACTGCTAAAAAAGCTCATAAAGTCTTCACTACTGAGAGCAGTAGGAATGCACGGCTCAACAGAGTTGTGACTTTTTGTCAGTCCGGCTACAGTGCTGAATAAAAAATGTGGGTTATTTTTTATTATCCTTTATCAACGGTAATTGCTTTTTCATATACTACTAGACTATCTTTCCATGCATGGTAAGAAACTACAGACCTACGACTTCCTTTCCATTTTACGCAATTTTCATTTCACCATACAAATATGCAAATTATACCAGGAGTTAAGCTCCTATGGTTAGAGCCCCTTTTTCTCAAAGACACAACTGCATCTAAAGCTGAGTGCAGGAAATCAGCAGTGTTACTGACAAAGAAATCAACATCTGCAGAGGTAGAACTGAGGTCACAACCCTCATCTGCTTCATTATATTCCACTGTAGGAAGATGGAAGTAGCACTGTCGGCATCCATGTGAATGTTAAAGTTGCCTACTATGATGACTTTGTCTGTACTGATCAATAAACAAGATAGGAAATCTGAGAACTCAGACAGAAATTCACGATAAGCACCAGCAGGAGGCCGGTAACTACCACTAACAAAACTGGTTTCTCTGATTTCCAGTTCTGGACTTTTAGACTAAGCGTGAGGCTTTCAAACGTATTATAACTGCATTTAGGTTTAGATTTTATTCGAAGACTGGAGTTAAAGTTCACCACTACCCCTCTGCCTCGACCAGTGCTTCGGGGAATATGATAATTAAAGTAACCAGGCAGGGTCGATTCATTTAAACTAACACACTCCTCCGCTTGTAGCCACATTTCTGAGAAACAGAAAATATCATTCCATGTCTCGGTAATTAGATCGTTAGGTGGTAATTGAGACTTTGAGCTTAAAGATCGTATATTAAGTAGTCTGCATCTAACTTTTTAGTCTTTAATCAGCACTAAACACATATTGGTTTATATTTTTACAAGGTTATTTTAATGAATGTCACTATCGCGTTACGCTTGGTAAAGTTTTGGAGGGCGGGGAATCGATACTAATTCTACTTTGCTCGGCACCTCGTTAGAATCTCCAATAACATAATTTATTCCTATATTTTTACTGGCCTCGAGAAGAAGCAGAGAAGCGTGTAAGACTGCAGCTCTGCATCCTGGCCTGGACCCTGGATTGTCAGGCAGAGGGTCTAATTATAACAGCTAAATTTCTAGAGATAAGAGCTGCACCATGCCGGGTGGGAAGAATGCTGTATCTCCTAATCAAAGCAGATTTTCCCCAAAATGTCTTCCAATTGTCAATAAAGGCCACCCACTCTGGCCACTGGAATGCACCCAACTATGGTTGCTGGAGTCGGCCTCACATGTGTCAAAATAAGAGTTGCCAATCACCATGGTCTGTTTCTCAGTGGGTGTGTCGTTGAGTGGGGAAACGGTTAGATAGATTAAGCGAGTGCAGGTGTTTAGGACTAGGCTTCCTGCGAACCGTCACCCAGCCACCCGGACTATACAGTTGCTCAGGGCTGCAGGGGAACGGCTACCAGCAGCTACTCTAGGTCGGTCCACCGCTACTACAGCCTGGCTACCTACCGTGTCTACCGGACTATGGTGTAGTTGGGGGAACCAGACCTCTAACTCACTGGGCCTCACCTCCAATGCTATGAACATTCAACACTTCACACATTTACTGTCTTCACTAAAGGAGGCAGAAGAATAACTACATATTTCCCACACTAAGATGTGAGATGGAGAAACAGTGGAGAGGACGAGGCCATGCTAGTAGACTGAAAATGTACCTGTATTTGGTGACAATAAAAGTTACAAAAGGAAAAAGTTATGTGACTAATGAAATGGTTAGTATCATACATCCTCAAACTGAAACTCTTTCCATCTACAGCTGGTGTTATTTCTTAACACCTTAATGGGTGACATATATAACCCAGAAATCCTGTGTTTATTATATGTTGAAATGTAAACATCCCCAATTTCTTTTTAAAGAGTTCTCTAAATAATATAATTATAAATAATAATAATATTTTGCATCTTGATGAATACATTTGATAGTTTTACTTATTTTTTATTTTCTTAATTCATTTATTTTTTTTATAGAAGAAAACAATTTTTTTATTGTTTTGACTGTGAGTGTAGTGCTGAGGTCACTGCGCATTTAGAAAAAGCACTACAACAAATGTATGCATATGCAATCCTTACTTGAGTTTTTGAAGTGACCACATCTTTGGCAACAGTTTGACCAGATTCTCAGTAGCGTGGTCAGCAAATGAGCAGTGTGAGAACCTGTCAACACACAACACACACATATAACATATATAAATGAATCCGTTCAGTCAGCGTCTTGAAGATGAATCAATGTTTACGCAGAATCTAACTTACTCTAACTCAAAATGGAAGGGGCACTGGACCAATCTTTTGCATATTTTGGACACATCATATGGAAAGAGGCTGCTGTTGTTTATTCTGTAAGATTCAGTACAATAATTCAATAATTCTTCAGCGTTTTCAAGTGAATTGCTCCAAGTGGGGTTTTTTTCCATCAAATTATTTGCTCATTATACCTGAACATCTTTATCTTGTGCTTTCCATTACTAAATAAAAGAAAAAGAAGTAAAACACAGAATGAGTGAAACATAGAATAAGCTTCTGTTGTGAAATTGTGAAAGCAGTGGATTTTAGATGTACAGAAGTTTTGACAGATACAACTTTACAACCTTTCTTCAGGGCTGAACAGCAGGGTCAGCTGGTCTTTAACTCCACAACTTAAACAATAAAAGGAAACAAAAAAAAATCAACAAAATGTATCACACAGTAGCATTTCTTCTTAAAAAGAAAAAAACACACAATGAAAAAAAAAGATTTTTAAAGGCAGGGTAAACATATCTACATGGTTTCTAACCCAGGAAACTTTTGTAACCTTTAGTAAATCTCTCATCATCCGCTAGCTGCGCATTTCAGGAGAAACAAACAATCTTTGTTTGTTTTCAGTTTTGAGCCCCCCCAAAAATGACAAATAGTTCCCCAGCCAACCATGGACAGGGAGGGTTCCAGCTTGTCTTCGTGAAGAGTGGGAGAGGAGGGGGAGGTTAGGAGTGTTCATGATAGGGAATGTTTCTCAGGGACCTTTGAAGGGAAGGGGAAAGCCCTCCATTTTGTTTAAAATATGAACAGATCTACTTTTATGCAGATATTGCTTAACTTGTCTTTAACAGCACTAGTAAAATAACATGTTTGGATGAGAAAATAAAAATACCTGATTTGAATTTGCATTAAACTGTCATAGGAGCATAAAGCATCTGCCAAAGGAACCACCCCACTCATGCTGATGCCATTGTTGCTGGCACTGGAAGAAAAAAAAAATAAAATAAACACAATAGCGATGAACCAAGAGGAAACAACAGTATGTAGAAAGTACAAGTACAAAGTGTTTATTGTAACTGGTGACTCACTTGATTTCCTGGATTTTGCTTAGATGAGGGAGGACATCCAACAGCTTCTTCAGGCCTTTGTCACCCAAATGGTTACAGGACAAGCTGAGAAATGTGAAATTGTTAAAAAGACATAAAGAGATTAGAAGTACTGCTAAATGTGAATCAAGTGAATAAAAATGTGGTGTGGAAACAGCGTTAAAATTATTTTGCATACTACTCAACAAGCAGTTCACAATGCACCTTTGCATACTTGACGTCACTTTTTTCAATGCCAGTATGGATAACAACTGCTTGTCAAAATTGCAAAAGAAGTGATGCTGGTGATTTTGCAAAAGTCTAAAGGTGAGTAAATGGGTGTTTATCCACACCAAAGCTGCTATACAAGTTATACATTCAGAAGGTAACAACTGTTTGCAGTTAATTAAAGCTCAAAATAATTACATCGAGCAGTGTAAGTATTTTGAGCATAAATGTATTGCATTTAAGTCCAGTAACCCCTGGAGGGTTTGGCGCCTCACAGAGCTGTATGATCCAACCTTGTACAAGATATCGCCAGCACTAATTGCATGGCTATAACAAATCGAGTTTCTGGGATACGTTTAAAAGATGGACTGTCTGAATGTAAGTGAAAACTCATGATTATTGTGTGTATCTTACTCCAACACAGTGAGACCAGAGGCAGTTCCCAAACTTCGCCACACTCTTTCCAGGTCAGCAGGAAGCAGATTACAGCCGCTAAGACTGACAGAGGCAACAGCTTCATAATGATACTTTGCAATACGACTAACTGTTTACTTTTATAACTGCAGACATAACTGAACCATTTGCAACCATCCATACCAAACAGGTAAAAGATGTGTGTCTCTTTATTAAGTCTGTCATCGGTTAACTCTTTAAAATGATCAATCTTTGCAGTAACTCTCGTTCAAACATGCTGCGCTCTAAAAATTCTAAAACTGAAAATGCAAATTAAACGTTATACAAACCAGAGTTTTTTAGACATTTCACTTGCAGGTTTTACTTGGTCTCCAGAGAACGTTACCGAAATCTGTACAGGTTCCTGCAGTCTGAAACACGAAAGGAATATTCACTATCACAGCAGCAATGTGCGCATCAAGTTAAATATTTACAGGCACCCGGCACTGAAATAATAAGTGATTGAGTGATCTAACAATGATTCCTCATTTCACAGCACAGAAGTGTTTTAAAAGTATTTGCAACTATGATGAGTGTCCATGAGTGATGAGTACGCACGTTTAGTGTAAATGGCACATTGCATACGTGTTTGTACCTGATATTCAGCTCCATCACAAGAGAAATGTCTGACAGCAGAGCAGTCAAATCCACAAGGCACTCCACAGATGAGTAGATGTCATTTAAGCTGGAAGAACATTAAAATAATGCAGCTC
Organism: Xenentodon cancila; assembly: GCA_014839995.1. Classification (NCBI taxonomy): domain Eukaryota; kingdom Metazoa; phylum Chordata; class Actinopteri; order Beloniformes; family Belonidae; genus Xenentodon; species Xenentodon cancila. The sequence continues at coordinate 9,642,476 of CM026199.1, forward strand.
TTACGCTCCCTTACTTTTTTCTATATGTCCTGTTTAATTAACTGAATTCAAAACGGTGTAGAAGTATAGACATGATTGTGACTTGTGTCTGTAAAATAATATGACTAATAGGTACAGTAAGTAAGAGCAGCAATATATAACATTATTACAGTGTTTTTGAGGTGCGAGTTGTTCATGCTTTGAGACTTACATGATCTTTTTGGTGATCTTGAACTTTGGCACAAACTCAGCCAGAGTTTTGAAAGTTTCTTCATCCCACTGGCCGCCAGAGAGACTAAGATATACACAGTACAACACAGATGCAAATGAACTGGCATTTGGGTAACAGAGACACAAGAAGTCATAAGTGAGAGAAAAATATTGGATGATCCTACGTGAACAGAAGATGAAATACTTAAGCTCTTAACACCCAACCACCATAACAGTGCAAAAAAGTTCCTCACATGCATGCTCGTGCACACACACACACACACACACACACACACACACACACACACACACACACACACACACACACACACACACACACACACACACACACACACACACACACACACACACACACACACACACACACACACACACACACACACACACACACAGCGGGACTTGTATGTACATACAATAGGTGCGAAATGTGTGGAAAAGTGTCCTGCCTTTAAAGTGCTGTATGTAAGGGACTCAAGTGTCAAACAAACTCAGTTCCACTCAGCATTGCTTTACTGTGACCGTTGTCATTTCTAAAGGAATTTCTGACAGAAAAAGAAGTGTATTTAGAGGCACTTACTCCAGTACAGACAGCACAGGGAAGCTTGCCAGAGACTTGACAAGGTTTTTTATCTCAAATTTGCTCCACCTCTGATTTACCAAACTAGAGACAAACATTATTATAATTAAAAAAATAAAAATAAATCATCATATACTACAAATACAAGCTGTGGTATGCAGGGCATTATTAATAAATAATTCAATAATAATAATAATAATCAATTATTTAAGTATTAATAATGTTTTTTTAGATTATGTCACAGTAAAGCTGAATTTATCCATCCATCTGTCTAGTTGCAATGGTTAAGTCACAAGTTTAGAGAGATTTTTTACTCCAGATTACTTCATTACCAATAAATCATGGTAAATACAGACTGCGCTTGCATCCATTTAACAGTGATTAAAGGAACAAAGTTCCTCCAGTAAACAGGAAACAAAATGTTTTGTAAAGCAGTCAAGAAATGATAAGAGGCTTATTGAACGTCGTCTTACCTGACCACTGGCTCAGACTCGGCTTTATGGCTGCAGAGGGGAAAACTCAGTCAGAATTTTACTGTGATCATTTTATTGTTTTATTTTATGCAACAATAAAACTCACCTGTGATCTAATTTTTGAGAAAATGTTACTGACATTTTTTTCATCCCACTGCAATAAAAAAAAAACAGAAAAGGTTAAGTGTATACCAGTGTGCACTTTCTTTTCTTTATTTTTAATTTTAACCATTTGCTATCAGGTTAGGTAGAGATTTGTGTCTGGTAGGACGGATGCATGAGGTAACACACAAACATTCAATCAGTATATGTCAAATATGTGTATATATGTGTTTGTGTGAGACGTACTCTGCATGAATATGTTGGATGTTCAGACATGAAGACATTTTTTCAATGAGATAGTCCACTGCTTTAAGAGAGGTGTTGTTTTGTCCCATCCTACACAAACACACGCACAAAAGCATTATAACAAAAGCAATCCCTCAATAAAGAGTCTTACAGTTTAGTACCTGCATGTTTAAAAAACATCAGTAGATGAGTAGAAGGACTTACGTGACAGACACTAGGTTTTGCAGTTTGGTAAGAATCTCAGCTATGTGCCTGATTCCTTCATCTTGCATATTGTTGTCAGTAAGACTGCAACATAAAAAAAGCTTATTTCAGAATTCAGATTTCAGCATCTGCCTTTCTGCATAACAGTTTAAATAAGCAGAGGAGCGCCGCATTAGCTGTAAAAATATATTTAAATGTCTCAAAAAAATATATGGAACTCTACTTGATCTCAGCAATGTCTGGGCAGTTCTGCAGACCGGAGGCCAAACTCGCTGCTCCTGCAGCAGACAGACTAGCACCACAAAACCTTAAAAAGAAAAAGATTTACTCATTTAATCTCTGTGGTGAAGCTATTAAGTGTAACTTAGGTCTTTTACATTCCTTACAGAACAAAGCAAAAAAATCTTACACCTACTCTAGTTTTCTTAGTGTTGTGATTTCAGGTAGTACAGAAGACAACTTCTCTGCAAACTTGTCACCATACCTTCGACCACGAAAACTGAAAACATACAAATAGTGAATAAAAATTCATTAAGTTTGATTCAAATTGAAACTTTTAAATGAATGTAACAGATTTGTTCAGTGTAACAAAAGCATACACTACGGAGCATGGGAGGTATTAGTGTGATTGATAACTGGCATTGACATGGTCCTTGGCTTATTTCAGAAAAAGGGTTTTTTGGAAACTCTGAATATGTTGAACCTGAAATAAATCCAAGAAAGAAGGTAATTCTGAGGCTGTTACCATGGTGACTTACTCTGTTAACCTAATCTGGTCAAGAACAGGTTTTCCTTCACAAACCTTAGGTTCATCTCTGGCTTCTCCTCCCGTCATTAAGCTGATATGGGTTTAATTTCAGCAGGAAACTGATCTTATGACCCAGATTTTGGGGACATCTGAATGTTGATATGTCATTTTATTAATGAAGAGGTTGCACTGGTTAGAATGGAGTTTCATTTGTGTAAGGAAAGTATATTCAGGCTCGAAACAGTACTCTGATGATTTCCATCTGCGCATCACAAATATCAGCCATCGTAGCCATGCCCTTACTTCTCACTAAATATTTTGCATAGTTTTATACTTTTTGTTTGTTTTTTATAAGAGTACAAATGTTGAGCATAGCCCAGATAAAGGGAGAAAAAGGTCCCTGATGAGTTTATTTTTGCATTGTAGTAGCTACTTCCGCACCATGAACCTATACGAGCTATCAAAGAAAATCTACACATGGTCTTAGTGACATCTACTTAAATTAAAAATCAATAATATGATTATCCATATTTTATTAATACAGAGCCATCCTTTTCCCATCTCTTTGTGAAAAACGTTATAAAACTTTTTTTTTGTATTTCCTGAGATAATATTTAGTTTATGACACTTATATTCACATAAAATCACCTTGAATTATTTTTCCTTTACTACCTCAAAACATTACTAAAGTGAATGACAACCATAAACCTGACATGCTTGAGTTACTTTTATGAATTATGTTTTTATACTTCATCTTTAACTGCTTTAAAGGTTCATTTTCCAACAGCAGGACTGCACTCATGAAATGAGAATCATAATATGACATTATTTCAACAACTGTCACGCATGCACTATTATAAGTCATTTTAAATTTAAATTATGTGTTCACTTGCTCTCTAATGTCTCCCAGACCAACTATCTTTTCATTAATGAAGGTGTGTTCAAATTTACTATTAAAATAAAAGATCTAATTGTAATGTAGAAAAGTGAGAGGACTTCTTTCTTCGAGCTGTTGTTACCATGGTGAATCACAGCAGCGGCGCTCTAATGATGATGTCTTTTTATACATGCTGTAACTCAGAGCCAACATACTCAGAGTTAACAGAACCACATCTAAACCCCTGGTTTAAAAAACACTTTAGTTTCTGGTTTCAAATTAGGTGAAGTGATTTTATGTTGGATTTTCTTTCTGAAATAGGCCCTTAGACGACACGCTCACAGATGGGAACCATGCAGGCAAACAAAATATCAGAATTTAATTAACAACAAAAACAAATCTAGCTTTAGCAGGGTTTCTAAAAACAGAAATCTAAAACAGTGACAAGCGAATCCGCAAACAGAACAGGACTTGGCACAAAACCTACAGCAACTAATGATAGATCATTAGTTGCTAGGGAAGCTAAGGAAGGAGATGACAAATTGGTGAGCAGCAATCAGTGAATCAACTCAGAATATACAAAAAAACAGTTTAGAAAATAAAATCGAAATCAAAGCTTAAAAAGGCGCAGAAGGAAACATAATTTCAAGATTAAACTCATCACTACTGATATTAAAATACAGCTCATTTACTGACGCTGCTGCAATTATATCATCACACTGATTAATTGCATATACATTGTTTTAGATTGCCCCTAAAAGAAAAAAATACATTTCTCTTATCATAAGATGCAGTAACATTGCCATACAATGTACTGTACAACTGTGCATTACTGACATTACAACCAGCAGCATGGAGACCAGAGGAACAGTTGATAAGTTCTGCTTTTGGCCTCAGATGAACTGCTCTCCTCAGTATCTACGATTTCCTACATGTGGAGACTTGGCCATTCAAGTATATTATCTGACATTTGCATATTTTTTTCCTGTGTGCTTTATTACCATTTGTTCAAGCGTCTGCATTTGCCTTTTATTCAAAATTGTGGGACTTTAATAAACCGGATGAACGAGAATTTACTCTGACGTTCCAAAGACAAGAAACGCAGGTTAAAGTCTCGCTCTAGCAGTTACTGATTCCCTAAAACCTTAGGAACATGTGTTCCTAAATTGTGCAAATTTCTGGCAGTGAAAAAGCCTCATGGCCATAAAAATGGTTTGAATAAGAGTATAACTTCCTCCTTCATTCAGTCAATGTAAGGTAAAAATTTCTTGTTTGATTCAGCTGCTATAAAATATTTGAAATTAAAGTTTTTTTAGAAGCTCAACGGTCAACTCTCCTGGTAGCTCTATTCCGAGTAGCTGTTGGGTTGACTGTCAGGAATACTTACACAACCCCACCTGGTGACAAAAACTATTCCTTGATTTTTTTTTATTGCAGTGGGTCCTATTACAGTGATCCTAAATGGGTCAATGAGAACACATGAGTAAAACTGCAACCTGTCAGAATGCACCTTAACTTTTGCTTAATTACAATAGACCTTGATTATGTCACCATAGGACAAAATAAGTTTAACTGCTGGATACATTCCCAGCCAATTAAGATGGTTTTCTGCTTACTAGAGTTTCCTGTGTCCTTTTTTTCAGTTTGAACCTGTGAGCCCTTCATACGCTGACCTTTCTATCAATGTTATTTTTACCCACAGACCTGCTGCTCACTCTGTTTTTCTCAGCATAGACGAGATACACTGGAGACTATTGTCTGCAAGACATCAATGAGATCAGCAGATTTAGATACACTCTGGGCAACCAATCATCACAATCACATTAGAGATTCAAAATGAAAGTGCTCCACATTGGGCTGCTGGCACATGCATAGGTGCAGGATCAGCAAGTTTGTTTCACAGTCAGATTACTTTGTTTTGATTCCTGGTCACTTCATGTCATAGCCACACTTTTTGTCTAACTGTGATTGAAAAGTCAAATAAAAATTAATTGCATTAATACAAGGCAATTTCATGAGACACACATTTTCTTCAAGGGGCTCTGCACACATCTCCTCATGCCAAGAAGACCTTTTTAAGTCTGACAGTTGGCCAGTCGGGGAAATTGACTCGGCACCTGTCAAATGAGTAATTTGAGCCAGTCATGTGAGGAATGTCAAAGGCAAAGCAACAGCTCTTTCCTGGGGGCATACTCACTTTCACTTTGTAGCCCACTTCCTTTTAAATGTCCAATGGCTAAACAGAGGTTTTTACATTTTTGACACCTTAACACCATCCACCTCAATATTCCCTTGCTCTGCATTGACAGCTTTAAAAGCCTCCTCTTCTCTATCTACAACATAGAGCAAAGTAGCAAAACCTGAAGATCAAACCCTGAACAAAATTAGCTGTTTTAAAACGGCACATTCAAAATTCAGAGACGTTGCAAAGATCTGGATGACTCTAACTAAAGGTGATGAATGGACGCTATCGGGGGAGTCTAGTTGCAACACTGAAGGAACTACCATCAGGTTCTGGTCCATCCTTGCATGTAACTACCAGTATCCTGCACATATATATGCATGGCGGTCTGAATGATGTAAAGAAATTAGTTCAGTCAACCCAAACCATGTAGTAAAATGTGTTATGATCTGACACGACAAAGGTTGAACTTTTTGGCCTGAATCCTAAAAGGTATGTTTGGTGCAAAACCAATCCAGAACATCATCTAAGGACACCATGCTAACAGTGAAGCATGGTGGAGGCATCGTTATGCTTTGTGGGCTGCTTCTTGTCGGTTGCGCCAGGGACACTAATCAAGATAAACGGGAAACTGATTAGCTACAAACACCAAGATGTTTTGACACAAACCCTTCTGTCCTCTGTCAAAAAGCTTAAAATAAAGAGACATTTCACATTCCAGCATGACAATGACCCAAACACGGATCAAAATCAACCAAGACATAACTACAGAAAAGAAAAGTCTGTTCATGGCCCAGTCAGAGCCCAGACCTCAATCCTATGAAAACCAGGCTGGAGGAACTTGAACTGTTTTTAAAAGAAGAGTGGGAAAGTTGTATATGAATGGATATGGATATGTGAAGACACAAGACTCTTAGTCACAAAGGCTGATGTAATAAAAGGAGAAGGGGCTTCAAAAAAGTATTAGCTGATAGGGATTATTAGATTTATGCAATCAAACCATGACAGCTTTTCTTTTATTTAAAATATTCCCAATACATAAATATTTACTGGGGATATTTATGTTTGCTCTGGAATTCTGTTTGTTAAAATGTTGCATTAAGGATATATCAAGGCTGACATTTGTGTTGTTATTTCTCTCTTTATAGTTTAAAAACTGAAAATGAAGTGAACTTTTTCTATCCACTGTCTTTCCATAGATATACCCCTGCATAAATACTACTATGGTCAATGTGTAAGTAGGTTTTTGTCCACGTACCTGAGGTGATGAATGTACTGACACCTGGGCAGGGCTTCTAAGCACTCCAACTCCATTGAGCATGCTCCGAAGTCCAAACCAATGCTGTTATTACCTCCTGAGTTAATTACAAAGGCCAGAGCATCTATGTCATTTGGTAGAAGCCAGATCTTGCGCAGCTCCAGGGTGGGTCTCACACTCACAAACAGCTTTGCCAGTTTGTGATCTTGGCTTTCCTGGATGCAGTGGCAAAGTTGCAACAGCTGTGAAAATGGGAAAATGGCATGTCAGAAACAAAGAAACCTATAACTAATGTTTGCCAAGTTTGTCTGCATTCTACCTTTGGTCCAGTCAGACTGGTGCTGTGACATAGTCCTTCAAGTACACTCAGAACAAGGGCTTGGCGTTTCTGAACCCAATTTTGAACTCCTTTCAAACCAAAAGACCTGGCTACTTGAACAAGGGCTGGAGTGCACTGTGGGGAAGCCAGACCACATACGTACAGATACAGGGAGTCGGTAAACACGGTCTTCTGGTCTGACTTGGTTGTCCAGCGAGTTTTCAGACTGAATCTGTAAGAGAACAATAAAGAGGAGAGAGAAGCACAGGTAGTGGTAGTTTATTTGACATGGTTAAGGCACACACCATTCTTATATTGCTGACTAGAGGGGAATTTCCAGTCACTTCAGGGGGCGACAGTTTTACTTGCCACTGACAGTATGGTTGATCCCTGCAGTCATGTCCTGTCATGCATGACAGGTTCCAATATTAGCATCATATATCAGTCTCAGTATTGAAACAATATATGGCTATGATGGATACTGTATTAAGAGTTTATTACTGTGCCGATTTAGCTTTAGCTGCATCATCATTAAATCATGAGTATGGCAAGAATTAATTTCCTTTCTAGGAATAATAAAATATTTTTGGAATTTTATCTTAATTAATTTTATTGCATCTAGTTTATTCATATTTCATTCAGTTTTATTTGGAATTGCAAAATTGAACGTGCACAATTATTTATTGATCCTGGTGCAGAATTGTTTAATTTTTTATAACAAATAAAATAATGATTTACAATTTAGACCTATACCCATTTTTATCACAAGGTGAGTCCAGAGCTCTAAAAGGATCCAGTGGAGTTTAGGAGGCAGTGCAAGTTTGACTGCTGACCCAGAAAACAAAGTTAAAAAAAAAAAAAAAAACACAAAAAAACTTGTTGAGTACAATAGTAAGACAGTGTACTTTAATGTGTTTTAAAAAGTCAAATAGTCTTGTAAGCTCTCTTTCAAATAATTTTGTCAAACAACTGTTGACTGTTATATGGAACGTCAGCTCCAAACTTATATATAAAATATAAAGAGGCAGAATGAAAGTCCATTAAACGACTTGAATTACATAGCAAATCTGAATGAAAGGACTTTTCCTAATGAGTAAAAGTGGTGACCTCCTGCTATATCATGTCTGTAGTGCCATGTCTCACTGTAAATATCACCTGTTCAGTGGTTCTCAGAAGCCAGCACTAGTGTGACTGAATGCTCTGTTTGTGCCTACATCAGTGTAATTCTGACCTCCATTTAGAGTGAGCATGAGCATGTTTGCATGCTCAACTTACACAGCTCACGTTGCTTCTGCAGCTAGATTACTCCTGATGTACAGAGTGACTTTATATGGTCAAACAACTTTACACTCTACTATACTTGGAATTATTATTTGTATGAGACTTGGGAATATATATTGTATATACTGTATCAAACTGGTATTTGCCTAAACTGAAAAGAGCTATACGTTTGGTATTTTGGGACCAAGTACAGCGAGTACACTGCAGAGGGGGGGGGGGGGGTCGGGATATGTGAGCACATCGAGTTTCATCCAACTGAGTCTGTACAAGAAAAGATCTTCTGGTTGGTATTCAGGACATGGCGAACATTTTGTTTATATGCTCATCAATTTTGTACAGCCATGTACAGTAAAACTATATCTTGTTTTGTACTGTGATAAATTAGCACAAATCAAACAAACATAAAATAATTGGTGTTTAAATACTATTTACAACCAATTCTAGACAAATAATTTATATCCAATTGCCAAGACAAAATGAAAATTCAGAGATAAAAATGTGTGCAAGGCTTTAATGATAAGCCTATAATTGTTTCAGAAGCTGGTTCCTTACCTCCTCTTAAGTTGTTCATCACTAACATCAGTGCTTGTCATGATTCTAAATGCAGCCAAGAACTCCTGCACAGTCAGATGAATGAAGCAGTAGGCGTTGACAAGGGTCCCATCATGACGTCTGAGCTCCACCTGAAGAGCACAAGGCTGGACCTTTGTATCATTTATACCACACACATAAAGCTCGGCAAAAGCTCGGCTGTGGGTCTTAGTGACTTCTTTCTTTATTGAGACAACAATGTTTTGAGTTTGGCTTTCCACTTGTCAACTTAATCTCAGTCTTACAACCAGCCAAATACTTTTCATCAGCAATCAGATGGTTAAACATGCCCTTCTATATCTCTAACAGGCTGTAAGTTCTTGTTTAACATCTGCTCTTCTGTGCTGGGTAAATACACCTGCATTTATTCAAACACTCTGCTGCTGTTTAATATCATAATCTACAAGAGCAGCTCTAATAAAAAGAATCTCATTCTTGCAGAATAATATTAAATGCAAAATATAAAATCATACTGTTGCCCCTCAGTTTTAAAGGATTCCCTGCTCATGCATGGATATGTAGAGAAAATCCTACATGCAGCCATGTCTGACCTGTGAGAAGAGCCCTGTCTTGATTGATAACTCTAAAATGTGCTGTGGAATGTCTTCTTCCAGAAAAAGGATCTTGCTCTCCTCTAAGCCTGTCCATGCCAGACGACTCAACTCACGCAACTCAGATTGATAATGACTCAGAATGCTCAGTGCACCCATGGTACTGCACAAAAAGACAAATCAAACATATGTTAAAATGCAAATGTGTATTTCACCATCAAATAATCTTATAAACAGTATTATGTGCTCTCTGTGTTGCTTGAGTAGTGTATTTAGTCTTTACCTCTGAGGAGACGCTGGCCTGTAATGTCGCCCTCCTTGGTGAGGATAACGGCTGAGAAATGCAGCAACAACAGTTAGGTAGACCTGGCTAAGCGTTGTGGGAACGTGGCCCAATGTGGGAGATAATTTGGCTCCGTCACTAGTATCAGTGGTTTTCATGTCTTTCCTGATTTCGCTTGTTCCACTTTGCTCTACTTTTTGTGCATGACTCTCTCCTCTACTGTGCTCTTCCTCTTTTCCTTCTTCATCTTTTCCTTCTTGAGGGTTTTTCTTTTCCTTGCGTCCTCCTTTGTCCAACATGCGTATGCATTCGGCATATTTGCCTTGCTGCAGTAAATGCTCCAGACAGATGCAGCAAATGCTGCAGAGGCCAGGGACAGACGACATGGCAAGGAGGTGTTGATTGGAGAGGAGGAGCTCAGCAGCCTTTGCTCCAATACTTCTGTCTGCTCAAAATTCATAGAAACATAGACAAAGTTAAGACCACTGAAATATGAGGTAGAGTTGTACAGGTCAAATTCAATTCAATCATCAATTCAATTTTATTTATATAGCATCTATTACAATACAAGTTGTCTCAAGGCGCTTTCCAGAGAGCCAAAACATGACCCCCCATGCATTCTGATTAGTTCATTTCTGTACAAAAAGATCACAACTTTAGTGACGAATTTTAGTTATAAATGGAAGTTTGCAAATTGGTCTATAATTAGCTAAAACATCTGGGTCAAGAGAGGGTTGATTTTTTAAGTAAAGGTTTAATTACTACAATTTTAAAACCTGCGGTACATAACCTAAGTTTAGGGATAAGTTGATCTGGTCTAGTATTGTACCTATAAGAAAGAAAACACTTTTGAGTAGTTGAGTTGGGATGGGGTCTAACAGACACGTGGAGGATTTAGCTCTATTGACAACTGAGATCAGCTCAGGGAGGTCTTCAGGAACGAAACAGTCTAGAGTCAGGTCAGAGCCTAAGGGAGTCGCTGAAGCTGAAGAAAGGCCCATGCTGGCTGGGCCCGGTTGATTTCCTCTCTAATTCTAATGATTTTACTGCTGAAGAAGAGACTCTTTGTCAGCCTGGCTACAGTGCCGAACAGAAAACATGTTTTTTTTATTATCCTCTCTCAACAATGAATAATAAGCTGTTCTCGCAGCTTTCATATACTATTTGACTGTCTTCCCATGCACAATAAGAATCTACAGATTTTCCAGCATTGCTTCTAAAGCAACAATGCAGAATACCTAACAATATGATATGGAATATGCAAACAGAAATTGAGCTCTACTGACTTGCACTACTGACTTGCACTCATACCTTTCAGTGTTAAATGTCAACTGACTGATTTTTATAATTGAGTAGATTGTAAGATTTAACAGTATAAAAATAAAATAAATCATATTTTACCTTTTACAGTAAAGAAGTTGTCCACATAGTCCTTCATCTCATTGTGGTCCCATTCCAGCAGCTGCCCTACTTTGTCTGACAAGCCATCTAAATCTATAGCATCACGTACACGACAGGTGACCAGTACAGTGCTTCCTGGGAGAAGCTGACGACTTAACAATCCTGAAATGAGGTCAGCAACTGGAACAGGTTTTCTTACATCCAGTGGTTCGTTCCTTGCTGCTTGTCCACTGATTTTCCTGTGAAATTCGTCATAGCCATCCAATACCCAACAGCTTTGCTCTGGATTAGAAAGGAAGTAGTCTAAAATAGCCTCCTGCTCAAACAGAAAAGATATAGAAAGCAAGAAAAGATAACAGTTAATTGTGTAATTGATTTTAAGATGTGTTCTCGTGGTTGTTTGTAGATTACAATAATAAAAATGAATCCAAGTATTTCAGTGCAAGACACTGGTAGCCATTTGTGATCTTCTCAGTAAAGTTCCACTGTCATACCTAAGATGAGAGTAGTAATGTTTTGTAAACCACTACAATTTGACTATTCGACAATTTGACTTGTATACCTTTGCATTGGTGCCCCCATTAGGGGGGAGGTAGTGCTGGAACAGCAGCTGAGACAGGGAGAGAGGGCAGGACAGCAGGTTGAGCTGACGAAACTCCAGCAGGACAAATAGGTAGGATGAAGGGATAGGGCCCTGGATAACAGTGGGATGAAGGTGGGAATAAAAAGGCAAATCAATAAATTACAGAAATTGAAAAAAATTAGGGGGTTGCAAATATGCAGAAAGAAAATGGTTAAGACGGTTCTGTGACTCCAGGGACCACAGTACAAAACTCGGTAAGACACTTGCTTCAGAGGCAAATTAAAAAAATTAAGATTGTTTACTTACAAAACAATAACTAATCACCATCACTGGCACGCTTCCTAAAAAGAAATCTATATAAATTTTGATTTGACAAATTTCACTTTTTTAAAAATTAGTGAAGGCTTTCAGCAAAGACTGGAGGTGGATTAGAAGTGAGATCTTTGTCTTCATCATGTAAAGACTAAAAAAATAACAGCAATTTAAATGCAGCGGGAAACAGATTTACTTTTACTTTTGTTTTTCTCTTGCATTGCAACAAGCATGCAAACTACAGTGTTACATCATCGGGCATGTCTTGTAATGTTAATGAACTATTAGGTACTTTCCTGCAATACTAACTGACAACACTGTGTCACAATGTAGTTTTTCAATCCTAACAAAACAAGTCTGCAATCTGTGAACATTTTATAGTTTTATTATTTTAATAATTCCTGATCATTCAATATTTTGTTTAGAGAAAAAAAAACAAAATTAATTTATTTTAATTATCTTCTACTGATACATATTTGGGCAGCACGGTGGCTTAGTGGTTAGCACTGTTGCCTCACAGCAAGAAGGTTCCCGGTTCAATTCCCGGCCCGGTGGGTCTTTCTGTGTGGAGTTTGCATGTTCTCCCTGTGCTCCGGGTACTCCGGCTTCCTCCCACAGTCCAAAAACATGCAGTGTAGGTTAATTGATCTTTCTAAATTCTCCCTAGGTGTGCATGTGAGTGTGATTGGTTGTTTGTATGTGGCCCTGGATACACTGGCGACCTGTCCAGGGTGGACCCCTGCCTTTTGCCTGATATGCGTCGGGATAGGCTCCGACAGACCCCCGTGACCCGGAAACGGATAAAGCGGGTATAGATAATGGATGGATGGATACATATTTGATCAACACTCAGAGCTCAACAAACACATTCTTTATAATGCTGATTAGATATTTAAAAGAAACATAACAATGAAGTAAATGGGAACGTACTAGTCCTTTTGCCCACTGTTGTCCTAAATTGGACATGAGCAGAGTCTTTCCTGATCCAGCCTGGCCCACAAGAACAGTCACTTTTCCTGTACATCCATGCAGGAAGGTCTCCAAAGTGGATCTGGAGTCCAAACATCCATAATCCATATCAGGATCTGAGACTGGACAAAAAGTAGTTCTGATTGTGAAGGGTAGACTTGAAATGTTCATTAGGATAAATGTGTTATTTCTGTATAACCAAATTACATGTCTGAACACTCATACACTTTTAATAACAGTGAATTTATGCACTATATTCATTTTTATTACTTCTTTATTACTTCTTTCACTAGAATGTATATTTCATGATCTGTTTACAAAAGTTTCCTGTGCTACAATAAGAGGAACAGGTAGCCCTTCCAACCTTGACTTCTGCTCCCTCTGCTTGCTGAAGCGGGGGTCTGATCGGGTCTGTCCCTGCTTCTGCTGGCATTTCGACAGCTGACCCACACTTTCTCCAGCTGCACCTCCTTCACCAGCCCTTTTGTCAGTCTTTTCCACCTCCTTTGCAGGGAACTCATCACTTCGGTAATATACTGCTCCCAATGATCTGTGAACAGAAGTTATACAACTTATTTTAATATGATACTGCCTAAAAAAGTATTGATGTTCCTGTTTCAAAAAAATATAATTTGTGTGTTAATGTTGGCTAAGGTCTGAATTAAATGACATGAGATACAGAATCCAACACACACAGCAGTGAATCCCAGGCCATTTGACTCTTAAATATTCAAGCCAGCTGCCTTAAATTCACACAAAAATAAACCTGAGAGCTTTAATAGCAAGTGTTAAGTAATTTAACACTTAGCAATATATTCATAGATAAGATGCCTGATTTACTCACTTTCAACACCATCCGTATGAAATTATTAAGCAGCTCTGAAAATCAAGTAGTAAGATAAAGTTTGTGTTTTTATGTTTTATACCAAGCAGCACTTGCTAATGCTACATTTTGTATATAACTTGTGATATATCGCATTTTTTACTTTTAAAAGAAATTTGATACTTATCAGTATGATTGGTATATATTTGTACTCAGTAAAATTTATTTCTACTTATAAGTATCTAGTCCTGTACATCCCTGCAGGAAAGTCTCCAAAGTCAATGTGGACCCTAATCAGTAAGATTTATATCTATTTATTAGTATCTATTGAACCAATTTAGGCTAGTTGGAGCACATGATTGTAGCTATGAGGCTGGACTGTTGGGTGCATGCTCTACCAATCCGTGGGCGTTTCACAAGCTGCTCCTCTGAAGGCGCTGTTAATGGCTTCAACTCCGCTGCATTCGGAGTACAGCTGTCAGAACAGCCTTTAAAGAAGAATATACAGTATAATATCACTGACATGAAAACATGTGAATTAATCAGCAAACACACATTGGTAATTTCCAGAGTGAATACAAGACAATTGTCAAACTTTTTTTTAAATATATATATATACAGATAAGTCAAGAGCAAAATGTCAATGTTATGTCTTCTATAATGCTCTTCCCCAAAGAGGTTTAATAAAGAAAAGCACTAACTTTAGATAGACATTACTACTGTATTTATCCATTTAATCGCTTTCTCATATGAGCACATGTACAATATATTGCCACAAGTATTCACTCAGCCATCCAAATAATCAGAATCAGGTGATCCAATTACTTCAAAGGCCACAGGTGATTAAAATCAAGCACAGACATGCAGACTGCTTTCACAACTATTTGTGAAAGAACGGGTCGCTCTCAGGAGCTCAGTGAATTCCAGCATGGAACTGTGACTGGATGACACCTGTGCAACAAATCCAGTCGGGAAATTTCCTCGCTCCTAAATATTCCACAGGCAACTGTCAGCTGTATTACAAGAACATGGAAGTGTTTTGGGAACGACAGCAACTCCGCCACGAAGTGGTAGGTCACTTAAACCAATGGAGCGGGGTCAGGAGATGCTGAGGTGCATAATGCAAAGAGGTCGTCAACTTTCTGCAGAGTCAATGGCTACAGACCTCCAAACGTCATGTGACCTTCAGATTAGCTCAAGAACACGTGCAGAGAGCTTCATGGAATGGGTTTCCATGGCCGAGCAGTTGCATCCAAGACATACATCACCAAGTGCAATGCAAAGTGTTGGATGCAGTGGTCTAAAGCATACCTCCACTGGACTCTTGAGCAGTGGAGACACGTTCTCTGGGGTGACGAAATGTACTTCTTTATCTGGTAATCTGATGGACGAGTCTGGGTTTGGCGGTTGCCAGGAGAACGGTACTTGTCTGACTGCATTGTGCCATGTGTAAAGTTTGGTGGAGGGGGGATCATGGTGTGGGGTTGTCTTTCAGGAGCTGGACTTGGCCCCTTAGTTCCAGTGAAAGGAACTTGAGCTTCAGCATACCAAGACATTTTGGACAATTCCATGTTCCCAACTTTGTGGGAACAGTTTGGAGCTGGCCCCTTCCTCTTCCAGCAATTTCCATAAAGACCTGGATGACAGTCTGATGTGGATGAACTTGACTGACCTGCACAGAGTCCCGACATCAACCCAATAGAACACCTTTGGGATGAATTAGATCAGAGACTGAGAACGTGCATGAATATGCATGTGGGTGGGGCTATATATGTGTGCATGCCTGTGGTGTACATGCACAGAAGTCTTTTTATGCAACAAAAAAAAAGAAGAAAAAAACATGTGTAAGTCTGTGAGCATCTTGGTAAGTGTCTTGGTTGGTGGTGGATGGGGAGGGACATAATCGATAAGCATAATGGATAAACATCAATAAGCCAAAATGAACAAAAACATTACAAAAACAAGTAAAGACACATGTAGGCGTGTATGTAGAGATGGAAGTACATATACTTGCGGTGCACACATACCTAAACATACATACTCACAAATGCATACTCATTTGAGCAAATATTTACAGATATATGCTACTACTTCTACTCACTATTAATTATTAATTAATACTAGTAATAATGAAATAAATAGAGAACATGCACATATACCCACACAGTAAATAATATTGACAAATGAGCTCAGGATTTAGGTGCAAAATTGCCAAATCCTGCAATTTCTGTTTAACTGTTCACAGTAACTAAAAGTAAGGGCACCTTAGTCAGATCAGTTATCCACAAAACAAAACACATATGCAATCCATAAAAGTAAAAGAGTCAATGTGTGCTTCTTCTGAGTGTTCTGACTAACCTGATAAAAATGAAGTCATGTTGGTGCAGAAAAGTGCTGCTACTTTGTTCACATTGAATAAGGTTCTTTGTCCACACGAACACACAATAAAAGAACACTTCCCTGTCCCATAAATGTTGCAATAATCTAAGTTGCACGTATTGTTCACTAGTCATTGTTTTGTTTCACTTTTGTGCTAAGCCTTTAAATATGTGTAGAGTTGGGACATAATGGCTTCATTAATCCCCAGGGAAGATAAAGGGACTTGTACATGAGTACAATTATATATCAGTTGTAATTACTGAACAAAATTGCTTCTCATCATGTTTGGAGTAAATATAAGCTTTTAAGAACACTGAAGAAAATCTTTGAGTGTTGTCAATTTCTTGTTTTCTCTTACAAAACAACAGACAATACTTTAATGCCCATAGTCAAAGGAAAGATCTTTTCATACTCACTGCCTGCATGCCCTGCCACTGACATGAGCCTCGACTCCAGACGCATGGGAATATTTTCACACACCATACAAACACTCTGAAGAAAGTTGCAGCACGCTGCAGCATCGGCATTTGTTTGGAAGTACTTCAACATGACTTCAATGTCTGCCCCGGATGCAGCCGCAGAGCTTGTGGGGGCTTGCTGGTTTCTCCTCAGAGCTTCTTCGGGCACCATTTGGCAAAGCAACATTATGACTGAGGGTGACTGTTCCAAAAGGATGTGCAACAGTTCTGAGGATTCCTGAGCCAATACATCTTTCACATTTTCATCAGGGTCAACCCCCATATCCATGGTCAGACTCCATTAGCTGATACACAAACAGAAAGTATAAACACCCAAGATGAATGTCTGAAGTCTAGCACAGCAAATACAACTTTAACAGAAGGACACAAGAAAAGTAATGTTGTTTTCATAAATCGGTCTAACACAATGTGGTGGAAGGATATCACGCTGATAACTTTAAATAAAAATGAATCTAGCCCGAATTGACAGAACAGTTTATACTTATTTCACATATAACCACGTTGTGTATGTTTTCTATTGTCATATAGCAACTAAATGCACCCAAACTATACTGTTTAAACAGAGGTTTCCGCATGTTTTTGTCTTTGTCTCCCACACAGACAGGCGTGTAACGCGAACTTCCAGTGGGGGTCATTTAAGGTAACGATCTCCACGTTTTCTGTCATAGAAAACGATCTAAAGTTTCCCGAGGACAAACAGAAAGTACAGCTGCTGTTCCTTTACACGTTATGTGGACCTATCGAGACAAAATAAGGACTCACCAACAATGTTTATCCGTAGCCTGCATGTCACTGCAGCCAGTCTGAATTATTTTAAAACGAAACCTTATTCACACACTGCAGGACTGTTTCAGTTTCGTTTTCGCCTGCGACCTTTGGCAGCGTCAGAGGAGACTGTTTGAGAGGATTTGGTGGCTCATTTTACTGTAAACACACGTGTTTCTGATGTTGAAGGGGGAATGAAATAGTGCCTTTCGCGTGCCAGTTTTGCTGGGGATAATTTCATTAAACTCAGCGGTTATATTAGTCTCAGATGGCGTTTAGTCACAAGGGACGAAGCAATGCCACAGGACCGGATGCTCTAATGACTCATTATATGGTTCTTTCTGTCTTCTAACCAGGGCGGACTCAAGTCAGGGATACATTTGGCGTAAAATATTGAACAAAAAGTCTGAATTTTGAGAGATTGATCATTTTAATTCACTCCCTTATGCAGTCGCACATTTATTTCCAGCCAAATAGCCACTCTTTGATTGTAAGCAGAATCGGATTCTGTTAGGATATTACAATTGTGATCCATGCACTTTATATTGTGGACTTGTAATGTAGAATTAATGAATCACCTTTGAGCTATTTTAGTTCAGCGATCCCACCACCACCACTACCCCAAAAGAGTGGAAAAAACAACACTGCAACTGCTTTTCCATAGTGAGTGTACTAAAACAAAACAATGGAACTGCTACAGTGTCTGGTTACTGCCCGTACTCTTAATCTGCATTTTCTTTTTTGTCTTATTTCCACAGACAGTTATTGTATTTTACAATGAGAGTTTCACTTGTCTGTTTCACATGCAAGCAGTGCATTTACAATCTTTTTATTAGTTAAGCATCAAAAATTGCCGTGTAGTTGTGGACATCCATCTGGACATCTGGTCTGCCAATAGTTTTCCCCTTTGTTATTAATAATCCAACACCTGCTGAATTACATTAGAATATAAATAATGTAAATACACACAGATTTAAGCTTACTTTACACTTCCTCATGCACATATTATGTGTATTAGTTTACTTTATTTATTTATTTAGTATGGGTTGTAACCTATCTTAGGTCATGTTTTTTGTATGCAACAGTAAATAGACATAGTAGATGTCAACATAAAAACTTTTATTTACCTTAACTTTAATTTTTTTAAAAAGCCACATGCACTATGCATAAGCAACAGAAAATATTGTACATGGACAGTAAAGACTGGCAACCCTAACATTTTGAATGACTTAAACTTTTTTTTTAAAATTCATTAGAATAAATAAAAGAAAATGCATATGCACTCTTCATCAGCAACAGTAAACAGACTGCAAATACTGTCAAAATAGAACATTACAATTACATTTTTGAATTCTTAAATTGATTCAAAGAAAATACAAACATAAACCATCTCAAATAGTCCAAGTGTAAAATCCAAAACAAACTGAGGTTGTCTTCTGTTTTGGTCCTCCTTGTTTCACCTTTCGATCTGTTCCTCTGTAACACAGAAGTCACACATTAAACATAATAAATCACACATTAAACATTAACATCAAACATTAAACATTAACATCAAACACTAGCATTGAGTCTGGCACAAATAATAATAACATCAATAATGTAAGAACATCCATCATCACTTTCTACATTTGCATCTGTGTCTGTGCTCCCTGAGGTTCCCTCCACACAGTACTTATGATGTTTAAAATGCTGGAGCATATCCTTGCTTGAGATGAACTCTTTGCAACAGATACCTTCTCTTCTCGGTCCATATTTGAGGTGGAGTGTGCTGCTGAGTGTGTCCTGTCCCATTCTGTTCCTCAGTTTGGACTTGACCAGGCACATTTGTGAAAACACTCATTCCACATCAGCATTACTTAAAGACATTGTTAAACAACGACAGAGCAAAGAGGGCAAGTTCTCTCAAAGCCTGGTCTCCACGCGGTCACTTTAACATAAAATACCTCTGTCTTCCTTGTTTTACCATGTAACAGCCTGATACTGCGTCAAGAGCTGCAAGATCACTGGAGTACAATTTCAGAATGGACAGTGACCAGAGCTGTTGTTTAGCTTGAGACAAAATGAGAGTTAAAGTCCCGGAGTTTAAAGTCCTGCAAACGCTTTGGAGTAGTCGTCCCATCTGTGTGCCTGACAAGGTCGCAGTAATCTGGAAAGAAGAAGTTCTGATAGACTGGGTTAGAGGCCCAGAGAATTCAGGCTCTCCGAATGTAAATAGTAAAATGGGTTAGAGTCCCGAAGACTAGTGGTGAGTAGTATAAGTATGAATGAGAGCGTTACTGTCTCCTGAGGAAGTGTTGGGTGAAACTGTGTCTTGTCCTCGAGTGGATTTGTTATCTCTGAAACTTTCACGGTTTACGAGTCTACGACTTACGAGACGTAGAATCTGTGGGAATAAGCGTTGCTACTAAGACAGGTAGAAAGAAGAAGAGTGTTAAAAGAAGAAATATGAAAAAAATAGGAAGATAGGCAGCAGAGGTGAGTGTGTTTAACAGAGGAAAGCCTCCACCTTATGAGAGGAGGACATACAGGAAAGCATGGTGAATAAAACTTTGGCAGAGACTAGGCTTTTATTGGCTGCAGCAGAAGGAAGAATGAAGCAGATTATTTAAACTTTGTTGGAGTGAGGAGATAAGGACGTAGAAGATGAGCCCATATATGACCTATGACCCAGACCCAGGCTCAGACAGGCAGAAGACTGACTGATGACCCATGTAAGACGACCCTGATTTGCCTGGAAATGAGGCCTCTGTGTGGGGGAGGCACCTGTTGCATCCAGAGGAAGAAAGATAAAGCAAAAGAAAAGGAGACAGTGAAAGAATTACAGACTCAGCTGCCTAAATTACAGCTGGGGGAGCAGTTAGACAGAAAGTGAATGGGAAGAAAAACACTGAAAAAAAAAATGATGGCTGATAGCAGAGACAGACCAGGGGTTGCAGTGGGCCCAGAGGGGGA
This sequence comes from Xenentodon cancila, assembly GCA_014839995.1. Taxonomy (NCBI): domain Eukaryota; kingdom Metazoa; phylum Chordata; class Actinopteri; order Beloniformes; family Belonidae; genus Xenentodon; species Xenentodon cancila. Next base: position 9,663,041 of record CM026199.1, read on the forward strand.
TGGGGCTTCAGGAAAAAAGGGGCTGGTCGCCGAGGGGAGGCGATGGTGCCGGTTTCATCTGTGTTCAGCCTGGGCATTGGTCACGTGAATGTTCCCAGCATCAGCAAAGCAGAAGCAGAGGAGCTCGAGATGGGGGGAGACCTGGACAGAGGTATGCAGCAGCACGTGATCCCTAAGTGGCACCAACGCAAAGGGGAGGACAGTACTCCGTATTGACACTAGGAGGCTGGACAGAGGAAGATGACACACCCCACAGAGAGACACCCACAGAGTGGGAAAGGCAGACCCACTACTGTCCATCAAGGTGAAAAACCAAGAACTGCCATTTCTGGTTGACGGGGGCCACGTTTTCATCCATGAGCTTTCCACTGCAGAAGGATGAACTGTCAGATACCTGTTGAAGTGATGTGGTGTCTCCTTCGGTGCCTGTGACTTTAATGGAGAGGAACTTGCTTATCAAAGTTGGAGCAACTATTCTGTGTGGTCCAGATGGACTTACTGTCACTTTGTCAGATGGGACTTCTCTATCATGCTCTTCCCCCACCACCTCAGCAGGAACAGGACAATGGTTGATGAAACCTCTGCAGGGTGAGTATGCTGACATCAGGGGAACCCTGTGTCTCCATCCACTGGTATGTATAAGATAGAGGTTGCAGCATGCGACAGAGTAGACCGGCAACATGAGAGATTGTCCAGACATCCTGGACGAGAGAAAATGGATCATCCACGGGCAGCAGAAATACTTGCATCTTTACCTAATGAACTGTGGTCCCAGGGACCGACAGATGTTGGTTTGGTTGATTGTCCCCCAGTAACGCATAGAATGAAGTCAGAAACTTTGGCTTGGACAGTACCCTTACAAAACTCAGACTGCTGAGGGAATTACAGAAAAATCTCCGGCCTGATTCATAAATGGGTACGGGAACCGTCAGATTCCAGCTGGAATGCTCCCATCCTGCCTGTAGAAAAACCTGGTACTGTACAATACAGGATGGTGCATGATCTACAGGTAATTAACGCAGGTGTGGTCACCCACACTGCTCCGGTTCCAAACCTGTACACAGCGGTAAATAGTCTCAGTCCAGACCAGAAATGGGTTACCTGTATTGACCTGGCTAGTGCTTTTTTCTGCCGCCCTCTCCACCACTATTTTCTCTTTCACTCATGGAGGACGACAGTGGAGGTATACTAGACCGCCTCAGGGTTTTGCATTATCACCAGAACTCTTTAAAGGGTTTAAAGTCAACAGGACCAAATTACAGGCATCCAAACTGCAGGTGTCTTTTCTGAGAAGGGTGGTCTCGCAGAATAGTGCTGGATTGTCTTCTACACATAGATCTACTATTCTTCATCATTCCAGGCCTGAAAAAGTCAAAGACATGCTCTCATTTCTTGGACTGACAGGTTATAGCAGAAACTATGTGCCCAATTATACTGGCCTCACTTCCCCATTGAGAGACCTTGTCAGAGAACAAGCCTGAGAAATTTGTGCGCTTCTCTGAACTGGACCGCAGAAGCTGAAAAAGCTTCATAACTCTTAAACAGGCATTGACTCAAGCTTCTGACTTAGCCTTCCATGATTATTCCAGGACTTTTTATCTTGATGTTTCTGAAGCAGACAATGAAGTGCATGGAGTTCTGTTTCAGAAAAAAGGGGGAGACAGACAGGTATCATGTATGTGAGTGTAATGATTGACAAAACTGACAAAAGATAGCATTGTGGCTTATATGGACTCTCAAACTTTCACAATGACTTCATGTAGAAAACAAAGACTGTGCAAAGTGTTTGATGCACTTAACCTGACATTCACCCATGCAGGTATCAATATGGCAGATAGGATGGGAAAAGGAAAGCTACGTGAGTGTCAAGTAAGAGTGGATAACGAAACTAAGGTTAGACCAGGCTTAGGAGAGGACTATATTCCTGAGTCAGAAGCTTTGTTCACAGATAGGTGTTGTTACAGAGAAGAGTGGTTATTGCCAAGTGTAAAGGACATGACAAAGGAAACAACTGGATTGCAAAAAGTAATGAGGAAAATGACAGAGGCAAAGGTAGTGGCTGGATATTCTCCAAAATTGCAGATGGTGACGGGTGCGGAAGAGATCCAGCTCCACCTCACCCCTCAGATTAGAGAAGCTCAAAAGGCGGCATCTCCTTGTGAAAAGACAGTATGGAAGCAGAGAGGAGCGGTTGAGATACAAGGATTGTAGAAAGAACCAGATGGGAGAATAGTTCTCACCCCAGGGATAAGAAAAAGGGCCCTGGAAGAGGCACACGGAGTAGGACATGTAGCAGCAACACAGATGGACAGAAACCTATGTCACCGGTGGCATCTTTTCCTGAAAGATATCAGAAAGAACTGTGTGACAATGTGTAAGATCTGTACTTACAACAGTATAATCCAAGACCCACTGTAAAACCAGAAAAAGGGAATTTTGTTCCATCCAGACAAGAGCAGGACAGGAAGTAGTTGTTGATTACACAGATATTATTACTCCAGTATGTATTGATGTTTGTGGACAGTTTCCTGTCCCACCAGAAAGGAGGATGGTGATAATGTCATGGATAATGTTTTTGGTATCTTTATATTCCACGACATGGGTTTCCGGAAAAGGTAAGATCTGATAATGGGACACATTTCAAAAACAATGATTTGCAACAAGTTGAAAGCGTGTTAGAGCTTAAACATGCTTATGTAACAGTGTATCATCCTCAGTCCAACAGTTAAAAGTTAAACAGATGGAGGATAACCGGAGGAAGCGAGAAGGAGCAGGACCACCTGACACGGAGTGGGGGTCCTTCTTAAAGTCATCAACAGAAAGTGGTTAGAGCCCAGGTGGACAGGTCCCTTCCAGGTGACAGAGGGGGGCATCACATGCAGTTCAGCTAAAAGGCAACACCTATTTACACTGATCACAGTGCGCAGCAACCAAAGAGCCCAGCAGGACCTGGAATGAGATTCAGACTGGACGGTCTGAAATGAATAAAACCTAGACCTCAAGTAAGGGGCAGGATAATCCCCTGGTCCAGGTAGAGGCACAGGGTAGTCTACCCCTGTGTCTTGAAGAAAGAAGACAGAAGGCAGAAGGCATCAAAAGAAGAAAGAGATTCTTTTTCATTCATCATTGTATTAATGTCTCATGTGTGATTTTTGGTTGCTTACACTGGGTTAATAGTTTTGTTTTAACTGTGTTAGAAATGGTGCTTTTTCAGGGAAATCCTGAGTAGGTCAGGAGTTACTGCTGGAAGTACAAGTTAACGAGGATGAGGATGACCTCAGCAGTGGATGAACATGTGATCTCCTATAGGAGATCAAAAGGGGGAATTGAAGGAAAATGATAAATTAGCTTCTTTTATATTTAATCTCAGCAATGAGTAAAACCTCAATGTTTATCAATGTGTATCATCTCAGGACTGTGCTTTGCATTGTCACTCAGGCAGAAGGTGGTCAGAATTTAATCTGTTTGGCACCAAGTTAAATATGCATGAGGCTGGCAGGGCAGCAAGTGTGATCTAACTATGGAATCATATCACAGCTTGTTGAAAGATAATGCTAAAAATTAACACATGCATGAAAATAATATTCACACAAAAAATCTGACAACCAAACTGCAATCTACCACTCTAAGTCAAGTTGTGGCACTCCCATTCTTTGATGACATGGTCCTGTTTACCACCACTTCTACGCAATAAACACTAAAACCTCTCAAGTTGCATCCAGCAGTGTAGCAGTTCCCAGCAAGTGCTGCACATAGAGACACGCACTACCAGCTGCAACACCGAATCACTGACAAATAGATCATTATGGATGATTTCAAGAGACAATAACACACTTGCAATTTATGAAAATACTTACCTGTTGCCAGTTAATACATTTGACTTTTAAATAAATTATGTATGATGGTGTAGAACATGCCATTAACAGATTTAAAACACATGTTTACACCTAGGTTATTTACTAAACTGAGTCTTGAATGTTGCTCCTCTATTAAAGGTTGCTTTAAATAGAAATGTCTGCTAAATAAATACACCTAAGTCTTAAGTTTAGTTGCACAGTAGAACTGCAAGAAAAAAAGAAAGTCTCAGAGCTTTGTGAAATAGTCCAACAGTATAATCCCTGTCGCCTAATACACATTAAAACAGAGCCATCGGCTCTGCTTTCCCTCCCTCTGTGTACGCAGTAAAAATTATTTACTGGCACCCAGCAACTAGCTTGGTACATATAAGGAGCATCATGCCAACTGTCACCTAACACCATGTATTTACTGCTTGACATTTCACTGAAACATTTTGAACATCGATCAGTTTAATTGTTAATACAATTAATTAATGAAAATATAAAATAAAATAAAAAAATATATTATAATACAAATAAATGTTGTTTTTTCCTCAACTGTTTTTGTGTCTCAGAACTTTCTTTATATTTATATTTAATTAAAATCCAAGGTTATGAAGGTATGTTAGAAAAGTTAAAGTGCATTGAATTGATATTCAGAATGTCACCGGTGGTGTAAAACTATGTCAAGGTGCAAAGCCACACACTTATTTAAGAGAATTATATGTTTCATCCTGTCAGATCTAAATGTTTAGCTTACATTTTTAAATATGTAATCCTTATTTCACTTACAGTGTTGGCAAAGGACTAAAAAGCTACTTACATTACATAGGAATTCTCCTAATTTTAGTGTCATTTCATTCCATCCTTATTTGGTCTGTTACCCCACTTGAGTCTCTGCCTCGTAAGCAAACCAGATCATATAAAAGCAATCCAAGGGAAGCATCAGACTGTGGTAGAAGACTAGAGAGGATCCTGCTTGTGGTGAGGTTTTCTATTCTCCAGCATGAAAACATTTGTTTATATTGGCATTTTAAAAGTTGGTTAGAAAAAGTAATCCAGACATAGTAAATATTTAGACATTCTGAAGTTCATTAACTCCTTTATTACTGTATAAGATATATTTTAAGTCTTTAGAAACATCTATATAGTAGGAAGTTCTATATGTATCACAACTTCAGTGAAAGCAAAATTCAAAGTTTAAATATTTAGGTTTGGCTACTGTCAATGACTAAAATCATGTTTTATGCAGGGCTGTGGAGCAAAAGATTCTTTTCACATAAGGAAAGGGTAAGGTAAGTACATCAATTTGAATCAATTATTTTGTATAAATGAACATTTTATTTCATTGTGAAATTAACCAAGATTAATAAAACAGTTAATCAAAGCAGAAACAACCAGCTGGATTACTTGAGCTCATAGGTCTTGCAGAACCATGAAAGGAAAGACATTTTTTTCTTTATTTTGTAAAAATTAATACAAGTAATTTATATAATTAAATACACATGACTTAACATCTGGTCAATGAGAGCAAGAGGAAATTTCATTTGATGAGATGCTTCTTAGACTGTTATTGTGTGATTTAATGCACAGACATGTGTATCAATATGTGTATAGACACGGAGATTGTCGTTTACGGCAACGCTAAAGTGTGATTGGAGTGACTAACAGACATATTATCTATGTCCAATATGTTAATACGATGGCTGATAAATATTAATCCCCAGTGTCTTTATACAGTTAAATGAGAAAACAATCTTTTCTTGACTCACAGCAATAAACTGCCACCATGAGTACGGACGCGGAGATGGCCGTTTATGGCAAAGCTGCCGTTTACCTGCGCAAGCCAGAAAAGGAGAGAATTGAGGCTCAGAACAGACCTTTTGATGCCAAGAGTGCCTGCTATGTCGCTGATGTCAAAGAACTGTACCTGAAGGCAACAATCCTCAAGAAAGATGGTGCCAAAGTCACTGTCAAAGTCTTGGACACTCAGGAGGTTGGTGCACTGAGGTACAATACAACTGGTAGTTAAATGTACACTGTTCTGACTGTGAGAAATGCCTTGATGCAGGAGAGGACAGTTAAAGAAGATGACGTCCATCCAATGAACCCTCCCAAGTTCGACAAAATGGAAGACATGGCCATGATGACCCATCTGAATGAAGCCACTGTGCTGTATAATCTCAAAGAGCGTTATGCAGCATGGATGATTTACGTAAGACAATCTCACTAAATGAGCAAGATAAACACTGATCATTACTATACCCACAGGAAATGCTATCTAGTGTTAAATTACAATCTCTTTGATCATTTTCAGACCTACTCTGGGTTGTTCTGTGCAACTGTGAACCCTTACAAGTGGCTCCCAGTGTACGATTCTGAAGTTGTCTCTGCCTATAGAGGCAAGAAGCGTATGGAGGCTCCACCCCACATCTTCTCTGTCTCTGACAATGCCTATCAGTTCATGCTTACTGGTATGTCCTTTACTGGGGCGATTTTGCTTTTGCTTTTATTTATCAAAACGGCAGACATGAATAGTGAATGTTTCGCTGTTTTATTTTCACAGATAGGGAGAACCAGTCTGTCCTGATCACGTAAGTGTCACAATTGTCGAATATCAATTTTATTATGTTTGTGAGAACAAATACTCAGAAGTCTGTGTTCATACCCAGTGGAGAATCTGGTGCTGGAAAGACTGTCAACACCAAGCGTGTCATTCAGTACTTTGCTACAATCTCTGTTGGTGGAGATAAGAAGAAGGACTCAGGCAAAATGCAGGTACGTTATGATGACAATTTTTCAGATATCATGAAAGATACCTACAGAAAAGAAGGTCCTTTTCTAATATGTTCCCAAAACCTGGTGTGCAGGGATCACTGGAGGATCAAATCATTGCAGCTAATCCCCTGCTGGAGGCTTATGGTAATGCCAAAACTGTGAGGAACGACAACTCTTCTCGTTTTGTGAGTATGGACTTATTCCTTCTTTCTAGAAACCTTCGTACACACTACAAATGTGGAGGGACTTCAACTATACTTTTGTTCCAAACAGGGTAAATTCATCAGGATCCATTTCGGCACAACTGGCAAACTGGCTAGTGCTGACATTGAAACATGTTAGTATTATATTTTTCTTGTAACTCCAGTAAAAGTGAAAAAGTGAAAAAAACAAACAAACCCTAAGACATGTGAATATTTGCAGACCTGCTGGAGAAGTCTAGAGTGACATTCCAGCTTCCTGATGAGAGAGGCTACCACATCTTCTACCAGATGATGACAAACCACAAACCAGAGCTAATTGGTACGACGTAGTTGTTGTAAATTGTCAAAAAGGTTTATCATCTTCACATTAAACAGTGTATTAAAAATGTCATCCATTCTTCCTTTTTCCCCAGAAATGTCCCTGATCACAACCAACCCCTATGACTTCCCCATGTGCAGCATGGGTCAGATCACTGTGGCCAGCATTGATGACAAAGTTGAGCTGGAAGCCACTGATGTGAGTCATCTTTATCATTAAAACATCAGTAGATAGTGGATGAGAAGATTTTGCTGAATCCGATTTTTAAAGTAATGTCCTGAAGAGTATATATTTCTTATGGACTCTTCCTTTAATCAGAATGCCATTGATATCCTGGGCTTCACCCAAGAGGAGAAGATGAGCATCTACAAGTTGACTGGTGCTGTGCTTCACCATGGTAACATGAAGTTCAAACAAAAGCAGCGTGAGGAGCAGGGTGAGCCCGACGGCACAGAGGGTAAGCTCACGTTTCATACAAGCATTAAAACAGCTAGGCTCTTCAGTTCTGTTTGTTTGAATATAAATAACTCTTTTCAGATGCTGACAAGGTTGCTTACTTGTTGGGCCTGAACTCTGCTGATATGCTAAAGGCATTGTGCTATCCAAGAGTGAAGGTCGGAAATGAATTTGTCACCAAGGGACAGACTGTACCTCAGGTAAACACCAGTCAGTAAAATCAGACATCCAATGATCAGACTTATAATGTTACGTCCGTCTAATATAGTAAACGTTTTGAAGAAACTGAGATTTCTATACAAATGAAAAATTTGTTTTATTTATCTTTATAATTTTTTTTAATTTTTATTCATGTCTTTTATGTTTAGGTGCTGAACTCTGTCACTGCCCTGGCCAAGTCCATCTATGAAAGGATGTTCTTGTGGATGGTCATCCGTATCAACCAGATGCTGGACACTAAGCAGCAGAGAAATTACTTCATTGGTGTCCTGGACATTGCTGGCTTTGAAATCTTTGATGTAGGCATTACTCTCATAATCAATTACCCTATGTTCTTCATAGTACAATGTTCAAAACTGATTAAGATGATTTGCTCATTCACAGTTCAACACATTGGAGCAGCTGTGCATCAACTTCACCAATGAAAAACTGCAACAGTTCTTCAACCACCACATGTTTGTCCTGGAGCAAGAGGAGTACAAGAAGGAAGGCATCATTTGGGAGTTCATTGACTTTGGTATGGACTTGGCTGCCTGTATTGAGCTGATTGAAAAGGTAAACATTAAGCTCATGATTCCATTTTATGCAAGCGTTATCATTACATAAAGATAGTCAAATGAATGACTCTCTTAATCTCTTTCCTCCTATAATCAAGCCAATGGGTATCTTCTCCATCCTTGAAGAGGAGTGCATGTTCCCCAAGGCCACTGACACTTCCTTCAAGAACAAGCTGTATGACCAGCATCTTGGCAAAAACAAAGCTTTGAGAAGCCAAAACCAGCAAAGGGCAAGGCTGAGGCTCACTTCTCCCTGGTGCACTATGCTGGTACTGTGGACTACAACATCGCTGGTTGGCTGGACAAGAACAAGGACCCACTGAACGAGTCTGTTGTGCAGCTCTACCAGAAGTCCTCATGCAAACTGGTGGCTCTTCTGTATCCTCCCGCTCCTGCTGAGGGTATGGATTTTGAGCAAACTGAGCTAAAGTCTATATGGTTTTATAAATCCATGTTTTAAGTCTTATCTTGTAACAAAGACCTTGCATTAACAATTATCCTATGAAAAACAGAGGCTGGCAAGAAGGGAGGCAAGAAGAAGGGTGGTTCTATGCAGACTGTGTCATCACAGTTCAGGGTAAGGTTGGAGTAACACACGTAACACAAATCATTGTCTTTTGATTCTTAAAGTTACTTTATTTCTTTCAATAACAAAAACACTCTACTTTGGATCTACAGGAGAACTTGGGCAAGCTGATGACAAACTTGAGAAGCACCCATCCTCACTTTGTGCGCTGCCTCATTCCCAATGAGTCAAAGACTCCAGGTACAAAAGACATGTTTTTACTAAGTGTGTCTGAGTTTGATTCAGGGGATTTTTATATTTGCAGACATAACTGATTGATATTATTATTCAGGTTTGATGGAGAACTTCCTGGTTATCCACCAGCTCAGGTGTAACGGTGTCCTGGAGGGTATCAGAATCTGCAGAAAAGGTTTCCCCAGCAGAATCCTCTATGGTGACTTCAAACAGAGGTATAGTTACTTGGTTAATTAAAGGCTACTATAAAAATAACTATAAAAGGAGACGACTGACTTTGACCATCCTTCTGTCACAAAAGATACAAGGTACTAAATGCCAGTGTTATCCCTGAGGGCCAGTTCATTGACAACAAGAAAGCCTCTGAGAAGCTGCTTGGATCAATTGACGTTGATCATGACCAGTACAGATTTGGACACACAAAGGTATGTGCTTTGGTTGCAAACTTTTGTTATGTTCTTTCTTTTCTTGTACAAATGTTAGGGTACGTTCCTTAACAATTGAAATTTTCAGCATATACACACATTACACACATAAATGACTCTGGATGATACCATAAAGACCATACAACTCCAAACATACTTCAGATTAATCTAGATGTTACATATAAAAGTGATGATTGAATGTGTTGTCATGTACTTTAAGTGGAGCCCTAAAATTTAAATAAAAGCACTCCATTGTTGTTACTGGCTACTCATGATCTGAAGGTGGAGAATCAAAACAGATTAATGTGCCAAGAATGGAATAAATGTGTCTTTAAATGTGTCCTGCAGAAATAAGATTATTTCCTGTTTTGCATGTTCAGGTGTTCTTCAAGGCTGGTCTGCTGGGTACCCTTGAGGAGATGAGAGATGAAAAGTTAGCAGCTCTGGTCACAATGACTCAGGCTCTATGCCGTGGTTACGTCATGAGAAAGGAGTTTGTCAAGATGATGGCGAGGAGGCATGTAAAAACCAAAAGTTTAGGACACACAATTGTTGAAGGAATAACAAAAGCCACTTGTCTGTAACAGCAACTTCTTCTCTACAGAGAGGCCATCTATACTATCCAGTATAATGTCCGCTCATTCATGAATGTGAAACACTGGCCATGGATGAAGGTCTATTACAAGATCAAGCCTCTCCTGAAGAGTGCTGAGACTGAGAAGGAGCTGGCCCAGATGAAGGAGAACTATGATAAGATGACACAAGACCTTGCTGCCGCCTTGGCCAAGAAGAAGGAGCTGGAGGAAAAGATGGTGTCTCTTCTGCAGGAGAAGAATGATCTGCAGCTGCAAGTGGCATCTGTAAGTAAATATATGGGGTGGGATGGCTTTACATTTTGCATCTGAAATGGTAATACTCAAATGCTCCTCTTCAAATGTCAACCAGGAATCAGAGAATCTGTCAGATGCTGAGGAGAGATGCGAGGGTCTTATCAAGAGCAAGATTCAACTAGAGGCCAAACTCAAAGAGATAACTGAGAGACTGGAGGATGAGGAAGAGATCAATGCTGAGCTTACTGCAAAGAAGAGGAAACTGGAGGACGAATGCTCTGAGCTCAAAAAGGATATTGATGACCTGGAGCTTACCTTGGCCAAAGTGGAAAAGGAGAAACATGCCACTGAGAACAAGGTTTATACATTTAACTTCAATTTGAGATGATCAAATTACAATTAACATCTGTGAAGTTGTGTGATATTGACATTTTTCTTATAAATGTAGGTGAAGAACCTGACTGAGGAGATGGCCTCTCAGGATGAGAGCATTGCTAAACTGACGAAGGAGAAGAAAGCCCTTCAGGAGGCTCATCAGCAGACTCTTGATGACCTGCAGGCTGAGGAAGACAAAGTCAACACTCTGACCAAGTCCAAGACCAAGCTTGAGCAACAAGTTGATGATGTAAGTTTAAAAAGTCACTGATTGGATAAAGAAGATTCTTCTCATCCTTGGTATTAACCAACACCCATCGATTTCTAGCTTGAAGGTTCTCTGGAACAAGAGAAGAAGCTTCGTATGGATCTTGAGAGAGCCAAGAGGAAGCTGGAAGGAGATCTGAAACTGGCCCAGGAATCCATAATGGATCTGGAGAATGACAAGCAGCAGTCTGACGAGAAAATTAAAAAGTAATGTAGTGTAGGCTGTTGCTCATGCACGTCAAAACATGCATCATGGTTAAATGTAGGTATGAAATGTTACTATATGACATTATCTTTCACACAGGAAGGACTTTGAAATCAGCCAACTCCTCAGCAAGATTGAAGATGAGCAGTCACTGGGCGCTCAGCTTCAGAAGAAGATCAAGGAGCTTCAGGTGTCTTTTTCATTGATAGTCCAATGATTACACAGTTATCACATTTGAATGAAGTAAAGATAACACATCTGTATCCAACAGGCCCGTATTGAAGAGCTGGAGGAGGAAATCGAGGCTGAGCGTGCTGCTCGTGCCAAGGTTGAGAAGCAGAGAGCCGACCTGTCCAGGGAACTTGAGGAGATCAGTGAGAGGCTGGAGGAAGCCGGCGGCGCCACTGCTGCTCAGATTGAGATGAACAAGAAGCGCGAGGCTGAGTTCCAGAAGCTCCGTCGTGACCTTGAGGAGGCTACTCTGCAGCATGAAGCCACTGCTGCTGCTCTGCGCAAGAAGCAGGCCGACAGCGTTGCTGAGCTGGGAGAGCAGATCGACAACCTGCAGCGTGTCAAGCAGAAGCTTGAGAAAGAAAAGAGTGAATACAAGATGGAGATTGATGACCTCTCCAGCAACATGGAGGCTGTTGCTAAAGCAAAGGTGCACCCACACTTCACATGTACTTTATTAGATAAAATAGAATGAATCATTGTTTCAGGACAATCTGACAGAATTTCTTTTGTTTATCAATAATAGGGCAATCTGGAAAAGATGTGCCGTACTCTTGAGGACCAATTAAGTGAACTTAAGACCAAGAATGATGAGAACCTTCGTCAGACTAATGACTTGAGTGCACAGAAAGCACGTCTCCTCACAGAAAATGGTATAATACATGTTTTACTGCAGATAACTTGCCTGTCTGACCAGATTCTGAATGCAAAGTAATCTCCGATAATCATTTTCACTCAAGGTGAGTTCAGCCGTCAAATTGAGGAGAAAGAGGGTCTTGTTTCTCAGCTGACCAGAGGCAAACAGGCCTTCACCCAGCAGCTTGAGGAGCTGAAGAGACACATTGAAGAGGAGGTCAAGGTAAAACAAAAAAAAAAACAAAAAAACTGAATGATGTGTATGTTGGAGTGATTAGGAAACTTGATTCCATGATTTGATTTAATGTTTTGCCCAGGCCAAGAATGCTCTTGCCCATGCACTGCAATCAGCCCGTCACGACTGTGATCTGCTGAGGGAGCAGTTTGAGGAGGAACAGGAGGCCAAGGCTGAGTTGCAGCGTGGTATGTCCAAGGCCAACAGTGAGGTGGCTCAGTGGAGAACTAAGTATGAAACTGATGCCATCCAGCGCACCGAGGAGCTTGAGGAATCCAAGTGAGTAACAATCAAACAAAAAAGGGCGCCCAATGAAACATTAGCACATTAAAATTAGCACTTACTTTGTCTAAAATATGTCTCACTTCCATTAGTATGCATTTAAAATGATCTTCTTTTATCCTCTTTTTTATGATTTCATATGTGCATCACATTTTATAAGGGAGAGCTCTTGCACATGTTTATCCATGTATGTAATTACTATTCACCTCATTCACTCATTTAAAGGAAAAAGCTGGCCCAGCGTCTTCAGGAAGCTGAGGAGCAGATTGAGGCTGTGAACTCCAAGTGTGCATCTCTGGAGAAGACAAAACAGAGGCTCCAGAGTGAGGTGGAGGACCTCATGATTGATGTGGAGAGAGCTAACGGGCTGGCTGCCAACCTGGATAAGAAGCAGAGGAACTTTGACAAGGTAATATTTTGTTTTATTTTCTGCAAGTATAAATTCAATTTTCTATGATGTGGATGAATTACTAGATTGTATAAACTGTTATTTAGGTGCTGGCAGAGTGGAAACAGAAGCATGAGGAGGGTCAGGCAGAGCTTGAAGGAGCTCAGAAGGAGGCTCGTTCTCTGAGCACTGAACTGTTCAAGATGAAGAATTCTTATGAAGAAGCTCTGGATCAGCTGGAGACCATGAAGCGTGAAAACAAGAATCTGCAACGTATGTTCCTATGAGACTGTGTCAGTATGTCATCATTGGGCTATTTATCATTTACATCTCAATACTAAAAGTTATCAAACCTATCTCTGCAGAGGAGATCTCTGACCTGACTGAACAGATTGGTGAGACTGGCAAGAGCATCCATGAACTGGAGAAGGCCAAGAAGCAGGTGGAGACAGAGAAGTCGGAGATCCAGACAGCTCTTGAGGAAGCTGAGGTGAATATTTATCTGAGCAGATCATCTGAAAAGAAACCTCCAGTCATAAACAAATGTATTGTGAAGAAAAAAAAAAACAACATATCAATGCAAGCAAATATTTAACCTTTTTTTATATTATTAGGGAACTCTGGAGCATGAAGAGTCTAAGATCCTTCGTGTCCAGCTGGAGCTCAACCAGCTTAAGGGTGAGGTGGACAGGAAGATCGCAGAGAAAGATGAGGAGATGGAGCAGATCAAGAGGAACAGCCAGAGAGTGATTGATTCCATGCAGAGCACTCTGGATGCTGAGGTCAGGAGCAGGAACGATGCCCTGAGAATCAAGAAGAAGATGGAGGGAGATCTGAATGAGATGGAGATTCAGCTGAGTCATGCCAATCGCCAGGCTGCTGAGTCCCAGAAACAGTTGAGGAACGTTCAGGCACAGCTGAAGGTATGCACTAAGACACATGGTTGTCACTTTGAGTGTCACTGAAGTTGAGGATTCTACCTCCTGGTTTATACTTTCTTTCACCTAGGACGCTCAACTGCATCTTGATGATGCTGTCAGAGCCCAGGATGACTTTAAGGAACAAGCTGCTATGGTGGATCGCAGAAATGGTCTCTTAGTGTCTGAAATTGAGGAACTTAGAGCTGCTCTGGAGCAGACAGAGAGAGGCCGCAAAGTCGCTGAGCAGGAACTGGTGGATGCCAGTGAACGTGTGGGACTTCTGCACTCTCAGGTGTCATTTTTTTAACTTTTCCTAAAAGCACAATCCCAAAACATTACATCAGACTTGTAATAACTGGGTTAAATTCTGATCTTTCAGAACACAAGCCTCCTCAACACCAAGAAGAAGCTTGAAAGTGACCTGGTTCAGATCCAGAGTGAAGTTGATGACACAGTTCAGGAAGCAAGGAATGCTGAGGAGAAGGCCAAGAAGGCCATCACTGATGTGGGGCTATATTTTGTTCGTTTTGTTGTTTATGGTGCAGCTAAACTGTACAACATTTCTAAAAAAAAAACATTGTTCTTTCTAGGCTGCTATGATGGCTGAAGAGCTGAAGAAGGAACAGGACACCAGTGCTCACCTGGAGAGGATGAAGAAGAACCTGGAGGTTGCCGTTAAGGACCTGCAGCACCGCCTGGATGAGGCTGAGAACTTGGCCATGAAGGGTGGCAAGAAGCAGCTCCAAAAACTCGAGTCTAGAGTGAGACAATCATTTTGAGATTTCTGAATTGTATGAACAAATCTATCAAAACATCTTCTAATTGGTATTTTCTTTTATTTTCTAAAGGTGCGTGAGCTGGAGGCAGAGGTTGAAGCTGAGCAAAGACGTGGTGCAGAATCTATTAAAGGTGTCCGCAAATATGAGAGAAGAGTGAAGGAGCTGTCCTATCAGACTGAGGAAGACAAGAAAAATGTTAGTAGACTGCAGGATCTGGTGGACAAGCTGCAGCTCAAGGTGAAGGCCTACAAGAGGCAGGCTGAGGAAGCGGTAAGGAAAACCACATTTCTAACTCGAATTTTATATTCTTCACATGGGTGGTTACTCATCTTCTTTAAACTGTTTTACTCTTTCTTGCATTCTAGGAGGAGCAGGCCAACACTCATCTGTCCAAGTCCAGGAAACTCCAGCATGAGCTGGAGGAGGCTGAGGAGCGCGCTGACATTGCAGAGTCTCAGGTCAACAAGCTGAGAGCAAAGACCCGCGACTCTGGCAAGGTGAATATACACACACATCATGATTACTTACTTTGATTGCCACATGCTTTGTAAAGTTGAGTAAAAACTACATTTCAAGAAGTGTAAATATGCACACCTCAGGCTAGAGATACTAAAACCTGAATAATGAATGAATTTATTATTGTAATCTGAAAATATATGTAATTTTTGCTTACTTTTTATTATCGTTTTCTCCTTCAGGGAAAAGACGCAGCTGAGTAAAACATCCTAGCTGATGGTTGGTTTCTAATCATATAATATGATATGACGTATACCACAATAAAATATATTTTTGATCTTTAATTTGCTTGACTGTCATTTTTCTTTTTCTTTTTTGTTTGACTGCTCAGTGCTGCTGGCAAGTGAAGTTATCTACTACTTTTACTAATGTAGAGTTATATTCTGAAATATAAGTTTACAAACCTCTTAGGTGAGACAGCAAGGTTAAAAAATGGCACTTAAATACTTTAAAGGTCTGGAATTACTTTAGTTTCTGTCAGACAAATTTGTAAGCTGGTTTAAAAAAAAAAGACATTATAAGACTGGCATGAGCAAGCATTAATTTGTGGCATGTAGCTAAAGTAAAATAAATCAGTTTTTTTTTAAATAGAAGCAACACTAGAAAAGTAATTACTTTGTAATTCATAGTTATGCAACAATAAATCACAAGAAACATGCAGATGGGTGCTGCGCTGGCTACGCCACTAGATAGCTGCATTTGTTATTGTTCTTGAGCTACACATGTGAGTATTAAACATTGTAGACCGTTTAAGAATGACTTTAATGGATTTTTATAAAGTTTTTGTCATTATTGGAAATAATAAAGGAAAAACAGGCAACTGAGCTTTCTTCATGATTAACAGGAAACTGAACAAAATGACAACCATCTGTGCAGCACTGAACAATTTAGGCTTTGTGGCAGTATGGCATTACTGAACTCCAAATAGGAAAGTATCTTCAAAAATGACTGGGAAGTGCTGGCCTGGAGTCCTGTTCTTTCTGTTTTCCTCACATGCTCTGAGCATGGCGCAGTTCTAGGCTGGTTTCTTTTTCACTGCCAGGGCAGTTCCCACTCACCTCCCTCCATCTACTCAGCACTGCGGTTAGGACCCTGGTCTTTTCAGCATTCATCATCACATCTGTCCTGTCGTGAACAAGTTCCTAAGTATGCCATGTTATGAGCTTCATTGAACAAGTAAAACGGTCAGATAGCATTAGCAGATAGCATTAATGCTTTAAATCACTATAACCTATACGGCAACGTTTCGATCTTGAGCAACAGCGGAACTCAAAAATGCCATAAGAAGCAACTGATTCTTACAAACTGAAAAACTGCAAATTCCATTTTGCAGCTACCGATTCGTCGGTCACCCTTAAGCCAAGGGCAAAACCAAAAGGTCACTTCAGGGCTGTGAACCACACTATGATTTCTAGATTTAGCCATTGTCAGTAAAACCTCAGTTATTACTTTATATAACATTTGACTGTATGGTCCCAAATGAAAAACATTGACAAAAATTAGCATGAAGAATAAGATTGAGTACTGCAGAACGATCTCATTAATTGGTTTATATGAATTAATGACAGGGCTAAACATGAGTAATGTGATATCTGCGTGCCACACTTAATCAAATATAACAAGTGTCAGCTGTCCTGTAACAGCTGCTTTTAGGTGTCCTGAAAATCCAAACAAACATTGAGTACATGCACATATGTTCACTTGTGTTTAAGAAGAGTTATTGAGTGTTTGGAAGTTTAATAATAATTAGACGTCATATCTGTTCGAGTGTGAAAATTCTTACACTGAACCTGTGTCTGTAGAGTCAGTTTAGGTGTTAATAGCTTGACATATGAGTTTGAATGCCAAATACATATCTCTTACACATCAACACAAGTATATATTTTTTTGCTATTATAAAAAAGGTTTATGTAATTCATTTCTTCAAAAGGTTTTACATCTTTATTGTATTGATTGAAACTATTGCTCAAATGATTTCACCAAGCATTTGATTCAAATGCCTTTTTAGTAAAACAAATGAAACAACCTGAAAGAAGAAGTTAATAATATACATAAATTACATTTTGGTATGCATCTATATTCATCTAGATTAATTTCATTTTTGAATTCAAGTGGTCTAGAATTAAAGTCTGCTATGTGAAGTGGGAATTATCACCAATTAAAACCTGCGTTTGATGGTGGAAAAGTGAAACATGAGACAGATGTACTCTTGTCAAATGCTAAAGTCATGTAACCATCAGCTGTTATCCTAGCTGTACTTGGCATGTGTCCTGTATTTAACTTCTGCAATGTCAGCAACCACATTCAATGCAAGGACTTCAGTCACAGTCTGTCAGTGACATTAAAAGTGTGACACATCCGTTGGTTTTAAAATCCTCTTTCCTGATAGTTTAGATGACTGCAGCTCTACAGTCATTTACTGCTGTACCAAACATAACAATAGCTTTCATTAATTAATCCTCTTGTATTCTGTACAGTAGTAAAGCAAATAAGTGCACTACAATCTCTACAATATTCTACATGGTAAAATTAATTATTATTCTGTAAAAAAAGTTTCGCTAATTGTTCATTTACATGCTTTTTCAGTCACTGATAGATATATCCAAAAAGCTTCTAGGAATTCTTCACAAAATTGAACTGTCCAGTGAGAAATATACATTTACTGAATCTCCTTTTTAGAGACATTGACAGAGGATAATATCTCTTTTGACTCACATAAGTCTTTATAGTCATCTGCTTACAGACCAGGCAGTCGACAGGTGGAAGAAATTAGGGATGTGAGGCAGGTTCAAATATAGATATAGCTTAAGATGGTGTGAGGAATTTTTCCAGCTGGTGAAACAAAAGACTATAATGAACTTCTGGACTACTATTATCTGCAAAATTAGAACAAACAAAAATCACATCAGGTATGACATGATGTGACCTTATAATTCAGTAAAGAAAAACAAAACCTTATAAAGACATTAAGAGAAAAAGTTTTAGTGACATAAGTGGCAGCATGCCAAGAATCAAGTATTACACTGGGGGTTAAACATAAATAATTAACAGTGATATTTGACATATATATATATATATATAATCATAAATTTATTACAGACGACGTGCAGTGATGTCTCAATGAGCGTAAGAGGTATAAAAACAGGACATAAGAAATAAAACATATACACAGAAATGCTTAATATTTCAAGACAAACTTGCAGCAGACCTCCACTGTGGTGTTGCTTACAGAGGTCTCCAATATTCAGTTTTGACAGTTGGGATTTTCTTAATAAATGGCACAAATAAAGTTGACTTGAAACATGAAAGGGAGCTATTATTGCTTATATAATTTAAATAGACAATCTATACAACTAAAAATCAATCAACCACCAAAACATTTAAGCCAATAAATATCTCTTAATCCATGAGCTTGAGCAAGTCATTAACATGTTTTAAAGAATCACAGCACTATATAAAATATAACAATTTGTTGGATAAAAGCATCAGTCACATAGTCACATCAGCCCTATCTTTCATGATTGTCAATATGTTTTGTACTGTATTTTTTATGTTTTCCATTTGTTTTATCAACTATAAGAAGTGTGAACACCTAAAGGTTCACACTGTTTTTATAAACATGAAACATAAGCTGTTTTAAAGCGTCCCTTGGGCTACCAGAAGTTGCATTCATTCCTTTCATAGCTTATACAAAGCATAGTTTATGCACAGACATTAGGCTGTAAAAACCTGATCTTACAAGACTAACACAAGTGCTATGGGTTCTAAATATGCATGCTGCTGTTAAGCAAACATTTGGGATGTCCCACACTCCACCATGCTACACTCACCTCCAGACCTGAACGTTACCATTCAGAAATGTAACATGGCCACATTTATCAGGCAAAACAACATCATCAACGACTTCATCTGCAATCAGCTTGGATTCATTATAGCCACAATAAATTCCAACAGTGATCTAACGACACAGAAAACAAGAAATACAGAGAGAAAGTCTGAACGTCTTGAAAGATAAGAAAAAATAATTCCAGGGGCAGTTCCTGGCATAAACCCTCTATGCATTTGTTTAGGGCCATAACTGTTGGGGGGTGGGGCATGTGGGCAATGTACTATGAACAAATTGCTTTCACACACTAGAGTGTACATCTTATGGCAATATTGTGTGCCGTTGTTAGCCAGATGTTGCTCTGTTACAATTATAGTACAAGTACAAAAAAAAACAAAACACTTTGGTGGAAATTGTGACTTGCTTTTTCATATTACTATAGAAAGTAGTACTATAGTTTGAGTCTCAGATCTATACGTATAATCAACAACAAAGTAACACATTCAAGTGTAATAAACAGACATGCTTGTAAGACAGTAAAGAGGTTTGAATGATCTGTGAGGATAATTAAGGTTGTGATGAGACTCTTGCTGTCAGTGTAATGTGAGCAGGCATGTCGCCTGTGTAGACAGCTGTACTGATTCAAATTAGAGCATATGTATTCCTTCAGCTTTGTACACCACATAAAAGACATAAAGCGTACTAAATGAAAGTGGGAATTTGTTATTAGGTTGGATAAATTATGATCAGTACAGAAAATTAGATATTGCCCTGGGATACTTTTTTAAATTATAAAATCAGCCCTTTATAAAATAATAAGTAATGCTCAAAAAATTATTTAAGTAAATTAAACTTTTTAGCCCTTTCTTTTATGCTTTTAATTTTCAAGGTATTATTGAAATCTTTTTACCAAAAGCAGTAAATTCATCAAAAACTGTCTCAGACTCTGAAAGCCAATTTCGGCATACCCTTGTAAAATATGCTTCAGCGAATGTCTCCATCCTTCTGTAATACACACCACTTTTGGCGTGTGTCCCAAATATAACTGATGCCAAGTAAGCATGCTGGATTCAATATAAGGGCACCAAGACATCGCAGCAGTGTGTTGGTAGAAGACCCTGAAGACTCCAGCTTGTGGTAGGTTTTATCTCTACCTCTATAGGAGCTGTTCTCTATATTCATTACTTAAGATATTAATCTATTACCTAACTGGCTGCATGTTTGAGAAATATTTACAGTTACACTGTTCAAAAATGTAAGTACATTATTTGTTTTTCAACAGAATTAAAGACAGCAGACTTGTAACAGAGAAAGGGTCAGGTATGAAAATCAATTTTCACAATTTGCTTTAAATATTAGGTATAAAGCAAAAATGTATTACTGGCATGATTCGCATACATACTATCTATGTCTAATATGTTAATATGATAGCTCATAAATATTAATCCCCAGTGTCCACTCAAAAAAAGTCAGTCTATAAAAAGTGAAATGACAAAACAATCTTTTGTTATCTCATAGCAATAAACTGCCACCATGAGTACGGACGCGGAGATGGCCGTTTATGGCAAAGCTGCCATTTACCTGCGCAAGCCAGAAAAGGAGAGAATTGAGGCTCAGAACAAACCTTTTGATGCCAAGAGTGCCTGCTATGTCGCTGATGTCAAAGAACTGTACCTGAAGGCAACAATCCTCAAGAAAGATGGTGGCAAAGTCACTGTCAAAGTCTTGGACACTCAGGAGGTTGGTGCACTGAGGTACAATACAACTGGTAGTTAAATGTACACTGTTCTGACTGTGAGAAATGCCTTGATGCAGGAGAGGACAGTTAAAGAAGATGACGTCCATCCAATGAACCCTCCCAAGTTCGACAAAATGGAAGACATGGCCATGATGACCCATCTGAATGAAGCCACTGTGCTGTATAATCTCAAAGAGCGTTATGCAGCATGGATGATTTACGTAAGACAATCTCACTAAATGAGCAAGATAAACACTGATCATTACTATACCCACAGGAAATGCTATCTAGTGTTAAATTACAATCTCTTTGATCATTTTCAGACCTACTCTGGGTTGTTCTGTGCAACTGTGAACCCCTACAAGTGGCTCCCAGTGTACGATTCTGAAGTTGTCTCTGCCTATAGAGGCAAGAAGCGTATGGAGGCTCCACCCCACATCTTCTCTGTCTCTGACAATGCCTATCAGTTCATGCTTACTGGTATGTCCTTTACTGGGGCAATTTTGCTTTTGCTTTTATTTATCAAAACGGCAGATATGAATAGTGAATGTTTCGCTGTTTTATTTTCACAGATAGGGAGAACCAGTCTGTCCTGATCACGTAAGTGTCACAATTGTCGAATATCAATTTTATTATGTTTGTGAGAACAAATACTCAGAAGTCTGTGTTCATACCCAGTGGAGAATCTGGTGCTGGAAAGACTGTCAACACCAAGCGTGTCATTCAGTACTTTGCTACAATCTCTGTTGGTGGAGATAAGAAGAAGGACTCAGGCAAAATGCAGGTATGTTATGATGACAATTTTTCAGATATCATGAAAGATACCTACAGAAAAGAAGGTCCTTTTCTAATATGTTCCCAAAACCTGGTGTGCAGGGATCACTGGAGGATCAAATCATTGCAGCTAATCCCCTGCTGGAGGCTTATGGTAATGCCAAAACTGTGAGGAACGACAACTCTTCTCGTTTTGTGAGTATGGACTTATTCCTTCTTTCTAGAAACCTTCGTACACACTACAAATGTGGAGGGACTTCAACTATACTTTTGTTCCAAACAGGGTAAATTCATCAGGATCCATTTCGGCACAACTGGCAAACTGGCTAGTGCTGACATTGAAACATGTTAGTATTGTATTTTTCTTGTAACTCCAGTAAAAGTGAAAAAGTGAAAAAAACAAACAAACCCTGAGATATGTGAATATTTGCAGACCTGCTGGAGAAGTCTAGAGTGACATTCCAGCTTCCTGATGAGAGAGGCTACCACATCTTCTACCAGATGATGACAAACCACAAACCAGAGCTAATTGGTACGACTTAGTTATTGCAAATTGTCAAAAAGGTTTATCATCTTCACATTAAACAGTGTATTAAAAATGTCATCCATTCTTCCTTTTTCCCCAGAAATGTCCCTGATCACAACCAACCCCTATGACTTCCCCATGTGCAGCATGGGTCAGATCACTGTGGCCAGCATTGATGACAAAGTTGAGCTGGAAGCCACTGATGTGAGTCAACTTTATCATTAAAACATCAGTAGATAGTGGATTAGAAGATTTTGCTAAATCAGATTTTTAAAGTCATGTCCTGAAGAGTATATATTTCTTATGGACTCTTCCTTTAATCAGAATGCCATTGATATCCTGGGCTTCACCCAAGAGGAGAAGATGAGCATCTACAAGTTGACTGGTGCTGTGCTTCACCATGGTAACATGAAGTTCAAGCAGAAGCAGCGTGAGGAGCAGGCTGAGCCTGACGGCACAGAGGGTAAGCTCACATTTCATACAAGCATTAAAACAGCTAGGCTCTTCAGTTCTGTTTGTTTGAATATAAATAACTCTTTTCAGATGCTGACAAGGTTGCTTACTTGTTGGGCCTGAACTCTGCTGATATGCTAAAGGCATTGTGCTATCCAAGAGTGAAGGTCGGAAATGAATTTGTCACCAAGGGACAGACTGTACCTCAGGTAAACACCAGTCAGTAAAATCAGACATCCAATGATCAGACTTATAATGTTACGTCCGTCTAATATAGTAAACGTTTTGAAGAAACTGAGATTTCTATACAAATGAAAAATTTGTTTTATTTATCTTTATAATTTTTTTAAATTTTTATTCATGTCTTTTATGTTTAGGTGCTGAACTCTGTCACTGCCCTGGCCAAGTCCATCTATGAAAGGATGTTCTTGTGGATGGTCATCCGTATCAACCAGATGCTGGACACTAAGCAGCAGAGAAATTACTTCATTGGTGTCCTGGACATTGCTGGCTTTGAAATCTTTGATGTAGGCATTACTCTCATAATCAATTACCCTATGTTCTTCATAGTGCAATGTTCAAAACTGATTAAGATGATTTGCCCATTCACAGTTCAACACATTGGAGCAGCTGTGCATCAACTTCACCAATGAAAAACTGCAACAGTTCTTCAACCACCACATGTTTGTCCTGGAGCAAGAGGAGTACAAGAAGGAAGGCATCATTTGGGAGTTCATTGACTTTGGTATGGACTTGGCTGCCTGTATTGAGCTGATTGAAAAGGTAAACATTAAGCTCATGATTCCATTTTATGCAAGCGTTATCATTACATAAAGATAGTCAAATGAATGACTCTCTTAACCTCTTTCCTCCTATAATCAAGCCAATGGGTATCTTCTCCATCCTTGAAGAGGAGTGCATGTTCCCCAAGGCCACTGACACTTCCTTCAAGAACAAGCTGTATGACCAGCATCTTGGCAAAAACAAAGCTTTTGAGAAGCCAAAACCAGCAAAGGGCAAGGCTGAGGCTCACTTCTCCCTGGTGCACTATGCTGGTACTGTGGACTACAACATCGCTGGTTGGCTGGACAAGAACAAGGACCCACTGAACGAGTCTGTTGTGCAGCTCTACCAGAAGTCCTCATGCAAACTGGTGGCTCTTCTGTATCCTC
Organism: Xenentodon cancila; assembly: GCA_014839995.1. Classification (NCBI taxonomy): domain Eukaryota; kingdom Metazoa; phylum Chordata; class Actinopteri; order Beloniformes; family Belonidae; genus Xenentodon; species Xenentodon cancila. The sequence goes on from CM026199.1 coordinate 9,686,747, forward strand.
CCGCTCCTGCTGAGGGTATGGATTTTGAGCAAACTGAGCTAAAGTCTATATGGTTTTATAAATCCATGTTTTAAGTCTTATCTTGTAACAAAGACCTTGCATTAACAATTATCCTATGAAAAACAGAGGCTGGCAAGAAGGGAGGCAAGAAGAAGGGTGGTTCTATGCAGACTGTGTCATCACAGTTCAGGGTAAGGTTGGAGTAACACACGTAACACAAATCATTGTCTTTTGATTCTTAAAGTTACTTTATTTCTTTCAATAACAAAAACACTCTACTTTGGATCTATAGGAGAACTTGGGCAAGCTGATGACAAACTTGAGAAGCACCCATCCTCACTTTGTGCGCTGCCTCATTCCCAATGAGTCAAAGACTCCAGGTACAAAAGACATGTTTTTACTAAGTGTGTCTGAGTTTGATTAGGGGGATTTTTATATTTGCAGACATAACTAATTGATATTATTATTCAGGTTTGATGGAGAACTTCCTGGTTATCCACCAGCTCAGGTGTAACGGTGTCCTGGAGGGTATCAGAATCTGCAGAAAAGGTTTCCCCAGCAGAATCCTCTATGGTGACTTCAAACAGAGGTATAATTACTTGGTTAATAAAAGGGTAATATAAAAATAACTATAAAAGGAGACGACTGACTTTGACCATCCTTCTGTCACAAAAGATACAAGGTACTGAATGCCAGTGTCATCCCTGAGGGCCAGTTCATTGACAACAAGAAAGCCTCTGAGAAGCTGCTTGGATCAATTGACGTTGATCATGACCAGTACAGATTTGGACACACAAAGGTATGTGCTTTGGTTGCAAACTTTTGTTATGTTCTTTCTTTTCTTGTACAAATGTTAGGGTACGTTCCTTAACAATTGAAATTTTCAGCATATACACACATTATACACATGAATGGCTCTGGATGATACCATAAAGACAATACAACTCCAATAAGATTTTTACCTGTTTTGCATGTTCAGGTGTTCTTCAAGGCTGGTCTGCTGGGTACCCTTGAGGAGATGAGAGATGAAAAATTAGCAGCTCTGGTCACAATGACTCAGGCTCTATGCCGTGGTTACCTCATGAGAAAGGAGTTTGTCAAGATGACGGAGAGGAGGCATGTAAAAACCAAAGGTTTAGGACACACATTTGTTGAATGAATAATTAAAGCCACTTGTCTGTAACAGCAACTTCTTCTCTACAGAGAGGCCATCTATACTATCCAGTATAACGTCCGCTCATTCATGAATGTGAAACACTGGCCATGGATGAAGGTCTATTACAAGATCAAGCCTCTCCTGAAGAGTGCTGAGACTGAGAAGGAGCTGGCCCAGATGAAGGAGAACTATGATAAGATGACACAAGACCTTGCTGCCGCCTTGGCCAAGAAGAAGGAGCTGGAGGAAAAGATGGTGTCTCTTCTGCAGGAGAAGAATGATCTGCAGCTGCAAGTGGCATCTGTAAGTAAATATATGGGGTGGGATGGCTTTACTTTTTGCATCTAAAATGGTAACACTCAAATGCTCCTCTTCAAATGTCAACCAGGAATCAGAGAATCTGTCAGATGCTGAGGAGAGATGCGAGGGTCTTATCAAGAGCAAGATTCAACTAGAGGCCAAACTCAAAGAGATAACTGAGAGACTGGAGGATGAGGAAGAGATCAATGCTGAGCTTACTGCAAAGAAGAGGAAACTGGAGGATGAATGCTCTGAGCTCAAAAAGGATATTGATGACCTGGAGCTTACCTTGGCCAAAGTGGAAAAGGAGAAACATGCCACTGAGAACAAGGTTTATACATTTAACTTCAATTTGAGATGATCAAATTACAATTAACATCTGTGAAGTTGTGTGATATTGACATTTTTCTTATAAATGTAGGTGAAGAACCTGACTGAGGAGATGGCCTCTCAGGATGAGAGCATTGCTAAACTGACGAAGGAGAAGAAAGCCCTTCAGGAGGCTCATCAGCAGACTCTTGATGACCTGCAGGCTGAGGAAGACAAAGTCAACACTCTGACCAAGTCCAAGACCAAGCTTGAGCAACAAGTTGATGATGTAAGTTTAAAAAGTCACTGATTGGATAAAGAAGATTCTTCTCATCCTTGGTATTAACCAACATCCATCGATTTCTAGCTTGAAGGTTCTCTGGAACAAGAGAAGAAGCTTCGTATGGATCTTGAGAGAGCCAAGAGGAAGATGGAAGGAGATCTGAAACTGGCCCAGGAATCCATAATGGATCTGGAGAATGACAAGCAGCAGTCTGACGAGAAAATTAAAAAGTAATGTAGTGTAGGCTGTTGCTCATGCACGTCAAAACATGCATCATGGTTAAATGTAGGTATGAAATGTTACTATATGACATTATCTTTCACACAGGAAGGACTTTGAAATCAGCCAACTCCTCAGCAAGATTGAAGATGAGCAGTCACTGGGCGCTCAGCTTCAGAAGAAGATCAAGGAGCTTCAGGTGTCTTTTTCATTGATAGTCCAATGATTACACAGTTATCACATTTGAATGAAGTAAAGATAACACATCTGTATCCAACAGGCCCGTATTGAAGAGCTGGAGGAGGAAATCGAGGCTGAGCGTGCTGCTCGTGCCAAGGTTGAGAAGCAGAGAGCCGACCTGTCCAGGGAACTTGAGGAGATCAGTGAGAGGCTGGAGGAAGCCGGCGGCGCCACTGCTGCTCAGATTGAGATGAACAAGAAGCGCGAGGCTGAGTTCCAGAAGCTCCGTCGTGACCTTGAGGAGGCTACTCTGCAGCATGAAGCCACTGCTGCTGCTCTGCGCAAGAAGCAGGCCGACAGCGTTGCTGAGCTGGGAGAGCAGATCGACAACCTGCAGCGTGTCAAGCAGAAGCTTGAGAAAGAAAAGAGTGAATACAAGATGGAGATTGATGACCTCTCCAGCAACATGGAGGCTGTTGCTAAAGCAAAGGTGCACCCACACTTCACATGTACTTTATTAGATAAAATAGAATGAATCATTGTTTCAGGACAATCTGACAGAATTTCTCTTGTTTATCAATAATAGGGCAATCTGGAAAAGATGTGCCGTACTCTTGAGGACCAATTAAGTGAACTTAAGACCAAGAATGATGAGAACCTTCGTCAGACTAATGACTTGAGTGCACAGAAAGCACGTCTCCTCACAGAAAATGGTATAATACATGTTTTACTGCAGATAACTTGCCTGTCTGACCAGATTCTGAATGCAAAGTAATCTCCGATAATCATTTTCACTCAAGGTGAGTTCAGCCGTCAAATTGAGGAGAAAGAGGGTCTTGTTTCTCAGCTGACCAGAGGCAAACAGGCCTTCACCCAGCAGCTTGAGGAGCTGAAGAGACACATTGAAGAGGAGGTCAAGGTAAAACAAAAAAACAAAAAAACTGAATGATGTGTATGTTGGAGTGATTAGGAAACTTGATTCCATGATTTGATTTAATGTTTTGCCCAGGCCAAGAATGCTCTTGCCCATGCACTGCAATCAGCCCGTCACGACTGTGATCTGCTGAGGGAGCAGTTTGAGGAGGAACAGGAGGCCAAGGCTGAGTTGCAGCGTGGTATGTCCAAGGCCAACAGTGAGGTGGCTCAGTGGAGAACTAAGTATGAAACTGATGCCATCCAGCGCACCGAGGAGCTTGAGGAATCCAAGTGAGTAACAATCAAACAAAAAAGGGCGCCCAATGAAACATTAGCACATTAAAATTAGCACTTACTTTGTCTAAAATATGTCTCACTTCCATTAGTATGCATTTAAAATGATCTTCTTTTATCCTCTTTTTTATGATTTCATATGTGCATCACATTTTATAAGGGAGAGCTCTTGCACATGTTTATCCATGTATGTAATTACTATTCACCTCATTCACTCATTTAAAGGAAAAAGCTGGCCCAGCGTCTTCAGGAAGCTGAGGAGCAGATTGAGGCTGTGAACTCCAAGTGTGCATCTCTGGAGAAGACAAAACAGAGGCTCCAGAGTGAGGTGGAGGACCTCATGATTGATGTGGAGAGAGCTAACGGGCTGGCTGCCAACCTGGATAAGAAGCAGAGGAACTTTGACAAGGTAATATTTTGTTTTATTTTCTGCAAGTATAAATTCAATTTTCTATGATGTGGATGAATTACTAGATTGTATAAACTGTTATTTAGGTGCTGGCAGAGTGGAAACAGAAGCATGAGGAGGGTCAGGCAGAGCTTGAAGGAGCTCAGAAGGAGGCTCGTTCTCTGAGCACTGAACTGTTCAAGATGAAGAACTCTTATGAAGAAGCTCTGGATCAGCTGGAGACCATGAAGCGTGAAAACAAGAATCTGCAACGTATGTTCCTATGAGACTGTGTCAGTATGTCATCATTGGGCTATTTATCATTTACATCTCAATACTAAAAGTTATCAAACCTATCTCTGCAGAGGAGATCTCTGACCTGACTGAACAGATTGGTGAGACTGGCAAGAGCATCCATGAACTGGAGAAGGCCAAGAAGCAGGTGGAGACAGAGAAGTCGGAGATCCAGACAGCTCTTGAGGAAGCTGAGGTGAATATTTATCTGAGCAGATCATCTGAAAAGAAACCTCCAGTCATAAACAAATGTATTGTGAAGAAAAAAAAAAACAACATATCAATGCAAGCAAATATTTAACCTTTTTTATATTATTAGGGAACTCTGGAGCATGAAGAGTCTAAGATCCTTCGTGTCCAGCTGGAGCTCAACCAGCTTAAGGGTGAGGTGGACAGGAAGATCGCAGAGAAAGATGAGGAGATGGAGCAGATCAAGAGGAACAGCCAGAGAGTGATTGATTCCATGCAGAGCACTCTGGATGCTGAGGTCAGGAGCAGGAACGATGCCCTGAGAATCAAGAAGAAGATGGAGGGAGATCTGAATGAGATGGAGATTCAGCTGAGTCATGCCAATCGCCAGGCTGCTGAGTCCCAGAAACAGTTGAGGAACGTTCAGGCACAGCTGAAGGTATGCACTAAGACACATGATTGTCACTTTGAGTGTCACTAAAGTTGAGGAATCTACCTCCTGGTTTATACTTTCTTTCACCTAGGACGCTCAACTGCATCTTGATGATGCTATCAGAGCCCAGGATGACTTTAAGGAACAAGCTGCTATGGTGGATCGCAGAAATGGTCTCTTAGTGTCTGAAATTGAGGAACTTAGAGCTGCTCTGGAGCAGACAGAGAGAGGCCGCAAAGTCGCTGAGCAGGAACTGGTGGATGCCAGTGAACGTGTGGGACTTCTGCACTCTCAGGTGTCATTTTTTTAACTTTTCCTAAAAGCACAATCCCAAAACATTACATCAGACTTGTAATAACTGGGTTAAATTCTGATCTTTCAGAACACAAGCCTCCTCAACACCAAGAAGAAGCTTGAAAGTGACCTGGTTCAGATCCAGAGTGAAGTTGATGACACAGTTCAGGAAGCAAGGAATGCTGAGGAGAAGGCCAAGAAGGCCATCACTGATGTGGGGCTATATTTCGTTTGTTTTGTTGTTTATGGTGCAGCTAAACTGTACAACATTTCTAAAAAAAAAACATTGTTCTTTCTAGGCTGCTATGATGGCTGAAGAGCTGAAGAAGGAACAGGACACCAGTGCTCACCTGGAGAGGATGAAGAAGAACCTGGAGGTTGCCGTTAAGGACCTGCAGCACCGCCTGGATGAGGCTGAGAACTTGGCCATGAAGGGTGGCAAGAAGCAGCTCCAAAAACTCGAGTCTAGAGTGAGACAATCATTTTGAGATTTCTGAATTGTATGAACAAATCTATCAAAACATCTTCTAATTGGTATTTTCTTTTATTTTCTAAAGGTGCGTGAGCTGGAGGCAGAGGTTGAAGCTGAGCAAAGACGTGGTGCAGAATCTGTTAAAGGTGTCCGCAAATATGAGAGAAGAGTGAAGGAGCTGTCCTATCAGACTGAGGAAGACAAGAAAAATGTTAGTAGACTGCAGGATCTGGTGGACAAGCTGCAGCTCAAGGTGAAGGCCTACAAGAGGCAGGCTGAGGAAGCGGTAAGGAAAACCACATTTCTAACTCAAATTTTATATTCTTCACATGGGTGGTTACTCATCTTCTTTAAACTGTTTTACTCTTTCTTGCATTCTAGGAGGAGCAGGCCAACACTCATCTGTCCAAGTCCAGGAAGCTCCAGCATGAGCTGGAGGAGGCTGAGGAGCGCGCTGACATTGCAGAGTCTCAGGTCAACAAGCTGAGAGCAAAGACCCGCGACTCTGGCAAGGTGAATATACACACACATCATGACTGACGTATTACATTGATTGCCCCATGCTTCGTAAAGTTGAGCAAAAATTTAATTTCAAGAAAAATATATTAAATCTGAGCACTTATCTACCATTTTAAACTCTTTTTGTCACAGGGAAAAGAAGCAGCTGAGTAAAGTGTCTCGGCTGATGGTTCGTTTCTAATCATATAATATGATGTGAAATATACCACAATAAAATCTTTGATCTTAATTTGTCTGACTGTTGTTTTTTTGTTTTATTAAGTCTCAGGAGATTTACAAATCGCAATCTGTCTTGCTGTCACACACACCTTATCACACCTTAAATTAAATTATAAAATATGTCCCAGATCTCAGTAGATCTCATGTAAATGATTCAAAATCTCCATCTTCTCCAAATATTGCTATTTGTCTTTAATTGATAACTTGCTATGGTAAACCAATTTGTTATTTGCCCATTTAAATTTGGGCTGACTTCTAAGCAGGGTAACGTATTGCGTCACTTCCTGTTTGTTGTTCACGGTCTGTGCTTGTTTGCACGGCGTCACGGGCTCTGATTCTTCGAAACGATATACACTGATTTTAGTTTGTTTTTGATAATAAAACACTACTACTTCTATTTAAATCGAGCACTTGTACCTTTTCTCTTATTTAACTTTCATTTCCACCAGTCACCGATACATGTTCCGTCTCCTGTCCTCTCAGCATGGCCTCCTCTCCCACCGTTTCAGTAAAGTTATCATCCATGTCGGCGCTAATGACACCTGGCTATGCCAGCCGGAGGTCACTAAAAATAATATTGTGTCGGTGTGTAACTACGCCAAAACCATGTCGGACTCCGTAGTTTTCTCTGGTCCCCTCCCCTATCTGACCGGTGATGACATGTTTAGCTGCATGTTGTCGCTCCGTCGCTGGTTGTCTTGGTGGTGTTCAGAAAACAACGTGGCCTTTATTTACAATTGGAAGAAGTTTTGGGGAAAGCCTGGTCTGCTTAAAAGAGACGGCATTCATCCCACCCGGGGTGGTGCAGCTCTTATCTCTAGAAATCTGGCTGATATGACTGCTGGCAGAGATCCTCCCCCTGAGATCCTCCCTCTGTACCCCGGTCCAGGCCGGGGTGCAGAGCTGCAGTCTTACACGCTTCTCTGCTGCTTCTCGAGGACTATCGCCTGCCAATAAAAAGGTAGAAGTAAATGATGTAATTGGAGATTCTAACGAGGTGCCAAGTAAAATAGATTTAGTATCGATTCCCCGTCCTCCAAATGTTCACCAAGCGCGACCTGAACTAAAGACCAAAAAATTAGATGCGGATTACTAAATATACAATCTTTAAGCTCCAAACTGTAGTGGATGGAGTCTACATTTCTGTCTTCATTTTTGTTTAACGTGCACCAAACAGAGGACTCAAATCCTGCTGCTATTTGGTTTTACAAATTTTATACTCATCTGACACCTCGTGGAAATCTGATGACATCAATGTATGGGATCGTTGTCAGAGGTCCAAGTGGATCTGCTGGATCTCTTGGTTCTCCGAAGGCTTCTTCATGTTACGGCAGACAGTCGTCAGTTCTTCAGCTGAGATATAAGGATTCACTGAAACAGGAAGCAAGAGGGTGACTAAAACAACTAAAACTCAGGATGAGGAATAAAGTCACTATCCAGCATCCTGCAGCATTTCTTACACATTTTGGTGTCATTTCAATTAAAGTAATTATCTCCTCTACTTGATCAGGTGTCTTAAAATGCTTCACTGACTTTCGGGTCTATTCAGACTCTAAATGTCTGAATCCAGCCTATTATCAGACTTTGGCTCACCTTTCCTATCGGAGTTTTCAATCGAATTGACCTTTGACCCCATCCCTCCTGTTGAGACATGAGTGACATCATGGCTGACACAGCAGCCCATTTGTACAGATTTTATTTTTCTTATTCTTCTTTCCTCTTGATAGGGTTAAAACTTTAAGACACTCTTTGTATTATCTCATTGTTATTTTACGCTCTGTATACTGCTCGTCTTATAAGATAATTGTACACGTCAGAGAATTTATCTTGTACAAGTTGCTTATCTTCATGTCATCTGTGACCTCCTTATTTTCAATAAAAGCCTCAAGAGGCCATCAGAGGAGGGGTGCGGACAGAGACGAGAGCAGCGGAGATGTGGCTGAGTTCTCTGTCCGTCCTCCGTACTGATGTACGAAAAACTTACTGACCTTGTCTTTCTTCCTTATTGTGTGTTTAATAAATGTTAGGTCGTTTAAACCTGACACTTCTTCCATCCAGAAATCTGAAACCAAACCAAGATCGGCTGTCTTTTTGAACGGGGACAGAGAAAACGGTGTTCCTGATGTCCACCACTGTGAAGACAGATGAAGCGCTGAAACGTTGTTTTGTTCTGTCACCGAGTTCCTTCACTCTGCGTTGCAGCTCCATTGTATCTGGATCCAAAACATTACCGTCATACTGGGGGTCCCAGTCACCTCCGACATGATGCCAGTCACTGCCCAGAGCAGTCATCCAAACCCGCTGGACCTCTCCGTCATCAAGGTGGCAGGACCGTCCGAGGTCCTCCGCGTCACAGACAGATCCCTCCACATCCTCCCCATGGGAGGACAGGCCTTCTTCAGCCTTTTTAACATCGTCAGTGTTAGGATTTGCAACTTCAATGAGAGGAACAGTGTCAGCAGCTGGCGGAGAAGTAGGTGTGTTTTTCAGGGTTAGTTCAAGGATACACTTTGGTGGTGGAGGGCTAGGAGGAGGTAACAGTGAATAGATTGGGATACTGTCAGAAAGAATTCTATCATCGTCGTCCTCGTAATTTTTTTCCTCTTTTTGTCTTCTCTGTACAGGCCCCGTCTCATCTGCTCTGTAAAACATGACCTCGGCTTTTTCTTTTTACAATCCCCCCCCTTCTCCTTGTTCACGCCTCTCTGCCACTTTTAACCATTTCTGACTTTCTTCGAAACCGCGCTTTCGCATCTTCTTGGTGTTCTGTTGTGTTTCAGTTGTTATCTTATCCTGCAGTTTAACTATTTTCTGTGAGTTTAGAGTTCCCTTAAATGTATATTTACTGATCCACAGGTTAAGGTATTTTATTGACTTCGGTTCTTTTTTCTGCATGTATTTCCAGTCGTGGCAAACCAATTTGTTTTTATGGTCGAACTTAGTGATCGAATTTCCCCATTTTATTTTATTTATTTTTATTTTTTTTAATTATTATTAGATGTTTTTAGTCCAGGTCAGTCTCAATACCTAGGGTATTCTAAACACCTGGATTTTTTGTCAGTAGGACAGCAATCAAATTACCGGAAGAGGTAATCCTCACTTCGACTTGACTCGCGAGTGGAGGATTCTTGCTTCTGCTTCCACAACAGGTTGCTGTTTACATTCCCACTGCTTTTACATGAGACAAAATACCTAGTGGCATTGTATCTCCAGTCACACTCACAATCACTCAACACAGAAAAGACGTCACTTTACCCATGGAATGTAAATTGTAAATGAGTTGTGCAGACTTAGATAACAAGTTCATGATGCCCATTAATTTGAATCAGCTGTGTTGATACAAAGATGCATGACATGATGCTAAGCGTGCATGATGGCATGATGTTAACTGAATTCAAGAATACATAAGATGTTCACACAGATAATATTTATTAATTGAGTGAGTACAATAAGTTCAGATCTCTAAGAATTTTAATCAACACAAGACTTTGAGTGAAAATTGGAGAAAGAGCTGGTTTGGGTTTACAAGTTGAATAAGTACAATAAATGAACATGGAGCTGTGACCCCTGTAGCTTCAAAACATTAGGACTTCCTTACTGTGAAGTTGGAACAGAAAAGAATCATCCTGGTTACAGCCGGATGCAAACAGATGTAAACAACTAAAGAAGTGTATTAGAGGATGTTAATGAGACAGTGACTTAAATCAGAAGGCCATGCCACTTTGCTACTGGCTGACGGACTGAGCGTACCATCAAGGTCCAGTGCTCATCTTCTGAGCTGCTCTCCTTCGCTACACTCAATTGTCCAATCAAACGTTTGCTTGATTTCTTGGGTGTGCGAGTGTCATACAAAGAGACTAATATTTTACACTGCTCCAAAGGAAACTCTGGTAGGGAGAACATGAGGACCTCATTGAAGACAGTCACAAGGCAGCGGGGCACTGCAGAAGTCTTCTGATACCTCAGTTTACTCTGATTGCACTGAATGCTGATCCTGGCATACATGGCTGCAAGACAAAAAACCAGACCAGCTGACTTTAGACTTTGTTCTGACTTTGTTGACTCAAATCAATACTATTTGATTGGTTGTTTAATTTTTATAGATTACCAGCATCGGAGCCCATCTCAGAGAGGACCATTCTAACCTTGAGGAGACCAACCTCAAGCCTCTGAGAGGTGGGAAGGAATCTTAATGACAGAAGCACTTCTCCAACAAGATCCTGTGCAAAGAAAGAATTAAGCCACCAACATTGTGAAAATAAGATGGCAATACTGTTCCAATCAGGAAAAAAGGTGTATAAGCAAACAAATAACAACGATTCATAAGGAAAATTCTGTTTTGCCATGATTTTTGTTCAGACTTTTCTACGACATTGCTGCCTCTCTTTCATCACTAAATACTGTAAAACCCCTAACATTTTTCAGTTGCCTTTTATTTCCAGTAAAAAAGGCTTCCTGGCCTCTATTCTGTTCTGTGCTGCTTTAATAAGATCAGTCACAGATAATAAGAATAATTCATTTATTACCCCCTCAACAAGGAAATCTATGCTATAGCAAGTAAAAAATAAATTTTAACCACATGAACAAAACCAAGTCACAGCACTGTACATTATGTTGCCCATTTAGCAAGAATATTCAACATTAAGAATCTCTTATGCGTGGAAGTAAACGTGCATGTCTGTTTCATGAGAGCAGTGTTGACAAAAAAAATCTTAAATATCTCTCTCTTGCACACTTGGGGCACAGCTTCAGATTATACTGCATTTGCTCTACCTCAAAAAAAAAAGGGTAATGTAAATATGTTTACAGTTTTGAAAAGGGGTACATGCCACAAAAGAGCAGTAATGTGGAAAAGCACACTCCAGCTTCTAAAGTATGAGCAATGACGTGGTTTTCTTTGACGTGGTGGAGCTTTTTAACTGTATTCTTGTTGTATTGTCACCATTGGATATCACAGTTTAGTACTAGTGAAGAAAACTGTATCAGCTTTTAAAAAAGGACATAAGACTACATACAATTAACAAATGTAGGAATAAAGCTGCATTGGCAGATGGCATGAAGAAAACAACTGAACTGATACTTTACGATGACTTTTGCATTCTCTGATAAACCACAGTGATGAACTTTCCACTCAGATCTGGTGTAGTCAATAAATATAATGTGAAATGTGAAATTGCCAGGCTGGTATTGAAGGTTTATCCAAGATGGGTTTTTTTGTTTGTTTGTTTTACATAATTTTCACAGATTTTTTAAATTAGACACCTTGTGCTATTACCCCTAAATAATCCATTACGCTATTATCCAGTTAATAATGGAAATTTGGGAAACAAAATAAGTGACTGAAGTTCCTATTTATATATACGTGTAAATCGTATGTTTAAATAGTAATATATGTATGATAATAATAATAGTATGTATGTAGAATGTGTATGTGTACTGTCTCTAACTGTGTGTTTGTGTGTGACAGATTTCCTGCAGTACCTTCTGGGGTATCTGTAGATCTTCTTTTAGCTCCAGGGGATAGGAGATGTTGACGTTCCCCAGAGGAACTCTCACCTCACCTAACACAGAGTGTCTGGAAAATTTATCGAAGTCCCTAACCTGTGATGACACAGTCAAATCACAGGCAGTTTACTCACACAATAAAATGTTTTTTTCTCATAAACTTTATATAATTGATTTTTTTTTTAATTTCAGGCCTGCAATAAAATAAATAAGAAAAGAAAACATGGGACAGTAGAGCTTATTATTCCTTTTACAACTATTATATTCTGATGTGGAGGGAACCAAGTGATGACACATTTAAGTTGGTCATTTGGTCCATTTGTACCTGGTTTAACAGTATACAGCCATTATTGTTACATGTTCCTCTTCCACAATTCTCCATACATTCTTTTTTGGGGAGAAATCAGGACTGCTTCTAGATAATAATGCATTGATTTTTTTCCAAATAAATCTGGAATACAATATCATCTGACCATATGTGATGGGCCACCCAGGAAGCTTCCGACACCAAAGACAATTTTGTGTGGACAGTTAACATAAGGCTTTTTTTTTTTTTTTTTTGCAGAGTAAAAGTTTAGATGATGAATAGCCGATCTGGGCTTTCTAAACAGGCTATAAGACAGAAGTGGGACATCCAGAATGCCCAGGGGCCCATGACAAGAACAGAGATGGGAGGGGGTTGTGTCCGGGGCCCATCACAGGAACAGAGACGGGATGGGTTGTGCCCGGGGCCCATCACAGGAACAGAGATGGGATGGGTTGTGTCCGGGGCCCATGACAGGAACAGAGACGGGATGGGCTGTGTCCGGGGCCCATGACAGGAACAGAGACGGGATGGGTTGTGTCCGGGGCCCATGACAGGAACAGAGACGGGATGGGTTGTGTCCGGGGCCCATCACAGGAACAGAGACGGGATGGGTTGTGCCCGGGGCCCATCACAAGAACAGAGACGGGATGGGTTGTGTCCGGGGCCCATCACAGGAACAGAGACGGGATGGGTTGTGCCCGGGGCCCATCACAGGAACAGAGACGGGATGGGTTGTGTCCGGGGCCCATCACAGGAACAGAGACGGGATGGGTTGTGTCCGGGGCCCATCACAGGAACAGAGACGGGATGGGCTGTGTCCGGGGCCCATGACAGGAACAGAGACGGGATGGGTTGTGTCCGGGGCCCATGACAGGAACAGAGACGGGATGGGCTGTGTCCGGGGCCCATCACAGGAACAGAGACGAGATGGGTTGTGCCCGGGGCCCATCACAGGAACAGAGACGGGATGGGTTGTGTCCGGGGCCCATGACAGGAACAGAGACGGGATGGGCTGTGTCCGGGGCCCATGACAGGAACAGAGACGGGATGGGTTGTGTCCGGGGCCCATGACAGGAACAGAGACGGGATGGGCTGTGTCCGGGGCCCATGACAGGAACAGAGATGGGAGGGGGTTGTGTCCGGGGCCCATGACAGGAACAGAGATGGGAGGGGGTTGTGTCCGGGGCCCATGACAGGAACAGAGACGGGATGGGTTGTGTCCGGGGCCCATCACAGGAACAGAGACGGGATGGGTTGTGCCCGGGGCCCATCACAGGAACAGAGATGGGATGGGTTGTGTCCGGGGCCCATGACAGGAACAGAGACGGGATGGGCTGTGTCCGGGGCCCATGACAGGAACAGAGACGGGATGGGTTGTGTCCGGGGCCCATGACAGGAACAGAGACGGGATGGGCTGTGTCCGGGGCCCATGACAGGAAAAGAGACGGGATGGGTTGTGTCCGGGGCCCATGACAGGAACAGAGACGGGATGGGTTGTGTCCGGGGCCCATGACAGGAACAGAGACGGGATGGGCTGTGTCCGGGGCCCATGACAGGAAAAGAGACGGGATGGGTTGTGTCCGGGGCCCATGACAGGAACAGAGACGGGATGGGTTGTGTCCGGGGCCCATGACAGGAACAGAGACGGGATGGGCTGTGTCCGGGGCCCATGACAGGAACAGAGACGGGATGGGCTGTGTCCGGGGCCCATGACAGGAACAGAGATGGGAGGGGGTTGTGTCCGGGGCCCATGACAGGAACAGAGATGGAATGGGATGGGGTGTGTCTGGGACCACCATGGGAACAGAGACGAGAGGGGTGCGTCAGGAAATGCCACATGAACAGAGATGAGAGGGGTGCATCCGGGACCATCAAGGGAACAGAGATGGGAGGGGGTTTTGTCCGGGGCCCATGACAGGAACAGAGACGGGATGGGTTGTGTCCGGGGCCCATGACAGGAACAGAGACGGGATGGGTTGTGTCCGGGGCCCATGACAGGAACAGAGACGGGATGGGCTGTGTCCGGGGCCCATGACAGGAACAGAGACGGGATGGGTTGTGTCCGGGGCCCATGACAGGAACAGAAACAGGATGGGCTGTGTCCGGGGCCCATCACAAGAACAGAGACGGGATGGGTTGTGTCCGGGGCCCATGACAGGAACAGAGACGGGATGGGATGTGTCCGGGGCCCATGACAGGAACAGAGACGGGATGGGCTGTGTCCGGGGCCCATGACAGGAACAGAGATGGGAGGGGGTTGTGTCCGGGGCCCATGACAGGAACAGAGACGGGATGGGTTGTGTCCGGGGCCCATGACAGGAACAGAGATGGAATGGGACGGGGTGTGTCTGGGACCACCATGGGAACAGAGACGAGAGGGGTGCGTCAGGAAATGCCACATGAACAAAGATGAGAGGGGGTGCATCCGGGACCATCAAGGGAACAGAGATGGGAGGGGGTTGTTGGCGCTGACAATGTGTCCATCGTTGCCTGTACTAGATCAGAATGCTCTATGGTCAGCCTAATGCCAGGCCAGTACCGTTTAAGGGTGACTCCTCCTCCGGTCATCCCCACGTAATCTCCTCCTCTCACCAAAAGAAAACAAATCAAAAAGTGCCATATAATGTCATACGTGGGCCATCGTATTGGTTAGTCCATTCTGTCACAATTTGGGAGATTGTAGCTTGGAAGCAGGACCAAAATGCAGGAGTGGAGGCATCAGGAATAGTTGAAAAAGTAATTTATTTGAAAAAAGGCGCTGCATCGCAGGAAGACCAAAGGAATAAACCAAAAGGAAGGTGCTCAGAGTACAGATACGGAATAAAACAGTACGGACCAACAGGGAGGAAACAAAGGACAAGACAATATGTACACACAGGTGCAACACTCAGGGCAGATGAACTTGTCAAAACAGAACTAAAAAAACGAGGACATGGCCTTTCAAAATAAAACAGGAACAAATATAAACCCCCAATCATGACACAAAGAAGAAAAAAATTAAATTGAAACATGATATATTAGGTTAATTTGGTCTACAACAAAAGAGTAAAAGTAAATGTAAAGATTATCATTGTTTTTTTATTGGTTGGTTTTAGTTTTTTAATGTTTTTATTTAAATTATTTTTTCAAAACATCCCGACTTCTTCAGATTTGGGGAAGTGACATGTAGTGACATGTAGTGACATGTAGTGACGTGGTGGTGTAGTGCAGAACCTCCATCCTTAGGTTGATGTGGTTAAGCGTGTCTTTGTCTTCTGGCAGGATGCAGCTGAACTGGTCACCAAACAAAGGGTTACAGCTGCCTTTCACAATGCGAGTGTGCCACTCCTCCAGCACTGTCCACAGGACAAGCGCTGCCACCTCACCCTAGGAGATAACAGCCCTCAGTATTAACATTTTAAAATGATACACAAACATGCTTCAACTGGAAAATGTTATGTTTTGTAATTTGGCATAAGTAGCAAGTGCAGAAAAAAGTGGATAAAATTTAAAGGGAGGGAAAGCGATTCTCTCTGATTTCTAACCCAAAACACTATGTGTCACATTCAGTGAATATGTCCCCACTATTTGCTAGCTGCCCATTTTGTAAGCACATTGTTAAAAAAGAAAACAGCCTTTAAATGCTGCCTGGGCTATATAAAATGGGAGCAAACGGTGGTTACAGCCTGTCCCCAAAGCCATAGCAAACAATGCTGATCAATAAAAGCGGGATGGTTCATGCATGATATGGGGAATGTTTGGAAACACAGGAAGCAGAGGGAGGGAAGAGCTACTTCTCCATGTTTTGGTAGTATTTTGTTAAAATATCAACCAACATGATGTGATCCAGAAATTGCTTACCCTACCTTTAATATATCAACAACTGACTAAAGCCCTTGACCCAAAAGGCCTGTTAAAGCTGTCTTTTTCCTTAAATGACACAGTAGTACATAGGAAAAGCTTGTATTTTTCTTGTTACCTCGCCTCGCTTTAGGCCCTCCACTTCTGTTGCGTCTGATCCAGCCCACATGAGTCGAATCTTAACAAACGGCTGTAGGCTTGTGGACTGGCTGTCGTCCAGAAGCCCCTCCACCTGCAACACGCAGACCACCAGACGTGACTGCACCCGGTCAAAGTAGACAGAGAACCGTAACGAGCCATGAACCTGGTAAAAGATGTGTTATAAACAGATGTAAGCAAAAACATGTTATTAAAAGAATACAGTATGAGTTGAGCTGACTTTCCATCTAAAGTGCTTTGAATTAATGACATTTAAAACTAAATACCAGTCAACTTAAACCTTTAATGTTCAATATAGCAGCATGTTTCAGAGCCTTTGTTAAACTGTGTCTTTTTTCCTACTTTCTTGAGACTTTTAACTATGTTTTTATCCTTTAAAATTACTGTTATGTGTTATGATGAGCAATTGTGACAATGGAAAGTTGTGTACATGTAGAGCAGCATATAGCTTTTCAAAGAAAAGCTTATGATCAGAAAAAGAAACTCAAGTGAAATGAAGAGAGTGGGTCCGGGATGAGGAGCAGGAGAAAAGTGCAAAATGCTTTTTCTGTGGGTTATTGTTCTTACATTTCAGCTGTGTCAATTTGTCTTACCAGGACCTAAATAAATTAGAATATGCAGTTCTAAAAGGAAAACTATTTTAATCATAATTTCCTACATATGGTATGTAAACCATTTCATGGATGCAAGCTATTCCCTTGGCTGAAATGCAGATGTAAATAGGAATTAAGTAGATTTGTACTATAATGGCTTAATTTAAAAACAATAAAACCAATAAGTGAGAGCAGCAGTTTCCAGTATCTGTTACCTTTTTCATCGTGTCCTGCTGTCTTGCGTTTCCATCTGCTTGTATGGACTCTGAGGAGGAAAACGAGTTCTGGAGCAGACACCGACTCATTTTGTGGTTTTCAATGTTTACATCCTCCACCTGTAGCACAAACACACTTATTTCTTCTACTTCCATTGTTTTTCTTTTTTTAAGAAAGCACCTTTAGTTTGTATTTGTTGTCTGATTGTGTCCCAGACATCTCAGCCCTTTCTTTATTTAAACAAAAGTGCTCCAGACTCTTTATTTACACGGATAACTTACTATTGTACAGGGTCCGAGTAAACTCACGTGACAAACACAAAAAGAAAAAAGTAGCAGTAAAAAACTTGCTGTGTCACACTTAAATCTTTCTTAAATGAGCCCTAAGCAACTCTTTAACTTCAGGCGTTTCAACTCAGCAGGAACCTTACTGTGACTTCAGCCATCCCCCAGTTAAGGGCATTAAAACACAATTACCACAGCTGCCATATGGCCCAGATATGATAACACTGTGGGTATTTAACTTTACATTAAAACAGAACATTAACTAAATATTTCCACCAGTGGCATTTCAAAGTTCTTGATTTAAATATGTTGCCCTGCTATCTTTATTTCATCCTAATATTTACACCTAAATTTAAATTTATTTCTGTTTTTGCAGATAATTTGAGATAGTTATTTATTTTCTCTCATCAACGTCCTTTTATTTGTAAATATACGTGACTTTGCATGTCAGACCTGCAACACATTCCAGTAAAAGCTGGAACGATGAAGTGTTGACCATGTTGTAATGCCTTTATTCTGTCTCACAACACTTCAGTGTGAGCTCCTAATTTCAACAGTTCATCTTTGTTGGGTTTTTTTTTAACGTTTTTTTTTTTTACGCCCAATTCTTCCTGTTGGTTCAGAGTATGCAGCACCCATGTCTTTCCAAAAAATAGCTGAGTACTAATTTGTTTGGTTAGACACGCTTTTACCATGCAATGGTCCATCCCAGATCCAGAAGTGCAACTCCTCAACCTCAATAGGAAAACTCACTCTTGCATGTAATAAAATTAGTATTAGTTAAGTTGCATTTTAGATCAAATGTGCACATTGTATTTCTCACACTCAAATGAGGTGATGAACCAAGCAACTTTATTTTATTCAAAGCGACATCATGAATCTTTGCTTCTTCTTTTTACTTCCCCCTTCAAGGGTTGCTGAACAGCTCACCTGTTTCCACTTCCTCCATCCTCTTACATCTTTGTCTATCACACTTACGACCTGCAGGTCCTCCCCACATCCATCCTTTTTACCAGTCTATAACTACCACTCCTCTTTGTGCCCGAGCCATCTCAATCTCAATCCCATCCGTCCTAGTCACTCTCAAAGAAAATCTGGATGTCTTCGACTCTTCCAGCTGTTCTCCCTGTCTCTTAGTCATCGCCACTGTCTCTAAACCATGAAGGAGAGCTGGTCTCACTACAATCTTGTAAACCTCTCCTTTTACTTGCACTGCTGCTGCAGCATCACAGTTAATTCCAGCCACTCTTCTCCACCTGTTCCACCCTGTCTGCGCTCTTCGTCACTTCTTTCCTTGACTCCCCACTGCTCTGAACAGCTTCGCCCAAGTGTTTAAAATCCTGCACCTTCCTCAACTGCTTTTCTTTCTTTCTTTCTTTCTTTCTTTCTTTCTTTCTTTCTTTCTTTCTTTCTTTCTTTCTTTCTTTCTTTCTTTCTTTCTTTCTTTCTTTCTTTCTTTCTTTCTTTCTTTCACACACAAACAAACAAACACACACACATACACACCTATGCTCCCATATTGTTCCCTATCAACTCAAAGAGAACATGTCTTTAATATCCAGCTCTACGCTGGTTTTCACTTGACTCTTTTTATCTTTTGGTTGCAGCTAATATTGTTGATTGTGAGAAATCTTTTCTTATCACATGTTCTTACCCTTAGACTTGGGGGTGTGGAGTAGTTTCCTGATGTTGTTGGCTTATCATCTGAGTACAGCAGATCACTGTCCACTGGATCGCAAGTTTAACAATTTAGAAAAGAAAATGTGTGAGACAGGCAGCCTTGTCAATGTCCACTGCACCTGTCTGAGAGTGTAGTACAACCTCCACTCACCTGCGTCTTGCTGGTTACATGTAGTGTGTGCGTGTGAGAAGCATCTGAAGATCTGCCAAACCAAAATGCCCAGCGCCAGCAGGAGGAGAACGACAGAAATGCCCAGGATAGAGAACTTGACTGCATCTGAGAATGGCATCCTCAGCTCTCCAGCCTTTGAAAGCAGCGCCACAGGCGGTGGATGGTCTGTCATAGTCGCCATGACTCTCTGCTTCCATGTGGTCTCTAGGTGCTCTGAAACACAGGAACACGGCCCGTGCAGCAGTCAGGCGGACCCACTCACGGTAGCTCAAACAACAAAAAAACAGAAACAAAAACTTCCCAGCTTAGGAAGCAGGGAACTGGAAGATAACATTCTCATTTTGACAGAGTGATTGACATATTTTTATATGAAAGCAGAGATATAAAGAAAAACGGTCAAAGCACTGATGTAGACATTAGGATCATAACCCAACAAACACTTTAAAAGTCAGAAAAAATATAGAATCATTATGATGTTCAGCTAGAAAAAGAGCTCACCTAAAACTTCAGCAAACACATATATTACATGTTTTGACTTTGGAAAAGGCATGCATGTTCATTTTGAATAGATAATTTTATAAAGTTTACATCAATATAGAACAAATACAAATTCCCCCAGACAACTAACCATCCAGGATGTGTGACGGGATGAAATGATTGACTGAAAGTGTAAACAGATGTTATTCAGTTAGTCACTGACCCTAATCATCCAACCAAAACAGTCATCTGATCTCAGTCAGTGAAACATTCACTGAAGACTAAACAAGAGCTGAAACAGCTGCATTCAGGGCTTCAGCAGGGAGGACACAGCGCCTCGAAGTCAGATATGAGTCCTCTGTGTGATATGTCCACTTTTGTACGCTGAAATGATGCTCAGGACTGCACCCAGACTAGTCCAGTACTCTTCTATTGTCTTGTTGAAAACTATGCGGACATCCCTGGAAAATAAGTGGGCTTGAAGGTAGCAGATCTTGTCTCTAAAACATCAATCTGAATGAGGGCAATGGTTTAATCCCATCACAGAGCCTGAGCTTCGGACCTGTTGCTGATAACCGTCTGGATGATGCTTTTCTTTTTTTGTTTTTTTTTGGTCTACAGCATGTAGCTTTCAGTTCATCCAAAAAAAGATTTGGAATACTGATTTGTCTGATCTTTCGGTGCATCGTCCCGGTTTCAGTGTGATGTAACATCTGTGTTCAAGGTTAAAAAAAGCCTTTCTTTTTGCAGAGTAATGTTAAGCAGCATATGTGAGTTGTATTTGTATTGAAGGGCTCAACAAGGTGTCCAAATCCATTATTTTAGTTGCATATCTACTTCTTAACAGCTAAACTTTGGTCTATATGTGTTAAACTTTATGTCCTGGAACATTTGACACATCTTGTCACATTTGTATTAAGACCTGTATCCATTTATTGTAACAATATTCTTTGATTTATTTATTTTTTTTAAGAATAATACATATTTATCCTAGAAAAAGAACATTTATATTTGGTTTAAAGTTACACAAAAAGCTCAGACATACTTACAGGCAGCAGAACTAAAATACAACCACTACTTGGTCGTAAAGACACAGTCAGCTGCTATCGGATATGCTTTAGCCAAATAACACTTGACCTGCTCACTCACTATGCAAATAACGATGAATGTTGCAAGTACAATCAACTAGTGGTATTTAAAAGTCTTTTTAAAACAAAGACAGCACCTCTGTTTTAAAACACAAATGAGATGAAAGCCTTCCCAAAACACGCGTGAAAGGCAAAAATAGCACATTTGTGTCTATTTTTATTCGTATCATGACAAAAGCAGTAAAGTAAATTACAGACAGCCATTTACCTGCAGCTCAGCTCTTCTTTTTCTTCAGAAAAACCAGCATCTTCCTGCACTACACGTCCACACTGGGAGCCGTTCGTTAGCTTGTCTGCAAGAGAAATTCAAACTAACATCTTATCACATAACTGTTCCTCCTGCTTTGCACACTGTAGGCAACTCGACTCCTCCTCCCTCTGTCTCTCTCCACACACATCACGCCCTGCACAGCGATTTGGGAAAACAGGTTTTATTAGATTTGAGAGACATGTTAGGAAGCACGCCTGGATCTGATACTCTGTGCAGGTTTGCTTAACAAATCTTCAGATCACAGAAATTATCCCCCCAAAATATGAAGTGGAAGTTTAAAACAAGACACGTCAAACTGTTGCGGTTGCATGTGACAACAAACATCTTTTAAAAATCTAAGATTACAGAAGCTATTTCTCTTAAAAAGAACTACTTTATTCATCAGTTCTAATTAGTCAGCTGGGAAAAGTATCTGATGCACTCCGTATGGTCATTTTCTATAACTGATTAGCACTGTTGCCTCACAGCAAGAAGGTTCTTGGTTTGATTCCTGGTCCGGCGGGTCTTTCTGTGTGGAGTTTGGGTGTTCTTCCTCCCACAGTCCAAAAACATGCATACTAGGTTAATTGATCGTTCTAAATTGCCCGTAGGTGTGAATGTGAGCATGTGTGTTTGTCTGTCCTTGTATGTGCGATTGACTGGCGACCTGTCCAGGGTGGATCTCTACCTTTTGGCTGCAATGCGTTGGGAAAGGCTCCGACAGACCCCTGCGACCCTGAGAAGGTGTAAGCGGGTATAGATAATGGATGGATGGATGGATGGATGGATGGATGGATGGATGGATGGATGGATGGATGGATGGATGGATGGATGGATGGATGGATGGATGGATGTTTAATCTCAGCTACGTTTTATCAAATGTGCACAAATCGGTTGTAGTTGCAGACTGTGTAACGACTGAAGCGTCACTGACACGCAGTCCTGACTTCAAATGACGAGGGTCCTTGTTGCCGTGTCTCACATTCTTGTTGTCTGCTGGCGGTAAAGCGGTAAAGCATGAAATGATAAAGAAGAAATGTACTTTAAATAACTCTTCAACAATGAAAGGTCCTCATGTCTTGGTGAAAGATAAAGTTGCTGTTCCAGGAATGTGGAAAAAAGAAAAAAAAACTTTTTGAATAAACTTCTTAGCTTTTTTTTGTTGGACATTCAACCCTTACAATAAATATACCTCTGAAAACGGCAGCGTCATTAATATGATCACTTTTTGTGTTTTATTTCCAGGTAAAGATTTAAACACAAGAGTAACTGTTCACACCACATCATCCTGATCCTAGAAAGATAAGCCACATCAATGATGAATCCTGCTGTAATCCATAACTGACCATGAAACAAAAATTCCTTTAAATTAAATCTTTTATAGATGCTTTAGAGCAACAGTGCTAAAAGCAATTATCCTAACAATAACCATTCAAAGAAGGCAAACGCATACGAGCAGTTTATACCAATGAAGGTTATGTTAACATAAAATATAAATTACACAGTTTAGGAAACAAACTGTTTATTAAATCAACAATTTAGAACAAACAGAAAGCAGAGCTTCACTGCAGATAACTCGCTGTACTTCTACATTTCTTCCACACAAATCAAACTAAACCAAACAGTCAGACCCCCTTAGAGATTACAGTATTTGTAGATTTTCTGTTTAATCCTTCTTCCATCAGTTTACAAAGGTTTGAAGTCAATTGTGAATGTTTGCCATTGATTTTCATTCTTTTTCAAGGCTAAAACATGAGAAGAAAACCTAGAAAACCCGTCTTCGTCTTCATGAGGAAAAGCCTCAACAAATGATCAAAACTACATTTATGTCCTGATTCACAGCTTTTTAACATGCTTGAAACACTTAATAACCTTTAACAGCCTGTTTTTCTGGCATGAACAACCAGAAAACATGAAACTAGACAACTTTTAGGGTCCTGTGTTTAAAGTTTATTTCATTACTAAATTGCATAGCATCCTTCAACAGTCAAGTAACTACTTAAATAATCTAAAACTACTGAACTTCAGAAGTTTAATTGTTTTTGCCTGGATAAAAGAAACAACAGATCCGGACACATTCATTGTCTCATAGTTAAAGATATTCTAAAAATATATTTATATATAATATACTATGCCATTTTGATCTGCTAATAGTTCCTATCATCTGACTTATTACTGTAATTATGAACAGGTCACCATGGTAGTTGCTCCCCTGTAAAGTTCAGAAATGATCCATGGTCCTTTTCAGTCAGCCGACCAATCACAGATAAGACGGAGGAGACGCTCTCCGCGGGACTCAGCGGAGCCTCAAAAGAAACAGAGAAGCAAACAGCTGTGGTCAAATACTGCCTGGAATGCCATCATTTGTGTGAACATCAATCAGGAAACCCAACGTGGAAGTTTTCACCACATATCAACATTCATAGGTATACATTTATGGAACAATTTTTAATATATTAAGTAAGTTTTCTATTTATAATTTGTCCACAAACTTGTTACTTCACAATATAACTTGTGCAATTCTTTATTCACAAGTTGTCCTGGAAAATCTCAGCTGATCCAAACTCCTGCAGTGAGAGTTCTCCTGAACCACTATATTATGTACAAAATTCCTATACAAAATTATGTTTTATTAGGAATCTGGTCTTCATTTTTGGGGGTTGGAAAAGACAGCAGCCTCTGAACCTCTGGCAGATGTACCATCATGGGCAGAGGAATGAAAAAAGGAGGAATCCAAAAGTAGCATATACAGTATAAAATAGGTCCCAGAATAGTAATTGGGGAGGTGGAGGAGAAGATCCAAAACTTAAGTGAGAAGAATTTATCTGTTAGGTTGGAACCATTTGTTAGTAGTACTCTGCTGCTCCCTGAAGAGGTTTAAAGAAAACATTAAGTGACCAAATGTGTCAAAATCTGCACTCAGTTTGAAAAGAATCAACGAGTGACATTGAACCTGCTCTCAGGTCAACATGTCGTTAGAAACCGAGCAGCGTTCAGTCTGTGCTGTGATGAGAACTGAAGCCAGATCTGAACTTCTACAGCAGAGCCACGACAGGGTCTTACTCCGTCAGCTGAAGCTTCACATTTAAATACATCTGAGTGTCCTGCATGCATACACCCACATCTGACATTTGTCCTTGGCACCCAGTCCAACCAGCACGGTGAGTGAGGTGCTGATGATGATGGGTGCAGTGGCTGACTCCATGGAGGCACAACGAGGGGTTTGAGCCATGGCCACAGGAACAAAGGCTTACATACTCAAAACGTGCTTCGCCTGAGCAGCAGCAACCGACACGGCACTTTCAATAAGTCCTTCCTTTTGGAAATGGGATGTAATTTGAATATAATTACATTGAACTGCATTTATCTGCCACTGAACATGTTTGCTTTGCTCTAAAGTTCAATGAGACGACTTTGTTTATGAACTGGCACAATACAAATAAACTAAACAGAATTTCCGCACAGCTCCATGTTGTTAACCAGAAAGACTGAAGGAGAGGCTGTCCATACCTCCATTCCCCCCATGTCAGTGCGGACCCAGCCGGGGTGTATCGCCACGCAGAGAATCCCATCAGGCTGCAGGTCCACAGCCATGCAGCGACTAACCATGTTTAGAGCACTCTAGGAGGAAAAAAAAAAAAGAAAAGTTACTAGAAAACATAAAAAACCAACATCAGTGCAGATTTAGCTGTCATTGGTTTCTTAAATTCTTTGCAGTCCTTAAAGATAATCCGCCTTTCATGTGGTAAAGGAGAATAGTTTTAGTTTTTGCCATCCAGTATGTTTACATTTAATATATCTTGTGTCCCTACAGGTCAAGAAAACTTACCATTTTTACACATCTATGTTGTAGCGGTTAGTGGAACAAGGAAACACAATGAAAAGAGCATTTCGGAGACGGACTGAGGCTGAACACAGCTCTGAATGAACACTGCAAACCTGGGTCATGGCGCCATCTCCCTTCCAGAGTGCAAATATGCCCAACCAAACACTTCAGCTAAGAACTGTAGACTCTTAGGTAGCCTGTATTTTCTTCCTTCCTTCCTTCCTTCCTTCCTTCCTTCCTTCCTTCCTTTTATTTTTTTAACATTTTATTTTTATCATTACACAGTCTGATTGTGTGGTGAACTTCATGCAACAATAACTCCTGGGATGTTTTCCACTTGTAACTGTTTTTTTGTAGTGTGGAAGGATTCTCGTTGAACACACCTTTATAACCCCTCTCAGACTTATGTGCAGTAACATCTGCTTTTCTAAGATCACTGTTGTTTTACACACCTGAACATTTCAGACCAGCAAATTTTTTTAATTGTTTTTAAAGCTGCAGATACACTCGATACTGACAAATTAATCACATGTATTTCATTCACAGCACCACGCTGCTCCTTACTGTGTTAACTGCTGTGGAAGCAGAAAGGGTCTATTTCGTTTTTAACACACTACTGATGCATGTTTTGCCTTACTTACTACAATGTAGTATGGCTTATATTGTCATCTTGTCATTTTATCTAATTTTAAGACCTGATAGGATGCAGATGATTTTTGTTTCGTGTGTTCTAATCTTTCTAACAGTTTTAAATTGTAGTCTCTTCTTCACATAAGTGTATGTGTACTTTAAACTCTAAGCACCAAAATGTTATGAAGGTATAAAGTTGGTATGAAAATTATAGAAAAAAGGTATAAATAGTATAAAGCTTTAGGTTTTCTTGTTGCTATTGTTTTTCCACAGCTTACATCTATGTACAGGGATTTTCCTCAACAGCTTTAGGGTTTTTGCAGTAAAAATGTTACAACTGGCAACAGGGGACTGTCCTCGGGACCACTACCTTCCTGATCTACACTATATTGCCAAAATTATTCGCTCACCCATCCAAATAATCAGAATCAGGTGTTTCAATCACTTCCGTGGCCACAGGTGTATAAAATCAATCACCTAGACATGCAGACTGTTTTTAAAACTATTCGTGCAAGAATGGGTCGCTTGCAGGAGTTCAGTGAATTCCAGTGTGGAACTGTGACAGGATGTCACCTGTGCAACAAATTCAGGCATGAAATTTCCTGGCTCAGCCGATGCTGAGGCGCATAGTGCAAAAAGGTTGGCAACTTTCTGCAGAGTCAATGGCTACAGACCTCCAAACGTCATGTGGTCTTCAGATTAGGTCAAGAACAGTGCTCAGAGAGCTTCATGGAATGGGTTTCCATGGCCGAGCAGTTGCATCCAACCATACATCACCAAGTGCAATGCAAAGTATTGTATGCAGTGGTGTAAAACACGCCGCCACTGGACTCTAGAGCAGTGGGGACACGTTATCTCGAGTGATGAATCACACTTCTCCATCTGGTAATCTGATGGACGAGTCTGGGTTTGGCGGTTGCCAGGACAACGGTACTTGTCTGACCTCATTGTACCAAGTGTAAAGTTTGGTGGAGGGGGGATCATGGTGTGAGGTTGTTTTTCAGGATCTGGGCTTGGCCCCTTAGTTCCAGTGAAAGGAACTCTGAATTCTTCAGCATACCAAGACATTTAGAAAAATTCCACGCTCCCAACTTTTTGGGAACAGTTTGGAGCTGGCCCCTTCCTCTTCCAACATGACTGTGGACCAGTGCACAAAGCAGATCCATAAAGACCTGGATGACAGAGTCTGGTGTGGATGAACCTGACTGGCCGGAACAGAGTCCTGACCTCAACCTGACAGAACACCTTTGGGATGAAATAAAGCAGAGACTGAGAGCCAGGACTTCTCTTCCAACATCAGTGTGACCTCTCAAATGTGCTTCTGGAAGAATGATCAAAAATTCCTATAAACAAACTCCTAAACCTTGTGGACTGGCTTCCCAGAAGAGTTGAAGCTGTTATAGCTGCGAAGGTTGGACCGACGTCATATTGAACCCTATGGATTAGGAATGGGATGTCACTTATGTTCACATGCGAGTCAAGGCAGGTAAAATACTTTTGGCCGTATAGTGTTTGTCAGGATGTCTTATTGTGTTTTTACCTCTGAGTCCCTCATGTAGTTCAGATTCAGCCTCACAGATATAAACAGCCTAATGCAGGTAGATGCACACACACTTGCAGATGTACAACACTGCACAAAGATCCCTTCAACTGTATGCAAATTGTCAGTTTCCAGACAAGGAGGTTAAATGTTTGAAAACAGTGTTGAAACCAAAAACATAATATGATTTATGTAAGAGCAGCTGCAGGAATATTGAGCTGTATTGTTTAACTCCTCTACAGTGAAGGGCTGGAGCAAAATCAGCTTCAACAACCTCAATTGTAGGAGGAACTGTTAGTTGAATCAAAGGTTTTTATTCCACTGTTACAGTACCTTAGATGTCCTGTAGGGGTACCATTTGAAGGTGTTGGCCCTCTCACCCCAGTTGAGCTCCACAGAGCCCAGCAAGGACGTCATGTTGATAACTGCTGCTCTCTGGATTCCCATGGCCCCTGAGCTGCCGGCTTCTCTTCTAGACGCAGCTCGCTTCAAAAGAGGCATAAAAGCCTGACGAGGCAAAAGAACAAAGCCACAAAGGGTCACTTTCATATTTATTTGTGGGCTTTGGGCTGTGAACATCTTCACTATACCAAAGTATGCTGCCATGTGAGTCAGAGTACTTGAAAACACCGTGTCACTGCTGCCCTCTTGTGGCCGAATGTGCCTCTAACACAGAAATGACCTGGATTCATTCCCTAATCCATTTACACAGTTCTTTATCCCGTTCCAGCCATGAGGGGTGGGGGAGCCCAACACAGCCGCATTGGATATTTGGTGCAGTACACCCTGGACAGGCCACCAGTCCATTGCAGAAACAAACCAGACAATCGTGCACGCTTACACTCACTCCTATGAGCAGTTCAGACTTGCCAGTCAACCTAACACACATTTTTTTTAGACTGAGAGGAGAAGAGCAGCAGGCACAAAGAAAAGAGGCTGGATTATAACGACGAACCTTCTTGCTGTGACAGCACTGTGTTGCCCATTGTGTTCTCCACCCAGATGTTTCCAGAACAGACTACTGCATAGCCACTAATGCAGTTTTAACAAAGACCATTGCAATGCACTGTTTCAGTTGTGTGATACTAAACAATTTTCAACAGTTACGTTTTATGAAAAACACTAAAACACACAGAGGTAAAATCCAGGCGTTGTTTGATTTGAGATTTTTCACATTATCTTATTATATGTTATATATAAACAGGCTTAGAATAATTGTATTACTTATGAAATTTGTGTCTATCCCAGTCTTTCTGATGGGTTTTGAAACTCTAGAGACAAAACAAACAAACAATATAAACAAAGTTGAATCAAGTCAAAATGAATTTAATCTCTAAAATGAGAAGTTAAAAACAGCATCTAACTAACATGTCAGGGTGCATCACAATGTTATAATCACCAGCATTTGTCTGCATTTGGGGCCAGTGGGGCCTGTGGGGCCAGGCCCCACCAGATGTTGGAGTGCAGCAATATACTGCCTTGAAGTAAGTGTAACAGAATCCTCGTTATCGCAGCTGTAATTATATGAAGACCGATCCTAATGAGGCCAGCGCCCGTGGGCGCTGCTGTAAGATATGAAGCGCTGGAATCACAGTACGCATGTCCAATGCGGTCTCGGCAGATCGCCATGTAGCACAATTACAACGACCCCGTCCTGGTAGATGGTAGGTAGTAGTAGGCTGGTTATTTTTCTTAGTTGCCAAACAAAATAATTAATGAAGTAGACTCTTTAATCAAAGTAAAATGTATAAATATAGGTCGAATATAGCAAATATAGACTTTTTGTTTATATGGATCTATTCATACAATATAAAATACATTTGTAACATCTGAAAAAACAAAGATCATAATTCTGAAGGCATGGCAGGTTTTATTTTGCCATGGCGGTGTGTCACAATCATTTACATGTAGGGGAAACCTTGCATTTAATACTGAGCAAATTTGGGTTGTAGGCAGTCCCTCCGAAAAGTGAGATGCTACACGAAACTGTCGAGTCTGTTGTGCCCCGTGGGAGTTTTCACGTCTATAATCAACATGTTTCAGGGCATACACACTTTTATCACATTTCTGATTAATCATTTAGGGTAAAAATGTTGATCGTGTTTTCTAAAACACACTGTTACATCGTCAAAAAGTTTCAACTGCCCACAAGTCAAAAATAATTAGAGCAATTAATGCAGTAGTTAGTACAAACCAAAGAAAAGCAGCAAATAGATATTTATTTTACTTAATTTGGAAAAAATAATCAAAACCATTCCGTGCAACATGGAGTGGAGTATCTTTAAACCCCCATATCAAGATGGAAAATGACAGGTTTTTGCTCTGCATTACTCATTGTTTAATCATAAAACAGAGGATCTCTGAGCAGCAGTGTCGTCCTGCAAATGCAAAAACCGTCCTTCAAACTTTGCACAGCGAAAATACCCCTTACTGACAGGCTTTTGATTAGCGAAGATGGCTTTACCACCACAGAGTGCTGCTCTGTGGAAAGCCCCGCACTCTGAAGCCAACTAACAACAGAGCTTTAATTAAAATTCATGACATGCAGATGACTCAAAGCTCTGGGATTATGTTACATCTGTTTATCAAGGTCATCTGTTTGAGTTAGTCTCCTGCAGAATCCCACAAAAAAAGGGCCACCAAAGCATCCTGCTCCTGATGACTGAGGAAGACAAAAGTGTAGATACTTTGATTTTCTATTTTCTTGCCCAGTGAGCTTGGAGCTCTACTTCACATAAACTGTCTCGAAGTAACAACTATAAAACTGCATATTACCTGGGTGATCATTAGAGGAGCCACGGTATTGGTGTGGAAGTTTTCTATCATCTTCTCAGCGGTCACAGAATGAAAGTCAGCCACCACGTTGATGCCGGCGTTGTTGATCAGGCAGTTCAGACCCTCTTCCTGTACCAGCTGCTCCACCTCCTCTACACATTCCTCTATGCTCTCTTGACTCACTACGTCTACACAAGACACACAACACCACCACAAATAAATAAGGTCAAACTTAAACTAATCAGAGCCAAACAGAAAGATCATCAGTGACAAGTATTTCCAGGCCTCTGACACAATAGATCACTGAGTTGAAACTTGTAAAAAGCAATCTTCTTCCCACACGTCATATCAACTGGCACATCAGTTTGGGTTCAGGTGTGTATGGTATGGACAGATGGCAGTGGTGCAACCATCCACCTTCATCACCAGTTGTGAATTAAAAAGACACCTGGCATACTTTGTTGTCATTTGCATCTCGTTTTGGTCTTTTTTAACCCAGTCTCAGGTGTTTTGTATCTATGTACTGTTAATTTTCTCATGCAATCTTTTTTATGTATTTGCTATTGCTTTCATTTGACATTCTTTTGGCACCTTTAGTCCCTTTTTATAATTGTTAACCATTCTTTCTAATTTAAGCCACTATGTGTCACTTTTGGGTAACCTTGGGTAAACTGGGGTGCTCTTTGGTGTCACATTTGAGGAATGCAAACATTGTCCATTCGATGTTGCCAGTCTATTTTCTTTGCTTTTAATGGTTGTTTTGTAAAACATTGTGTTTGTTTTATATAAGTCCAACTTCTCTTTCTAACTGTCACTCCAACAAACAATATTCAGTTTTATACAATATATTTTATACATCAATAATCCACAAACCTGTCTTGTTTATTATACTTTGTGTTATGAATTGCATATTTTATTTCCTTACAAACACTCTGACTTACCCAGCGGTACTATGTGGATGTTCCGATGCTTCTGGGCCAGGTCCCGGAGATCCTACAGTTTAGAAAATACCAAAGCGCATTATTCATAACAGCGACGGCGCAATGGCGACCTCTGGTGGCACGTGGTGATGAGCGGCGTAACGTCCACGAAGTAGGTCGACGAAGGTTTAGATTGTTCTAGTTACGCATTTAAATCTGGAGGGTTCCAGAAACCTGTGCTAGAAATTAAACTATTTCAATGTCTTTGTTTACCTGGGCGCTGGCGGGGTTTCTAGCCGTGGCTATAATCTTGCCGGGAGAAAAACCTCCACCCGCCAGACTGTCGACTATCTGCAGCCCGAGACCCCGGCTGGCTCCGGTCACCAGCACAGAGCCGCAGTCTTTGAAATTCGCGAGTCCGTCCATCCCTGATATGTTTTGGATCTACGCTCGGTCTGGTGTGGGAGATTTCTGTTCAAATAATCTTCGTGGCGGTGTTTTGAATAATCTGTCGCAGCGGTTTTTACGCAGCTTTGCCGGTAGGTGGCAGGATTGCACCACCGAATCAAACCGATCATAGACGTGAACCAGACTATACCAGACTATAAAATACAGCCATCAAAAACTACATTTTCTTCTAAATGCAGTCCAAATAATGATGTTTTAGGCTTCACGCGAAACAATAATAAAAGAATAAATAAATTATAAATGTTTTAAACGGTAATGTGTTTGCTTTAAAAAAAAAACAACAACATTTTACCACAATTCACTTCGCACAAATCAGCCTCACACTCTTAAAATCCTGAAATCTTATAGGTTAATTGACATCTGGACGTGCTACTTGCACTGTTAAATTATCTTTGCAGGTACATCTTACTCTTTCTAGGTGGTCTTCTGATTTATCGGGCTAGAAATCTTAGATTTTGCAGTAAAAGTGTGTGGGGTCTTTTTTTCTCATGGTTAAAAAAGGTTTCAGGTGATTTAAAAGTGAGAATAAAAGCCAATATAGTGTCACAACGCTTATATGTAGACCACTATGTAAGACTGAGAGTGGTAAAAAAAATAAATAAATAAAGTGAATAGAATTTTAAACAGAAAATGCATGTAAAAAATACAACATAGTGTTCAATATGGGGTTGTATAAAGTGATCTCTACACATAGGAATGAAATCAGGTATTACAATCATATCTTCATTTTTCTGGTGAGTTTTGTTTTTTAATGGAAAACAAAATATTAGTAAATTACAATCAGCTGTCTTGGAGTGTGAGTCTGGAGTATGGTTGGTTTAGACTACTTCACTTAAATTTAAACGGAAATGGTATTGGACAAAAATAAAATAATTTTCTGTGCTGGAGTGCAATTAATTCATTCCAGTGTTTGAAATCACCAACTGCAAAAACTCTGATATTACACCCTTTCAATTTGAGCAGTATAAATCTGAAAAACCATGTAAAATAACGATGTTATCTGTGTTCTGCTGGTTTCATTTTTTTATGTTTGGCTGCCTTTGTATTTTTTGAGAGGGTTTGTGGTGAATCTTCTGAGGGCGAATCATGAGAGCATGCTTGACTTGCCTTGGGGTTATCTTCATGCAGATGACTTTCTGCTCATCCACAAGACCTATCAGTTAGCATTCATCACTGTACCAGATTGCCTGACATCATTTTGTTTTTTTTTTGAGCGTCTGCTTGTCTGTATGTACACGACTACATTTTTTTTTTAAGCATCATGTATGTCACCTTTTTTCTCATCATACTGACAGCTCTCCTGCTTAATACCCATGTCACTAATAAAATAATTTTGATGAGTGTGAGCTCTTAAGTGCATGACGTACAGCACCAAATCCCCCATGCAGCAATCAAGTTAGCAAATCATTTACTTTTAAACACTTTAAATGAATAATACTTTGTTAAAAGGGCTCTTTTACAGTTAAAGACAATGAAATTAAGCCGGGGAAAAACAGAACAGAAAACAGAACCCAACAGTCATACAGCATAAAGTTTAAGCACAAAGTTACCTTATGCAAAATAAAATTTGGCAGAAAAAATGATTTTAATCCTAAATGTTGACTAAAACAATAAAAGTAATGTTTGTTAATATGTTTGCTTTCACTTTTCCTCTCTCTCTGGTTACTTGGTTACAGGTTACTTGAAAAAATGAATAACTAATGTTAATCAAATCAAAGGATATTTAATCATCTAATCCATGTGATTTTGATTCATACATATTCCAGCTTTCATGAATACAAAAAGTATGATAAACAGAAAGGGGATCCACTGTTTGCATTCAGCTTTTAAACAATGAGGACAAGATGGAGGTGTAGAGATAAGGGCAGCGGCACAGCTGACGGAGCTTAAGCAGTCCCAGCACACAGATGGTTTCTCTGGCAGTCCCTGAATACAGATTTTCTTAAAGCCCCCAGTGCCTGGGAGCAGCTGATATCTCAGGTCTGCTCCAGGTCACTTCATTTGTAATTTGGCTGCTGCCTCCATGTACAGACACATTAGCTGGGCGCTGAGCAGACAGTGCAAATGATGAGCTGGTACACTATGTGATGAAGAGACGTGGTCGTGGGGCTGGAGAGAGTTAACGACCTTGGCTGGGTGTGGCACCGTCTGAACAGAAATACCTGGTGTCAGGTACAGGGGCAGACTGCCGTAGGTGTGCATGCGGGTCATGACGTTTACATTCTACCACTACTGCTGCTTAATACGTTTGCACTCAAAATACGCATTGCATGGATTGTAACCATGCTTTGTATTTTTCAGCTCAGTGAGAGGTTCTTTATGTGGTCATGATCAGCATTATTGGCTCTTCTAAATCCAGATAAACCCTATTCAGATCATCAGAATCCATCCACGCATGCATTTTCTATACTTTCTTAGTCATTGGAACCCAGTTGCTGTGAAATCA
The DNA here is from genome assembly GCA_014839995.1 of Xenentodon cancila. Lineage (NCBI taxonomy): Eukaryota > Metazoa > Chordata > Actinopteri > Beloniformes > Belonidae > Xenentodon > Xenentodon cancila. The sequence continues at coordinate 9,720,447 of CM026199.1, forward strand.
CAGTTCGCAGTCCTATGCTTCCACATGCTGAACATCTAAATACGTTCAAAAGAAGACTTGAACAGTCGTGAATTATCAAAAATTCTTGCCCAGACTAAGTTTTTTCCAAACATTATAAATATTTGCTTGCAGAATCTTTGGCAACAATGGCAGCCTCTAAACTTTGCTTGTAGAGGCTTGTATATAGAATGTATTTCCAAATACCAACCGTGTTTGCTTTAATCAGGATGAACGATTGAACTGAAATGAAGATCTATTATGGTCTGTTAAAATTAGTCACAACATGAGTTGTGAACTGGCATAGTACAAATGAATTGAACTGGCTTGAATTTTATTATCAGCACAGTAACTCAGAACAACAATAACCAGACTGTAATCCGTCTGTCAGGATCCCGGCGAATTGTAGTGGTTAATAGGCTTCTGGGTAATCAACACTAAAGAATTCTTTGGAGGATTTAAGGCCATTTTCTACTATTTCAGAAAAAGACAATATCCTAATAATTAATGTGTAGAACCTGCACCTGCCTCAGGAGCAAAGAGAAACAATCAGCTGATGATTCCCACACAGGTTGGTATTGAAAAATCGAATAAACTGAATATTTGTCAGGTGGCTCAAACTTGACAACCATCAACTGGAGATTTGAACAGGAAAGAGTGGCCTGGAAGACCTTCTCCTTCTAAGTGTGGACAAAACTGGATTTTTTCTGTATTGTCAGTGAAGACTAAAGTCCTTTAGTTAGCATTAAACAGAAAGAAGATGCAAGCACGGTTTTGGTTTGCTATCTTATTGTCTGGAGATTGTGTGTCGAGCACCTATTCCACACACAATCTCCAGACAATAAGATTCACTATGCCTCATCTTCACAAATTGTTGTCTACTCTTTAAATGGCTCCTCATCCAGTTCAAGATCACCCCCCGAATCCCATAATGTTCAAATTTTTAATTAAAATGTAATTTATTGTATCAAAACCTTTCTTCAGTTCTATGAATATTTCTTACTGTCTGTGATATCGGTAATTTCTTCAGTGAGGTCAGTTACGGCTAGTGATGTTGACCGGTTTGATCTAAATCCATATTGACTGTTGTTGAGTGGAGTGTGTTTGTCTATGAATTTTCCTAATTCAATTCAATTCAATTCAATTCAATTCAATTCAATTCAATTCAATTCAATTCAATTCAATTCAAGTTTATTTATATAGCATCTTTTACAACAAAAGTTGTCTCTAGGAGACCCAGAACATGACCCCAGAGCAATTATTACATAAACAACGGCAGGTAAAAACTCCCCTAGTGGGAGAAAAAAACTTAAGCCAAACAGTGGCAAGAAAAATTCCCCTTTAAGAGGGAAGAAACCCGGATCAGGACCTGGATCATAAGGAGGGACCCTCCTGCTGAAGACCAGCCAGGTAGAACAGGAAGTAAAAGTACTAATCTCTCATCTGTAATTTGTGAGGAGGTGATTGTTACCAGTTTTGTACATTGGTAAGATCTTTGCCATTTTCATTTTATTGGGAAATTGTTCCTTTCGGAATGATCAATTGCAAATATAAGTTAATGGTTTAGAGATACCCCAATTACCCTTTTTTAGTGTTTTAGTGTCAAGGTCATCACAGTCAGTGGATACTTTGTTTTTGCATTTATTAACAATATTAATAATTTATTTTTCTTGTATGGGGTTAAGATACTTTGAACTATACCATCAATACTGTTTAAATGAATTGCTGTTTCTGAGACAGGTATTTATTCTGCTAATTTTGGTCCAACATTTGCAAAATAACTATTGAATTTATTTACCACATCCTCCATCCATCCCATTTCAAAGTATGTTCCCTTTTCAATGTTGAACCACATTTCTGATATTACAATGTTGAAAGTCTGTCAAAGTTGTTGGAGGTACTGTTTGATATTGTGGAAATTGGCATACAGGCTTCTGCTATTGAAGTGGATTATTGACAGCTTATGTTCCGTTTTTATGCTGCAGTTAAAACTGATCATCGGTGTAACGGTGGCAGCTGTCCATGATACTTGTAAAATAGTTGTTTTCAGGATCAATGACATTTTCAATGTCTTAATGATGATAGTCTTTGTGCTGAAATATGGTCAGTTCAATCTCCTCAACATCAGTAATTCATAACCAGTTTTCCTGTTTAGGGTGTGCATCAATTGTGCTTGTTGTCATGGTAATATTTGTAGTTGGTGATTAAACATCTCTGGGTGACGACTGGTTGTCTGTTATACGCCACTGGGTGGTTTCGGTGTACGGGAACGGGGATGGATGATCAACTTGTCATAGCATCTGTGAAATCCTCATTGATGTATATTTTGGATCCGTTGAGTGTTTTTGGTGCGCTGCAGAATAGATGATCGGTCCTGTACCTCAGGGATCTGACGGCAATCGGCCTGGGTCTGTCTCCTCTTGGCTTCCCAGCCTTCTTAATCTCAATGTTTATCTTTTCAGCCAAAACCCTCTTCAGCTTTACCACCGTCTTAGTCCAGGTCTCGTTTGGTGATTCGGTATTTCCATCAATGACCAGATTATTTCTCCTGTATTGCTCCTCCAGGTATTCCACCTTGCTGTCTGTCACAAACTTTAAACACATGAACGATTTTTGCTTTAATGTCTTGCACTTCTCGTGACGACTCGTCCAGTCTAGCCTTTGTAGAGTACATAATGATTTTAACAAAGCCTTTATAATGATCTTGTTGTTGAAGCAAAGCCGTGAGCATCTCCTTCTGCTGGCTCAGTAACTCCTTCACCTGAGTGAGCGATACAAACTCTTCATCCGGTCTCATCACGGCCTCGGATCCTCTTTGAGGAACTATTTCTCAGGATTTTCATCAGATGTAATCCTCAAAGCGAAAATGAAAGTAGAATACTTTTATCAGCAAATGCTGACGTGATGAAGGGGTCATAACGTGACCAAAACACGTAACACAAACTATTAGGAGGGATTATTTGGATTTGATTTAACCTGTGGTAGATCACGCTCACTGATTCAACCAGGGACTCCTCTGTACACCAGAGTATCCAATAATCAAATGTGAGGGCATCTGACCGCTAAAACTTTAATTGTTGTTTATTTCAGGTTGTATTTATCTAATTTTCAGACCATGAGTAGATATTTGTCATTAAATTAAAACCTTAAATTTGAAAGACAGTGTTCTTTCTTTCTTTCTTTCTTTCTTTCTTTCTTTCTTTCTTTCTTTCTTTCTTTCTTTCTTTCTTTCTTTCTTTCTTTCTTTCTTTCTTTCTTTCTTTCTTTCTTTCTTTCTTTCTTTCTTTCTTTCTTTCACAAGTGTTATTCTCTCCTGTTCTGATTGTTTTCCTTCTCTCTGCTCAGAGTAGTGTATCTGGCTGCCTCTCCTTATTAAAATGTTTTATCACAACTGGAAAGATGCCTGATTTTAGTGTGTTTGCTAGAATCCCCTGTCGTGATTTTTTCCATTCTGGTCTACTGTAATGCACATTTATGAGTTTGTTTGTGTAGAAAAAATAAATGAGTGCCATCTTCCTGTCATGTGTAATCCTAGATGTGATGTAAGATCAACTCTGTTTACTGTCCGAAGGGTAATTGAGTTTGCAGTAGCAAGACAGAAAACAATGCGAAGCAGTAAAAAGTACATTATTGCTCCAAAACAAAAGAAGATCCAAAATTAAAAAAAAAAAAACTTGTTACGTCTCAATTTCCGTGTGCCGCTGAATTGTAAAAGCAGCTGTTCACAAAACAGGATTTAAAGGGCTAATTTCAAGCATTCAAGAATGTGTTTAGATAATATACAAATTAAAGTTATTCATTAAAATTGGAGCACCACATTTCACTTCTGATTGAAATGAAGTGCAGGACTAGCAGTAAGGTCATATACAATATTTTTTGCAATGATTGCTTCATGTAGATATAGTTACCAGCACCCTGATGCTTGTAGGCATGTAGAACAGGGATAACAATCATATTAATAGTAATAATAGATCTATTTCTTGCTAGTAAACACTATGACTAGTTTGGTGGACAGGGCATTGCCGGAGACAAAACAGCTTCCACTATAACCTGGGTGCAGCCTTAGCAGCCCTAAGTTAACTAATTTTGAATTTTTGAATTTGTCTGAGCATTTAAGTTTACTTAATTACTGGCACTGTGATGGATACTGAACGAAATGTATCCCGACGGATGCAGACTAGCTTTCACTCAGTGAAAGAATAGTTTAATCATTACCCTTATTACTTATCCAAGTCCTGATCAGATGGGTACGATAACCACCGCATGTTATGTTATACGTAGAACAATAAATGTTTTTTCTTTAACTTGCCTGATATGAAGTCACTGCTGCAGACACAAGCATTTTTTCAATAATTGCCTCTCTAGTCTTTATCACCATATTGCCTTTAACCGAAGTTGCTGTCTTTTTTGTTGATGGGAAAAGGCTGATATGCGATAGAATTTTAATTTGGAGCCATTAGTGATATTTCTACCTTTCTGGCAGGCAACAACACAACAAAACAACATATTAAAACTTGTATATAGCCTACTAGGCAGCTGTGAATATTCCTATTTTCATTCAGGTTTGCTCTGGTTTTCCTCAAGCTGGTTGTGTCACATCATTGTGACATAGGCCCAGAAAGGGTCTATCAACACACATTAGAGTTACTCTGTGAGCTCGGTCCATTGTTGGTGGAATGTGACATAGTGCTGTTAAGCAATATACAGTTGTTGTACCAGACAAATAACCCTATCCCAACCAGGACAGCAGTCCAAAGTAATCAAGTATTTCTTCAAATGAAACTGAAACTAATATTTTATCATCCCAAAAACTCCCTGATGTTGCTTTAAATTACTGCTTATGTTTTTGTGAGCTTTAATATCGTTCATACTGCTGAATCTGTTATGAGTATATGTAGCTGTACCTTGTCCTTTTGCTCTCGACCTAATTCATGGCTAAAGAATAGTTTATTAAAAATGTGTGTTAAGAATTGAGTCCCAGATGGTGACAGAAGGCAGCGCTTAACTAGACAGTGTTCAGGGATTGTGGATGCCACCCGGCTTCTGCGTCGCCATTACTTCAAACACTTCCTGGAAGCTGATGGTACAAGTCGGGAGAATAGAGCGAGCAAGGTTTGTGTACAACTTTAACGGCAGCCTGGATTGAAGGTGGCATCTTTTATAAATCCGCATATTTGAATGTCTGGTACATCACTGAAGCAGAAGGTTTTCAGTTTTCCTGGTTTTCAGTCTAACAATGTCTCCGTGTTTGGTTCTTCAGTAAAATGTTTAACTAGCAGCTCCTTTTTATATAATGTATATATCTAAGAAGTTATTCATCTCACACCAGGGCCCCCACTAACTGTCTTTTCAGCATGCTCGATCCCCCAACCCCCAACTCTAGAGTCTGATGACAACAGCTGAGTCATCTCTGTGCTTCCCCACCAACAAATAATTAAACATCTCACCCTGACAGAGAGTGAAGTCCTAGCTTTATATAAATTTGAGGGGGACAAATGCACTTTTATTAGCTTCATCACGGATGTGCAAAGCCAGCTGTAAGATGCAAGTGATAACGAAGTGCAAGAGGCCAAAATCTCATCAATTGATTGTTTATTACATGGGAAGTGATGAATTACTGAAAGGATGATTTATTTATTTTTTTTATCTAAGAGCAACTTCAGTTATGTGCAAGGTTCCCTGCGGCAAGGATGAATGAATGCAATGATTCGAAACATGATTTAATATTGTTATACATCGGCTTATAGATAATCTTCAGCATCCATAAATTTACACGTGAATAAAAGAAAAATAAATATGTGATTCCTTTTTATTCTATTGTAATGAAATGCATCCAAGGGCTGGATTACAATGAACATTGATGCAAAGCTTGTTAGAGCTATAGGTTCACTGGATGTTTATGGGTTTATTACACAATTAGCTGCATATATATGTGAGTCACTGAGCTGTAATTTCATCTGAGCTTTAGAACCCTCACTAAAGTATTTTCTTTTTTTCTTTAGAAGAGTCCTGTATTCATATATTTTAAATTTCCAAATTGCAAAAAGACATTTTTATGTTATCAGTAACAGGAGGCATATTAGCAAAACGAATTCCCTTTCATTAAATAAGACTTCTCATCTTTGCAAAATTCCTCTTCAGTGATCTGTACAGTCCTTGTTCTGTGCAGCTGTGTGTCACATAAAGATTTAAAGGCCTATTGATTAATTGATGTGGGTTTGCACCATCTCCTCTGGAAGATGGGGACTTGTGTGCTTGCTGTATAATTCAAGTTGCCTTAAAAGCATGTCAACTCAATTATAGGGGTTTTACTAGAAATATAATGTCCCATCCCACTATTTCAGGAGCAACATCTCCTCTCATCCTGGACCGAACTGGAAAGCTCAAAGGCTTCCATTGCACCACTGGAATCCAGCCAAATATAAAGACTGTCAGTTTGGGTTATTGTTAAATTTTACTTCCAGAGTTGTATTTCAGGCTTATGTAACATGTTTAGCATTTATATTTCTATTGACATTTATTGCAATGAACAGACTGCATGGCTTTCTTTTTGGGGTATGTTAAATTACATAATCTCCTCTTTACTCCCCTATAATTGGTCATTGTGAGAATGAAATCTGGCCACAGTTTTCACATTCCATATTAGAGATATTTGAATAACATATTTTGACCTGTTTGACCTTCATATCCCTGGTATTTGTTGTTTATATTTATTTCCCACCAACAAACCTATTTAGAATAATCTATTTCAAATCAAGTGTTAATTGCGTTCAATTTTAACTTTAAAGTCTAAAGTTATAATACGTTTAGGTTGATGAGATTTTCCTGACCTGCTGCAAAAAACAAGAGATGGCTTAAAGTTTAGACCATGCAGCAGGTCAGGAAAGTCTTAACAACCTAAAGTAAGACTCATTGATTTTGTTTAATTTCATGTTTTTGCAACTGCAAGAAAAACATCAAGCTGACAATGACACTATCTGAGTCATCATCTTGATTCCACAGCATGTTAAGCAATGCATTTAAATTTATAAAGCACTAAAAGCTGCAGTTGTTTGTAATTGGTTCACTAGCAGTGGCTGTTCTTACCAAGGTACTCGCTGATTTGCTGTTCTTGATGCCTTTTCTAACCTATATAAAACCAGTTAGAAGATGCTATGGAAATGATGCCACAAAAGACATCACATGACAATAAGTAATCATAAAAGATGACCCAACACTGCACAGCCCTGAAGCAGGAAATACAGCTAATAGCAGATCTGCAAAACTGACCAATTACCCAAATAAAATCACATTGAAACAACATCAAAGATGATTTTATCTTAAGATGTTTTATTAGTATTCTCAGTTGACACTATCAGCCGAAAACAAACTTTTACTATTGAAAACAAAAATCATACCATGGAAATGGTACACAGGAGTTTTAAAGGACCAATACAATTTCAGAGGAAGAAGTGGAAAAATCAACACCAGTTCAATCACAGATTATAAATGCAGTCAATCAAACACATCGGTCTGCAGTTTTGCTTGACAGTTTGAAAGAGCAAGGAGATCAAGAGGACACTGAAGCTGAGGTTGAGGATCAGAGATTATCATTTCTGTGGATTCGGGTATTGGGAAGTTTGGTCTGGATTTGCAAGTCAGGCACAGCATGGACAGTGTACTTTCATTGATTCAGAATTGTTCACATTGGGGGGCAGGTTTGGGAAATAAATGGGAGAGGGGATGTGCAGCACATGCACCTGGTATATGATGCCACTCAGCTAGAATTGGGTGTGGTCTCAGGAGAAGAGGACAAGGCAAGCTAAGAAAACAAATAGAAGCAAGACGATGGAGAAGTCACACAATTGGCTCTCTGCAGAGGACAATCTCCAGCTCACTCCGGTAGAGTTTTCCTCCATCGGACAGGCTCATGATGCTCTCCTTGTAGCCCATCAGGCTCTTTGCATCCATCTCCTGAGCAGAAGAAAAGGAGGTATGACTTAAGTCTTGAATCAAACAGTTTCATGATAATGATCACTGCTCTTTTAGTTGGCAATGTTTGTGGTTTTATTATATTCCTGTAGCATTACCATCCATTGGGAATATGAAAAGGTTTTTGTCCATGGAAACAAATACTGAAAAAGTACATTTAAGACAGGAAATGGGCAGGAGGTGGGGTGCAGCCTGAACAGGTCGTCACAAGGCCACATTGAGACAGACATCCATGTACACCCACACTCACTCCTACAGACAGTTCGCAACTACCAGTCAATCTAATTTATGTATTTCTGGATAGTGGGAAGAAGCTTGTTTACTGGAGAAAGCTAACACAGGCTTGGAAAAACCCCCACTTCTAATCATATCTGCAAACCACGTGGTCACTGGACCATGTTCTGGAGTCTTTAACAGGTCTGTATTTGATAGAAAGTGCATCTTCTCCTTCTCATAGCACTCCCTAGACATTAGCAAGGACTGAATTCTCTACGGTCTGTCCTACTGCATGAAAGATCAATGACAATACAACCTTATCTTAAAGACATCCTGGATAAAGTTTGGATCTTCTGATGGTATTGGTGAAGTTTCTAATCCGAGCTTTCAAAGCACCAAGAGGCAGAGAAGCCAAACTTATAAAACTGTCATTCATTCAGGGATAATATGTGTTAATGGGGTGCTAAAAATAGTTTTAAGCATACTATGAGGAAAAATTATGGTATGATGAATTGGGAATACTGCCAATATAGGTGCAGAGCCAGAGTAAGCACTGATATTCATAAAGAGAGCAAAGTCTTCTGAGTTCTGCATACAGCTTATCTTCCTCTCACCTTCTTGTTTGTCTGGTAAAGATCTCGTAGCAGAGCCTCCAACTCTTGCTCATCAATGTAGCCGTTACCATCCTGGAAAGAGTAAACAGAAACACCATAAACACGGTTTGAAAGGAACAGTGGGATTACCGGACTCATCCAGAGACAACACAACAGTCAGCAACTTGGAAAATGTTTTACTTTTACTCTTAGTCATCTTTTTTATTGAGAAAAAGTCTTCTGTACCATTTTAATATGATCAACCTGTACACCTTCAACCACTGTATTAACATTTTTGACATAATAGTATCAATTTTGTTAGATTGCAGTGTTTTCCAGGTTTAACAGAGCAAGCAATGACGTATTGGGGGCCTCAAAAAAACTCAACAATGACCTCAAAGTAAAGACACACCAAACTTGCCAAAACCTCTGAGGGCTGCTAAGAATCAGTCTGATCAGCAAGGACCCACTGCCACACTCTGGTGCCAGACACCAAAGCACACCCTCAGATGTCCCTTGTCCATATCTTGACAAGAAATATTTGTTTTAGTGGCATGAAGGGGACCCGTTATTTTATTTCCAGCTCTGCTGCACAACTTCATTCAGAATTTTATGGCAGCAGTCATAAACATTGGAGCCAAATTATTAAAAAAAAAAAGACTTTCCATTCACAATGCTGAGAAGAAGGTTAGCTCCAAAGTCATAAATCTCTTTGTAAATTAATGAGTTATGTCCCACAGTGGTATTTATAGAGTTTTAGGCCAGATGATAAGTCCAAGTCATTGGAAATTTGCCTTTGGCAAGTGGCTTAAGACCACGATCTGTTCATCTGGGCTCGCTCTCGAGATGATTTCAGAGCTGCGTGTCTTGCCAGTCTTATTATCTTTTACTTTGAAAGACGCTTGTTGATGTGTCTTAGATCCTATGAAAAAAAGGGTGAATTCTATTTATTTTCCCTTTAATGATCAGAGAGTTATAGAAAAGTGAAGTCACATTAGACATCAGCCATACTTTCCAAGCTGTGTGTCGTCTTGCATTTCAGACATTTCTAAGTCTTTGTACAGTTTGGGGCTGTGGCACTGTGAGCCATGTTAGTGCTCAGCTGACTGGCCAGACTTTGCCAATGCAGAATCTCTCAGCACCAGCGACAGCAGCTGCCTATGTTTCTGCTGCCGGGGCTGAGCTCATAACAAAATGATGAAGCCAATTACACACATAGATTTTAATGCTTTATTCACAGAGGGTGTCTACATGAATGGACTGCAGTGGCTCATGCATAATTGAACGTTCAACCCTGTCCTCGGCAAGTCACAGAGATCGTGCAAGCCTTCAGTTTGGCCCAAGACGTGAACATGCACGCAACCTTCCCAACACCCACTTCCAGATCCGTGCCAGACTGCTCTTTTGCAACTCTTTGCTCATAAGCCTTCTGCCAGGGGTTGTAAATTAAAACTCCCACAAAACAGAGAGCATACAAATCCTTTCATGTCATTTAAAATTAAAAAAAAATCTAAGAGTATGTAATTGAGTATGAAACTAATACACACCCACAAGTGCAGGAGAATCAATATTATTCATTATAAAACTGCCAAGAAAGTATTTGACGCTCCATGAATTAAAGACCTTAATGCATCAATTTGCAACAAGATATGATGTGATCTTAATCTAAGTCACAATAACAAACACAATGTGCTTATGATGCACAACAATTATCATTTTTTGTGCTTTTATTTATTATAAGCATTAAGGATCCACAGTGCTGGAGAGGAAAGTAGGTAAACCCCCACAGCTTACAGCTGCCCAATCTCATTTGGTAGCAGGTCCTGATCAGGTCTGCACAATGTTCAGGAGAGTTTTTTCTTTTACTGTACCTCTTTAAAATGCCTCGGTTCAAATTGATCCATAAGATGTCCAGTGGGAACTTGTCTCATTCTATATGGAGGTGACATCGGGCTCTGATTGGGCCACTCCAGAAGGCACATTTCCCTTCTTTCTTTAATTTCTGTGATGAATTTCATTCACTGCTGAGAGTCATTGCTCTGTTGCATTGCCCAACGTCTACTAAGCTTCAGCTGCCAGACAGCTATTGTCATATTATCTTATATGACATTTTGGCAATCTTGTGAATTCATTTCCAGAAGAAGTCAACATTTGTTTCACCAGCCTATGACATGTTTCCCAGGAATTACTTACATATATAAAGTCAAAAACAGAGATGTTCAGTAGTTCCTGCTTTGCCTCAATGATAAATCTTGTGCATTTGGAGTCATCTCAGCTGGGCGCCCACTTCTAGGAAGAGTAGCCACAGCTCTGAGCTGTCTCCATTTATAGAACATCCGTCTAACTGTTGACTGATGGATACTTGTGGACTGATGGATGAGATTACTTTGTATTCCTTTCTAGCCTCATGCAGACCAACAGCTCCTGATTGTTTGTCTTCAGACATCTTTTTTGGAAACACAGTTTACATCAGAAGATGCTTCTTAAGAACAGTAAACTTAAAATATTTGACGGTAGCCTATCAATGAAAGCTGCTCTGAAACATGCCCCCAAAATTATTTTATCATTTAGCTCCAGCAGTGCAAACTACTGACCCTAACTAGGTTGCTTTGAAGTAATTAGTCAGCAGGGTCACTTGGTTTGTTTAATGGGTACGTTCAATAGAAAAAAATTAGTTTTTTTTTGTGTGTGTGCTATCAACTTAAGCCTTTTTCCCCAAGAAAAAAAGAAAAATTAAAATGCCACCAAGAAGTAAAAAGAAAATACATTTTTAAAAATCCCATTGTTTTTTCTTCTTTCTTCTTAAAACAGCTAGGAGTGTGCAGAGAAACCATTCTGTAGGCAAAGATCGTTATATATATATATATATATATATATATATATATATATATATATATATATATATATATATATATATATATATATATATATATATATATATATATATATATATATATATATATATATATATATATATATATCCCAAAGATAGGGATGTTTTGGAAACTACCAATAAAAAATTTCATGCCTTCAGTTAAGGTGCAGCTAAACTAGCAGTAGAAAGTATAACGTTTTCCTCATTTCAAAGTTTTAAACACATTCAGGAGGAAATGAGAAAAGCTGTTTTTCTTCTTTTTTGAAACATGAAAGCAGGGCTAAGAAGCAGGCCATCTAGAGCACCGGAGGTGTGCCACATCAAACTGAATCCTTTATTTTCTCCTTAAACTGACTCAGCCTTCCTCCAACCACATAGATTATGACCCATCCCTCCGGCTCACAAAGCTCATAAACAAGAGAAATGATTTAGCAGATGTACTGTACACTTCAATTTCCTCTGTCTTGCATCCTATTGCTGTATTGTGGTCCCTTCCCACCAATTCACTGCTAATGTGGAAAATATGGACATTAAACGAACCACTGCTCAATCACCCTGAGCTGTTTACAAAGGGGCAGGTGTCCCAAGCCTAACTCATTTCCCTAGGCAGACAGGGAGTGCCCAATGTATTCAAACAACAACAAAAAAAAGAAAGCTGTGAATTTCCATATTCCTGATTTAACCTTAATAAATGGCACAGGATCATCCAAACTCTTCTACTTTTACTTTTACTTTCCCCTCCACAGCAGAGGCACTCCGATCAGATAAATTAGATCTGCATTCCCCACAGGTATCTAGGAAAATTAAAGCAGCGATTTCATTAACATTCAGCATTAATGTCCCCACGGTTGTGTTTTGTGTTAAGGAAAGTTACTGTTAACACTCTTATTAGAAATGAAGAAGAATTAAAATGTGACTGTCTGGCAGTGTCACAGATACAAGTTTACTGTGTCTGAGAATGCAAGGACAGAAAACCCCAGGAGCACCCAAGCGTTTCTGGACAATGGACGAAAGGAAGTACACTGACAACTGTAATCTCATGGAGAAAAGCAAATGAAAGCTGTGTGGTCTTAAGTGTGTGGAAGGTAGCTGACAAAAGTGTTCACCAACCTTGTCGTAGTATGTGAAGATGGAGTTGAACTGCTCAGAGGTCAGCTTGACACCCTGTAAACATGAAGTTTGGCTTCATTAACCATTATTACTCAATATCACATCAGTGACAGGCCTGTAATTATTGAGTCAGTGTCATTATTTGTGGACAAATGCCTACCTGGAATTTGAGAAGGAAGTTCTCCTGAACTGGGAGAAGCCTGTGGAAGAGAAGGATTTCATTAGCTGACACAGAAGTTGTTAAACAATTGAAATCCACTGACCGTGAAGGAGCATCAGGGGGAAATGTGTCTCAACATTTATAGTCTGAGTGAAGGCAGATAAAATAGCACATTACCTTGCCATCTCCGAGAGGCCCAACTTCCCATCTCCATTCAGATCAAACATCCTGAGCTGCAGAACAGAGATGAGATGAGACAGAAGAACAAAAAGTTAGTGAAAGGTTGTTTTTTTTGTTTGTTTTTTTTATTATGTATATGCAGTCAAAATGAAGGCAAATGTATATAGCTTCATTGACTGAACAATTTTAATAGGTTCACACAGTTATTGGTCCTCTTGTCCACTTTCTTTCTAATCTATTTGTTATCTGGACGTGTCCCCCACAAGTCTGCTGTGACTGGTCAGTTCCAGTCTGCATAAGCTCTGCATCTGCTCTATGTAAATATTATATCAGATGTTAGTTAGTAATCGCTTCAAAGTGCAAGATAAGCATATTTATTCATTTTTCAGGAACTCCTAAATAACATTTGGAATATCTGCTTTGTAACATGGTTGTGCTGCAGTGGTTCAAATCCTACCTAACAGACAGGAGTTCCTCCATTATGATAATTGACCTTTCCTAATCCTTAGCCCCTTTGACTTCTAGTGTGCCACAGTGATTAATTTTGGGCCCTGTCCTATTTTCATGCCATTAGTGTCAATAATTTTCCACTATAATGTCTCCCTTTCACATGCATGCAGAAGAGCTGCAAATCTATTTGCCAATCAAGCCTAGTTCATCAAATTTCCTGGAATTGAACTCTGGATGTCTCAAAACTTCCTTTTGCTTTTGGCAACCTCACAAAAGTCAAGCTGTTCTTAGGACCTTGTGACCTTGAGAAAGCCAGACATGAATTCATTAGTTCCCGATTATTGTAATGCCCTTTAACCAAACTTTACTGCGCTGTTTACAACAGAATGCTGCTGCTCGCCTGCTGACAAGTACGTGGAACTATGACCACATATCTCCTGTACTATATTCCTTACATTGCCTCTCTGTTGAATTCACTTGTTTGTTTTTAGTGGTATAAATGACCTTGCTACCTCGTATCTCTGCAATGTTTTAAATTTCCATCAACCCAGCAGAACTTTGTGTTCAGCAGTACCACATTTGTTAGAGATTTTCCACGGACAAGGGTGAGAAAGTGGGGTGATAGATCTTTTGTAATAGTTGGTCCTGAACTCTGGAACGCACTTACTTTTACTGGAATGTTTTTGTCAATCTAAGTCTCTATGTCTCTTATGATTATTTTTGTAGTCCATGTTTTTATTTCATTTTAATTGTGAAGCACTTTGGACAATTCTGGTTGTTTTAAAAGTGTATACGAATAAAGATTGATTGATTGGTTGATTAATTGATTGATTGATTGATTGATTGATTGATTGATTGATTGATTGATTGATTGATTGATTGATTGATTGATATTATAATATTTTGTAATTAACTGATCAAAGGTTTAACAGAAATGTTATATTCTACACAAAATTATCTTTCATATACAAAAACGTCAGACTTATCTGTTGTAACAGTGAGACAGATATGTCTGTCAGCAGTTAGCAAACACAGCCTACTGATCTTTTTTAATAGCAATTTTTTAAATAGCAATTGCTGATGAGAGTTTTTTATGATTATTAATATTACAGATCATCATCCCCCAACTTTCTAGGTAGCCAAATCAAAAAGATTGGATTGTTATTTGTGAGCCGAGTTGTAAAATTAAGTCAACTAACTTGTTCAGTCCTTTTTCTTCTTATTATTTAGTATTTCAGATACATTTGTCTCTGTTTCAGCAGCACATTTCCTAATATCGCTTACTATTTTCCTCAATGGGAACTTGATCATGTATAAATGCTTACAGTAAAGGCAAAAAAAAAAAGCAATGTTTTTTTTTGTTGTTTTTTTTTTCTTTGAGCATTGGGAAAAATGTCTCAAAAAATCTGGTCAACTCAGCTCCGGGGTTTCCGAGAAAAAGCAGATGTTACCACATCTGGGCTGTGGTCGGACATCCTGCAGGGCACGATGGGGTGCAAGCAGGCATCATACTGCCCTGCTGCCACCATTATGAAAGACCTCTGAGGTCCCGCAGACCTGATGGACATTAGACAAGTAACTTCCTTCAGGATCTTTAGGATTCACTTTGAAAGTGAATATTTATTTTTGGTAAAGTTCAGAAACTCTTCTTAGTTTGTCCAGCAGCGTGTATGGTTATACGTTGTGTGTCTAAGTGTGTGAAAGAAGCTTACGATAGTCTGTGTGTACTCCTGCAGCTTCTGCTCATCGTAGTGTCTGTTCGCCTTCTCCAGCAGGTCTGACAGAAAGCCCTGAAGACAGAAGCACACAGAGGCACATTAGAGAGCAAAGACGGGTGGATCTGACTGGTTTCCACCTTCATATTATGCAGAGGGGGTTAAAATACAATCCCTGTGATAAAAGGTCTGAAATAAAAGCTGGAACAAGAAGTATTCAAACTCGGAACTAGCACATGAAAATTAAATTACATGGATTTAAAGTTTAAAGAAAATAGACTAAAGAAAGAATTGAGCTACAGAAGGTAAAAACTGAAGATAGGGTGACAAAACTCTGAGATCAAGCAATGTTTTAAGACAAATATTTTTGTGTAAACAATTAAAAGCACTTGCACTGCACAGAAAATTAAGACCTGATTAAATTAAGGACATCTTATATCAAATGGATTATATGAATTTAGTCCAACTCAAGTCAATATTTTTTATCTGCTGAGAAATGTGTGGCAAGACACATCTGGTACTTGAGATTTCAATTTGCATTTTTCCAAAGTGTTCAGGAAGCTGCACATAACTGATAATAACTGATTTTTGGTCAGCTGGAAGAAACGTGATTTGGAAAACCACCCAAGCAGCCTGATGTGCAGAAGAGGTTTGGTCCCCAGTAGGAACTGGCTCTCCAGTGTGTAATATAACTTTTTTATGAGATATCACAAAATATTTCCCGGAGATATTGAAGCTACATATAAAGCTGTATATAAAAGGTATTAGAGCTTAATAACTGGACATCCTAGTGAATGTACACGAGATCAGATCGTACAATGCAACAGAGTTACATTTCAGACCACAGGGCTCAGTCAGTATGTTCAATGTCAGAATTTGTGAGAGTACAACTTAAAGAGATTAATCAAGTATGATTTATTCAAAAGGAGAAGTCATCTTCTTTCTTGAAGAGTATGGCATCTCCTTAGTTTGCGTTATCCCATTTCTATTTTGGAGAATTGACTTACATTTTTCTTCCTGTTAAGCTTTACTTTCCTTCGTTCTTTGTCAGATCATCACCTCACCTCCTTAAGGTGTTTAGTCCATCTTGCTTGCTGTATCTTTGGTTGTTTTGGAATTTCTTTGTTGATCTCTTGCCCTTCAGTACTTTTAATCTTTGTTCAGTCAGTGAGTGATGAAGGTTTTTTCTTTGTTTTTTCCTCTGACTGCTTTCAGTGGCCCTGCATTACTTCACCACACACTGTGACGAGTTTTCTCATGGTGGATACACACCATGATGCAAATGCAAGCTCGTTAACAGCTTTTCAGAAGATGATCTGTACCATCTGTGGCTATTAAAAGGTAAACCTTGTTTTTTCATATTGTCATTGGTAATAACGTCTAGCATATCTGTCAATTGATTTAATGGGTAATACTTAGTGGACCTTAACAGTTAAGTTGTTTTAGTTCATGTGTGTGGGCCAGATAAGGGTATATAGTTTCAGTCTGCACATAATAGCTTTTCTTCCTCAAGTATGATTTCCACTTGAGTTTGATTCAGTTCAGTTCAATTTCAGTTGTATTTACATAGCGTCTATTACTATACAAATTGTTTCTAGGAAGCAAGTAAAAAATACTCCTGTGGGGAAAAACCTTTAGGCCAAACAGGGGCAAGAAAACCTGACTTTGTTAAAGAAGAACAAAGAAGCTTTGACTGGCTGGATCGAGAATGTATGTTGGGAATGTTTCACACACAAAAGCATACGCATAACAATGTGATTGTGTCCGTTGTCCTCAATGTCTTTTCATATTTAAGAATAACTAATGGCTGAAATGGGAGAAGTTGTTTGATAATTTTGGGATGGATGGGCCTGAACGTTTATTCTCTGGCATTAAGACTACAAGAAATTGCCATCTTTTTGAACATATAACAGCTGTGCAATCATATTTTGATCACAATTTCACATAATGCAGATTTTTTTAAAAACAAAAACTTAGACACATACTGCTTTTCAGAGCTTTCAAATTGTTAGCAATTGGGCAATTTTGTCTATTATGAGAAATGAAATACCTAATACTAGTGTCTTCATTGATCTGCCAAAGATATGGTCATCATTCAGAAATTCCTGTTAAGGCTCTTCACGCTTTATTCAACTGGCAAATAAAGACAGCTATTGTGAATGTGAAACCATTTAGGGAGGACTGGACAACTTAAGGTAAACTAATGAGCAAAGAACAAAGATGTACTACCATAACAATTCATTTCAGAGCATCTAGATATGTAAAACATAGCTTTGTGGGATGCACACGACAGAAAACACCGGTTTCTACACATTTAAGCTTATAATATGCAACATTTAAAAAAAAAAAAAAAAGGGTTGGCATTATTCTTGAGGATTTAATTGCAAAAACATTTACTTCACCGGATGACACTGCCACCACTACAACAAGCCTCTGCATCCCAAAACTCTCTCCAGGTCATTCTAGTTACAGTTTACTCATAAAAGCATGGTGGTTGCAATGAATTTCCATATCAATCATTAAGAAGGTCGCTGCAATGTGTACAACTGTGGTAGAAAGGAGTAGTTGATCGTATTGATCAAATACTCCGTAGTACTGATACTTATATACAGAAACTGCAGCTGCAACTGCAGTGCAAAAGCTTTTGAAAGTGTTTTCTCATGTTTATTGGGTTGAAAAAGAGAAACCAGGCACTGCAATTAATGATCATTGTAAAACCATGAAGAACGGAAGCTTTATTACTCTTACTTACACTTGAATGACTGCCTCGGCTAGAGAATTCGATTAGTCTCAAAAGCAGTGGATGTGAAATGATGTACATGTAAGTGATACGACTAAAGAGTATCTGAGAGTATAAAACGATGTTTGTACACACACAAAAAAGCCTGTTCCTCTCTAAATTCAAAAAACCTCAATTTTAAATTTGAATTATGAGACAAGAATGTGTCCTATCATAATTTTTTCCCCTTTGTTTTTATTGGTGAAAAACAAAATAACATGCAGAAGAGGGATATAACATGAATAATTACAAAACTGCAGACAAAATGAAAGCATGATGATTACATTTGAATTGAATTAAAAGTAAAATCATTGATTACAGAAGCTTGGATAGTTACATCTTAGGGTTTGTAGTCTGTTATTGAACGTGTATGTTGATGTAAAAAAAAAACATGTGTGATGGGGGAGGTAAAGGAAAAGAAGACAAGATAAGAAATAAGTATGACAATGAAAGCCGTTGAATAAATGAAAATTATAGCTTATAGCGTTGTTTGTTAGTTTTCTGTCAAGAGGATGAAAATCATTTATGAAACTATTTCCACAGTGATTAATTTAAATGTGCTTTTAAGTTATGCAAGTTATTTATTTACCTTGAGCTCATTTGCTTCAATGTAGCCACTGCGGTCTGTATCATATCGTCGCCATGCCTAAAAGAAAGCAAAGAAATGGTTTCTCAGCACTGAGGCACACAAGAAAATAGAAAAAAAAAGTTTTTTTCCAGTGATTCCAGTGATCCCCAACTTCTCATTTCACATTTCTTTCTCGATCTGGACGAGACTGGCCTTTGCTTCCCTGGCTTCCATCTCATCTACCTTTGGTCTGGTCTCCTCAGCACTGGCGTCCACTTCCAACTCAGTGACCTGACTGGTAACATTTGCATGTAGCTCCTACCCAGTTCTGCATGCAGGACACTCATTACTTTTTCCATCTGAGTTTTTTGGAAGTTTACCAGTTGTTTCAGATTCCCAAGCTCATCTTTTAAAGCGTTTTTTTTTTTCCCTTGCGGTCCTTCTGCTTTTTATTGTCCAACTGAGCCTGTACGGAGACCTATGTAGCCTGTACTTTGTTGGTTTCTTCCTGTTCCTGAGCCAGCAGGCTTTCAGCTTTTGCTTTCTTTTTTTTTCACAGGTGATATCTGCTTGTATTCTTTATGAACATTCAAGGGTGAATCTTGACGTTATTTGTTGAGGAATTCACTTAGATGCTGTATCTCAGTCAGGGGGATGGAGTTTTGTTCTTCAAGGTCTGAGATCTTGAGTTTGTTGTCTACTTCCTAATGGGGTTCAAACTGTGAGATCATGGGCCAACTATTTTGTTTGAGATCAGCAGTCTCCTGATTATTAACTGTTTTGGCCTGCAGAATTGGATGGTTAGGTTGTTTTCGTGGACTAAACGTTCTGGAAAGTGTCTCTGCATATTTAGCTTTGGAGGCTTACTTATGTTCTTTACATTTACCAAAAATTTGAGTTTCTATATTTTTTTTCTGAGTTGACATGTTTGGATGGGCTCCGCCCAGAATCAGACAAGAAATTCTAATCTAAAAAAAATAATAAAATAAAATAAAACATTCTACATAATATACAGTTTTCAATTGAATGCTTCTGGTCCACATACAGGGTAACGAGAGTCAGAAACTGGACAGAGGCAGTGAAAGAAAGTCATTTTAATGAATGTTTTAATCTAGACTGTCCAAAGAAAGGCTCCTTATCAAAGATGAATGGCCTTCCTCTTTCTTCTCCTTCTCCTCCTCCTTCTCCTCCTCCTCTGGGCTCAGAGGAGAGGAGCTACAGTGCTGTTATCCATTATATATGGCTCTGAAAATAGAAAGTTCTGCTTCCTCATTCTAACATTTTAAAAACCTTTCTGCACACTACCCCCTCCCTGCACTCTTCAGCAAAGACTGATTAATCCCCTTCTCTTGTCTTACGCTCTGAAACTCTGGCCCCCAACTTCTCATCAACGTTTCATTTACAGTGTTTCTTTTTCTACTTTCTCTCATTTGTCTTTTGCACACCTCTCCACACCTTCACTCTCATTCTTGTTTCTCCTTGACTTTTGTTAACTTTCAGTGCAACATGACAGGGAGATCCTCTTCCTTATATGTAATTGGCTTCTAATTGGCCTTTGTTATTTCACTGTGGCACAGTCAAACATAAAGTTTGCCATTTTCCCCTCCTAGTATTCCCTAGAAGTATTTGGTGGAATCAATTCTTTCCTTTTTTGGTAGCTTCTTAAAGTCCTCGTCTTACTTCTCCGTTCATTTATTATTCAAAATTCACAGTAGCACTCAGACTTTGGACATTTTTTGACAAATGGTTTCTTAAAACTTCAACTCCACTCCTGTAGAGTGACAGAAACGAGTGGACTTTTCTGCCGGGCTTGGCAAGTGATTTAACCCTAACTGATGCAGTGGAGTAGTCTGTCATGCCTTAAACAAATCTGACATTACTAGTCTGCAGCAAGCAAACAGAAGGACCAACAGGATTCCTGAAACTACTAAAACTGTGTTAAGAACTGCCCAATATTTTAGTAAAACCTGAGGAGCTTCCAGGTTCAAGGAAGACATTTGCTTGAAGAAATGACTTGAAGGATCATGACTGGAGATCACTTAAACATTTGCTAATCAAAGAAAATCTGCAGGCAAACTGATGGTGTAATAGTTAAAGTGACAACATTTCCACACAGTGAGAAGAGATTTATGAAGAAAATTATTATTTGTGATGCTAAAAGAGGAAAAAAAAAGACTTCAATATTCTTAGGAGAATAAAAAATTGTACTTTGAAATAATAGAAAAAGGTCATCTGGTGTGATGTGGTCAGTTTTATTCTGTTTCAGAGTGATGGATGCATCAGTGTAAGAAGAGTGTTGCATCCATCATGCTGAGTGCCTGCTGTTCGAGCCTGCGAAGGCAATTGCCCTAGTTGGTCAGATTAAGTTCAACTAGAAGAAATGAGGTCAGTTGACTATCTGAATACAACGATTGACCACCCAGCCAGCATTCATCATTGAGTCCATGTGGGCTAAAAGTGGACTTCAAATCTGGGTCCTTAGTGGGTTTGTCTGCAGATTCCATGTCTGTGTTTGTCCATATGAACTATGAATGTGATCTACCTGGTTTTTATAGGTGGGGCTCAACTTTCTATGTTACCAGAAACTGACAGAACCTACACATTCCCGGCTAGTAGGAGTGGCAATGCAGCAGGATCAGATGGTGTATTTTAGTGCGAGTGTTTCCACAGTAGTGGGCCTGATTAGAGGTTTTGTTCTTTTAAGTCTTCCAGAAATCTCTCTTTCCATGTGTGCTCCAGTGAGCAGCTTGTTTGACTTCCCCTTTCGTCTGTCCCTGTTCACCAAGTCTAAGAGGAGCATGGCTGACCTCCTCGGGCAGGGACAGATGCATGTGGTGGGTTGATCCGTACTTGGAGTTTAGAGGAGCAGTCTGCATAAGCAAATTCTGTATTTGTGAGCAAAAATTATTTAGAAAAAAACAAAAAAATCTTTCTAAACTTCCATTCACTGCTGAATTAATTGCAGATCTTTAAACCATTTAGAAGGCCTAAAAACTGTGTATATTAATTTCAAACTGTTGAAAGTCAGAAAAAAAACATATTATGGGACCTTAAACGCATTTACACTAAAACTTAACACAGTCTCTCCTGTCTTCAGTTGCTTGACACTTCCCAGCATCTATTTGCACAAGGCCAACTATCCCATTTCTGCTCATGATGGATCTATGGTCACCTGATATTTAGTACGGTACAACTTACAGCTCACATACTTAAAAAAAGAGTTGACAGCTTTTCTTTTTTCACGTCCCAACAGCAGACATGTGCAGCCATGTGCAATTGAAGGCGGCAGTCTGCATCTTTTTATTTCAGACTATTCCACTTCATGTCACTAATTGGTACATCTTCCACCGTCCACAGGGAATTAATCCATACAATTAGCTGCTGGGTAGGAGCTAGAATATGCAGGCTGTCAACAGCTGACTGACTCTGGTCTGTGATGTGTGGCTGTTTTCAGCAAGTCTGTTCTGGTTCATGACAATTTATAATGAACTTAGTGTTCATTATAAATTGTCATGAATCAGGCAACAAGGACCTTTTGGACAGAACTATGCAGGTTCTGTCCAAAAAGTCCCAAAGTGCTTCAAAGAACTGGCAGAGATGATCACGAGAAGCTGCTGCTTTGCATTAAAAAGATACTTATTTGTCCATCAATATATATTTAAAAAGAAAACTGTCTTACCGCCATGAACTCAGCACTGGAGCTGACAAACTGCCTGAAGCAGAGTAAGAAGTTCTCCTCAGTTGGTAGAATCTGGGCCAGCTGGAGGAAGAAGTGACAGGACTGGTGAGAACAAGATGCTGTAGTTGATGTGGTGGGAGAGGAGAGATGCACGGTAAGGAGCTTTTTGTCTGCAAAGCCTAAAAATGGCTCCCTCTTATTCACATCTCAGTTGTCCATTACCTCTGAGACCAAGCCTAAGATGGAAATATTTATTCAAAAATCACTCTTTGTTCATCCATGCTATTGAACCTTAAACTAATTTTCCAAGCCAGCTGTGATTTATTGACACCAAAGACACTCTTTCTCACAACTCTTTTTCAGATATCAGTCTGAGTGGAAAAATCTACGAAACTCTCCCACTGATGCCTCAGACAGACCATCACCAAGATCAATCATGTCTGAAGCCTCTCGTATTGTATTTTTGACTCTGCAAACGATCTAAGCTTACATTTCAATATTTTCTCATGATCAACAAAGTGAAGAAAGTCTTTTTGTTTCGTTGTTTGTTGTTCTCCACTACTATTTGTTGAACATTTTATAAAATAGCTTTGACTGTACTAGCCTTGCATTTCAGGTTTTATTTGTATTTTATATTTTTGTTTTTTACTATTATTATTAAAATACAGGACATACGTCCTAAACCTGTAAAGAGTCCAGAACATTTTTACGGACCAAAAAAAAAAAAATCTTTAATGACAGGCAACAAATGATCTGTTTGAACCAGTTATTATCGGACACTGACAGCTAAACGCACATTGTGGGAGGTCCCACACAGACCCCCACCATTTCCAGTGGGTTCTTTGAAGTAAATTTTAATTATGGTTGGAGGCATTAAACGCAAGTAAAAGATGACATTTTCAACATTTAGAAAGCCATTAAGATTTATGTATCTTTCCAATAGGATTAAACATGAAAAACATATATCTGTAGTTTGAACTGTACTAATCCATTTTCAGTTTTGAATGTTGATATGAATTATCTAAATAATGTAAGATGTTGTAGTCAGAAAAGTCATTGCATGAGAGGACGTTATTGCAGGTGTAACCTGCTTCTATCCGTCACAGCCATGGACACGTCAGAATGAAGCCATGAAAATACTAATGTGACTAAAATGCAGTCACTGCAACAGACGGATGCGTTCGCTGCTGTTAAGGATTCCTCATCTGAAAAGGACTTCTGGTTTAGCAGAGGCTTAAAGTGAACACATTTGAGGTCTTTATGTTTAACCAGGCTTACTTGCTGTTGTTTATGTTTCATGGATATAAAAATACATAAAAAGTCAAGAATGTTTTCTTTACGATATTTTACTGTTTCCATTATTTACGCTTATATTAATGGTTCCAGTTACACCTATGAAACTGGCATCTTCTGATCAAACTCTAGGCATGAATGAAAACAAGAAGAGACAACAGAGTTCTGAGATCCTTCATACACTTACCTCTGACATCTCAATGCGTCCGTCTTTGTTCTTGTCAAACTTCTGCATGAATTCCTTCATCTTTTCTCTGAATGTTGGGTTTGTAGGATCCTATGAATCATTTGTAGTGATAAGTGAAACTGGACTGGTCAGTATGGATTTATAATTAATAACTTTCCCTAAACTCACCACCCCTGCTCCTCTCCGGGCAACCTCCAACTCCCTGAAGAAGTTCTCCAGCTCCTTTCCCTCAATGTAGCCATTACCTGTGGGACAGTCAGACCACACCTGCAGGTTATTACATCCAAGAGATGGTTTCCAGTGCTGCTGATTATGAAGAATATCACAACTATATTTGTTCTTACGATCTATTAATTAAATTCTCAAACAACCTTTTAATTATCCGTTATCCAAATATGAATTCAATCATGTTTCTTGAGTTCCAGTAGAGACAGATTTATGTTTTGGAGATATCAAATTTATTTTCTTGTTCTCTTATCATGTTTTGTCTTATTCTTGGTATTTTGTTGCCCTGACAGCACCCAGTCAGAGGACAAATGACTGTGCCTATTTCACCTAGGTAGTGTGCAAACCTGTGCCAATATTCAATCATGAAGCTTGCTGAATAACTGGACAGATGGCTCCAAACGATGTAACTCGCTGCTTCAATAAAGCCCTGGAAGGCAGAGCTGCCTCATTAAACTCTAACAAAGATTATTATGCCATCCACTTCCACTCCTCTCCCTCTTACTCACCACCTTTCTCTGCCATTTCTGATTTAACACCTTTCCTTTATCCAACCGACATCTTAGCTTTCTTTGTTCTGTCTATGGAAATGTATGTTTGCACACACACATGCACTTCTTGGTGACGCTATCAAAACTTATGAATAAAATCTCTGCTATTTTAATAAGTGGGTCAGCAAGAAGCTTCTCTGGAATCAGGCATTCCTCCTGTGGGTCTTATTGACATTTAGTATTCTGGTGGGAAAGAGCCTGCTTGATGATTAAACGAAGTAAGATATGATGGTGAATTAAATATAACGACAATACAAATAAAATTATGAAAAGATTACTCTGAGACACTGTCATATAATCAATATGTGCAGCAATGGATCTATACACCCATTTTTTGCGCAAGGGAGCATCTGTTGGTCATTGCAGTGTGCTTACTCTAAACTACTTCTTGTTGCAAGCAGATGTTTGAACTGTAAGCAAACAATTCTTGTTGGAAGTGTGCATATTGCACTTACGTATCCTGAATTCATGCAGTAAACAGACTTGCAGCTGATTGTTGTTTGTTTTAAGAGAAAATTACTACTTTTAAGTACTGTACTCCTACCGACTTAATGTCATTTACTTTTTGCATAAGCAGTTCAAGCACACGCCAGCCACCAAGACAAAACATTCACAAAACCCGTTTTAGACCTGCTTTGGGCTTCTGCATCCCGACAATCTGGTTTTGATGCTAAAATTCAGCCCCACCAAAGTAAAACGTACAAAGTGGGTAGATGTGCCTACTGAGTAAATGTGTCATACTCATATTATGTACTTAGTTTTCAAAATAAAGTCTTTTATTTTCAAATATTTTGCACACGCTGCTGGGTCAGTTAAAGACAGATTTTACTCAATGTTTCAAGTTTCCATTTGCAGGTCAATGAAAAATAATTGACAGCAAATGCTCTATAATTAGCAAGAGGAACAGCAGCTGTCTCTTTTTTCTGCTTTGAAGGAGGTGAATTGAAACTTGATGGAAAAGATGAGAGAAGCATAGAACAGAGGCACTGCATGGCGACGCAATCCAGATGAGATTTGCTCCTGGGCCAACACGGGAATATGGTTTCATCGTCTCTGGGTGCGTTGCCTCCTGAGTATTTTTATCTGCAACTCAGAAATGTTTACTCAATCTAAGAAAACAAATTAGATCTCCGTTCTTTTCATCGAGGCAAGAGACACTCCTAGTCAGGAGAGCAGAAATTAAGTGCTGTAGCCAAATCAGTGCTTCCTCACCGATAGGATTTGCCTTACAAAGTGAGTCATTGCAAAGCACAAAATGCAAATCAGCAAAATACCAAAACACCTGTGTGGTGGCTGTAATGCTCGTGTATTGTAAACAGGCCAGTAAACATCAACAACAGATTTGACCACTTTCTCTGTCCACTGACTTCTGTGGACGAGCTCAGTTGCTGAGCCTCACCGCCTCACCCAACATTCTCATCCCACCTTGATTTCCCTGTGGAAAACTCTTCAGCTTGTGTGCGGGTGTCAAAACAGATTCTACTGACAATGAATTCCCAGGTGGCTGTGTGCAAACAAATAGGTGCAACACATTCAGCTTGACTGCAGGTGTGTTTTGGACACTCAATGGAGACTCGAGGGAGTCTTAGCAAGCAAGACTGAGAATTCAGAATCACATATACACATACACATATACCACAGTCAGAGATGTATAAAAAAAAAACATTAATGACTTTACCATGTTTCACAAATGGGTGCAGTCCAATCTAACTTCTCTACCTTCAGATGGACCTGCGCTGACTTTTTAGTGTCTCTATTAGCCTGAGAGATGCAGAAGTGTCTATACACTTTATATGAAATAAAAACAGGCTTAACTAAGACTACAGGAACAGCATGGATTTTGCAGGTATAAAAAGATAACTTGCCATACAGACACATGCACATATTTGTAGAACATGATAAAATGACTCCGTTGATAAATCGGACAAGAAAAGGATTGAAATTTGCTGATGATAATTAATAAATAATAAAAATAAACAGCAGAGTTGCCGTTTCCAGACGCCTTATGACATTAAATCATCTTAAGCAAAACAATCTGTAGTCTATCTAAGGCACAATCACGAGCAAACTACTCTAAGTGATGAAACTTAAATTCGCCTCTTCCCGCACATCCCGCAGAAAACAACAATTTAACATGAAAAACTGATGGCAGACAAATGAATCCAAATAAAGCACAAAACAAATGTGATCAAATATTTAAAACGATACTGAAATTCAGTATGTATATAACATTGTACTAAGTGAAACCTAAAGAAGTACTTCGTGTTCCTTTACAGGACTTCTGCAGGAGCGCTTGTGTGCGCGCGCTGCGGCGCGCGTTGCCGAAGAAATTATCAGCTGAACTCCGCTTAAATCATTGTTTCTGTAATGATTCACACAACTAATTCACCATGTAGGAAAACCATCCACAGTTTTGATAAACTATCTTTAAAAAAATATTCTAACTTGTCAAAATATACATAAAAACGTAATTTGAAACCGTTGATAAATTCAGACCTTGAACGTTTAGAATATTAAAATGTCCCTTTTGGACACATAATCCCTCAATAAAGTCCACTTATCCAAAAGAAACCGCTGAGTTTGAGTAACTTTTCAGATATTATTACAAGTAGCAAACATTTTCCTGTATTTTTCGTGCACCAAAGAGTTTATTTTAAAACTCTACCTGAAATTAAAAGATGCATTTCAACTTTTCTCTTTCAAACTTTCGTAAATCATATCCATCCCTCCTCCTTCAGTCCGAGGCATTAAAACGCCGTAATATCAACCAGAGTAAGATTTCAGGTGATTTCAATTTGAATCAACTTAATAAATTAAATTACGAAATAAAGAGAAATATCTCCTACCGTCTACATCGAAATGTTTCCAAATATCGAGGAACTGGGACGCGGTGACCTCGGCCAGGTGCAGGTGAGGAGGCTGCTGTGCTTTGTTTGCCATGATGATGGTCTCGACGGATGCTGCTGCAGGTCAGACGCCAGAACAAAAATCCGCGACTAACTTTTTAGTGTCTCTCGCTCAACACACCCAACACTATGGCCCCGGCGAGCCGCCCGCCGCTTTTTAACGCCGGCGCGGCAGCGGCAGCACCGCTGCGCCGCCGCTGGGGGCGCGCACACACTGACAGCATCCTGAGTCAGCGTTCTAGTGTGTGTGCGCGTGTGTTGCCAAGCTTGATGAAGTTGTGTGATAGGACGTGCTGGGCACTGCAGTAGACAAACTAATGCGTGTGTGTGTGTGTGTGTGTGTGTGTGTGTGTGTGTGTGTGTGTGTGTGTGTGTGTGTGTGTGTGTGTGTGTGTGCGCGTGTGTTGGGGGGTGGGGGTGAAGGGTGCAAGATGCAGATGGATCAACTGTTGTTGCATCATTCGTCTTCACAGCAGATTTCCTGTGCAGGCTTCGTGTTTACAGTGCATGTGAATGCACACAAGTTCCGGTATTGTGTGCACGTGAAAAATGGCCTGTGTGTGTGTTTGTGCACACCTTCCTTTTTCTTTAAACAAAATCTGTCTTTATAAGCTCCCTGAGCTGTGTGTGTGTGTTTGAGGCATTTCAGACTTAATTAGAGCTCACACACTAATCACATTTCCTACACAGCCTTTAGCCAGCAGTGATTAGCCCACATAACAAATGTAAATCATGAAAAAAAAAAAGGAGATGAGGGTTGAGGTTTCATTAATGGGCAGTCTAGTGTGTAAAAGGGCAGGCAAAGACACAGATTCATGCTCACATATATTTCTTTAACCCATTTACTCTGAAAGGTGATAATATTCAAGATGAAATAATAATGCTGTAATGAGATGGAGGGCAAGATTGCCTTGAAGCCCTGCTGCTTGATGAGATCAGCAAACAGACCAAAGAAATAATATTTTCCAGTGGACCTGCGTGAGGAGGAGAACTGGGTGTGTTTAAGCCCTCCAGATTGATTTTGATGGACATTTTGACTGACATTTTAACTAACCAGTTACAAGTTAAACAAAGAACATTAACAACAGTGCTAATGCCATGAAACAACATCAAAACAAAGGTCCTGTTTTTAATAATCATTTAATTTATTAAAGACATTTAGCTTTTTCTTGATTAAATACGTCAGACAGAAAACTGCTGAGGATTGTGGTTCCATGCAAAAAGCTGTGACAGAGCAACCATAAAAACCATTGTTTATATTTTTTTGGTCATTTGGGGAACGCATGCAATCTGCAAATACTGTATAGTACTGGTATATTATATTATAATATTAAACATGGTTAGTGTCTGAAGTGAAGGCCATGCAGATATTAACATGGGTTATACATAACTTAACAGCGAGAAATTAAACTGAAATGAACATTTGACATTGAAAATGAAACTGACGGTGACAGGAAAACAATGTATAAATATCTGTGAGATACCGAAGAGAGCGCACGTTCTGTGTTTCCGGAAAACAGAACGACACCCCCAGAAATAGAAGCTGGGGATGTCGTCTCCTGAATCTCCTGAAACTATTCTGCTCTGGTTGTAAACTCCTGCTGTCTGAGCGGGCTCCACCAACTATTCAACTGTTTGGGTCGACTGAAATTCAAAAAATCCTCTCATTGCATGCAAACTTAGTGTACATCCCTGAGTGAAGTCATCTGTAATTTTTTTTATTTTCTTTCATGAAAGCAAACCTACTTTTATGGGGTCTGGCATAGGTATATAACTGAACTATTGTGGACAAAGTCCCATATAAACCACACTAGGAACAAATATGGTTCATTTTGTGTGGAGAATATAGTTGTTGAAGCAATAAAAGAAATATAGCAGAAAGACTGGAGGTAGATGGATGAGCCACTTCAAATATCCTATGTGTAATCCACATTTGTGTGGTTTCTCACAATGTAAGGTCAAACAAAAATCGGTAAACAATTTTCCAAACAAAAGCTTTTCATTTTTGGGGGCTTATTAACATAACTTCTGATTCAGAAGAACCAACAATGTAGGTCAATGTGGTGAAAAAATGTAAATGAGCAAAGCAACCTGTTACATTGTGAGCAGCAAATATTGGAGTTTTATTTTATCTTCAGCATGAGGAGTGACCTTGTTTTAGCCTTTATGCTAAACTAGATTATTGTAAAGTGAGTACAAAAGTATTCGCTCACCTGCCTTGACTCGCATATGAACTTAAGTGACATCCTATTCTTAAACTATAGGGTTCAATATGACGCTCACCCTTTGCAGCTATAACAGCTTCAACTCTGGGAAGGCTGTGCACAAAGTTTCCACACCATAATCCCACCTCCACCAAACTTTACATTTGGCACAATACAGTCAGATAAGTACTGTTGTCCTTGCAACCACCAAACCCAGACTCGTCCATCAGATTTCCAGGTGGAGAAGTACGATTCCTCACTTCAGAGAACACGTCTCCACTGCTCTAGAGTCCAGTGGCGGCATGCTTTACACCACTGCAACACTCTGCATTGCACTTGGTGACGTATGTCTTGGATGCAGCTGCTCGGCCATGGAAACCCATTCCATGAAGCTCTCTGTGCACTTTTCTGGAGCTAATCTGAGGGCCACATGTGCTTTGGAGGTCTGTAGTGGTTGACCCTGCAGAGAGTTGACGACCCCTTCCCAATATGCACCTCAGTTTCTGCTGACCCCGCTCCGTCAGTTTACGTGGCCAACAGTTTGTGGCTGAGTTGCTGTCATTCCCAAACACTTCCATGTTTTTATAATACAGCTGACAGTTGACTCTGGAATATTTAGGACCCAGGAAATTTCCCGACTGGATTTGTTGCACAGGTGGCTTCCTATCACAGTTCTACGCTGGAATTCACTGAGCTCCTGAGAGCGGCCCGTTCTTTCACAAATAGTTGTAAAAACAGTCTGGATGTCTAGGTGCTTGATTTTATACACCTGTGGCCATGGAAGTGATTGAAACACCTGATTCTGATTATTTGGATGGGTGAGCGAATATGTTTGGCAATATAGTGTATTGTCAACTGTGGTGAACAATTCCTTCCCATGGGTTATTAAATTAAGCTGATAGTTATTGAAACTGAGATTTCTGCCTGTAATGTGTTTCGGAGTGATGCTTTTTGTGTTAACAAGTATGTAATGTTACATTTGGTGCCTTTATACTGAACAACAACATGACAGTTTTTGTTGACAGATCGTTAATGTACTTTGGTGCAATAAATCAAGACTTGTGTCCCAGTTAAAGCTGTTGTCAAATAATTGAAATGATCTGGAACAAACAGGTTGGCACCATCATCCCAGGTGATGCATTGTTGTGACCAAAGAAGGGCAGTAATTTCCAGCTCCACACTACGTGCTGATATGGTGACATGCCGCTGACAGCCGCCTGGCTGTGGAGGTAGTGTGTGAAAGTCAGCAAAGACGCTCCTTCACTAAAGCTGTTCCCTGTGCTTGTGAGAGTGTCAGAGCGGCAGTGCGCTGTCTCACAGCCAGCATGCATGTTTGTGTGTGAGTTTAAGAAAAAGACATATCAAAGTCTTCACAGGCACATTCACAAAAGTCCCTCAAAAAGGATTGTAGTGTGACTAAACCTTTTACCGTATGTCTCAGTCCCTGAAATAGTCCCTAAAAACATGAAATAAAGGCCATTTGATGGATTAAACCTCACAAGTTTATAGTACTACTAAACGTTGTCCTGGTGCATACTAACATGCACAAGGGTGTCTTGAATATGTTGTAGAACCACAGATTTGTAGCATCAGGTCAGAATGGGTTAAGACTGTAAATTCAGCTGAGCTGTCCCACTCTATTTCCTCACTTCTCTTTGCACCCTATAATAATCAATACCAGGCTCTATAGGCTCAGTTGGCATGGCGACAATAGATAGATCAACATTAAATCATAATTGTGGTCTGTCACCAGCCTGTGGGAGCTGGTGTTTGAAAAACTGAACAAAATAACAACAAAAAAAACTTGCTTTCTGATTCTCCTGCCTGTGTGAAAACATCCTGTTTTCCACTTTGAATCCTACTGTTTATGCATATCTTTATTATTTTTTCTGTGAAGTCATAAGGCCTCTTTGTGAATTTGTGTTAATACAACTTTTTTTAAACATGTGTTTGTATTGTCGGGCTGCCTGCTACATTTGTATTAATATTTCAGCTCGGCAGTAGGCTGCACCTCTACGTACCATATTTGGATGAATTATGTAGGAGAGCAGCGTCAGGCACGGAGCAGCTACTTTGTCTCAATCTCACAGCTACCTCCTCTGTTTAAGGATAAACGTACAGCGAAGAAATGAGAAGGAGTAAAGCTGGAGACATGGCAAGAGTGTGCGGATGTGCTGATGAAGTGTGTGTTTTCTTGGCAGGAGACTGTTTGCTTTTATCTCCCTATTTGCTGATTCTCATTATCTCTGAAAGTGAAAAAAAAAGGGACTTTTCACCTTGAACGCAAATTCTACATCAACGGATGTTTGCAGACTCATTCATGCACACGCACACTCAAACGTGCATGCCCGTCCACACCAGAAAACACCAAGGTCCAGATGTCATCAGCAAACTTTTTTTTTAAATTTTACATTAGTAAAATTTTGTGTGAAAACTAATTGCTTTATTATTTGCTTGAGTTTACATACAAACCAGCTCTTGTTTAGCCAAATACAGTACAAACATGAGGAAGACCAGACAACAGCAGGCTAAAACATCCATTTATGTACTAAAAATAGCACCTATGTTAGTTGTACATGAGTATTATGAAAACTAATTTAGCCTTTTTTAAATAAAAAAAAACGAGCACACTCGTTTTTGAGTGGGATTCCCCTTTAAGACTCCCATTAGCATCTAGAGTGATACAAATCTTCTAGGAGGTGGACTGCTGATGTTGGATTTCTCTGGCTTTTCCAGCTGTAATGAATGAAGCAGTCAAGAGAAGCTGGCAAGTGGTTCCAGATTAGCAGAGAGCAGATTGAAAACTGCAGGTCCAGGTATGGCAAGCCTTCCTGGTATGACAGTACTGTGGTCTCGTAGGGCCCACCTAAAACCATACCAGATATTTGACCTTGTCTGCAACGATGAGAAAATCTAAGCGATGGACAGTCTTCTATAAATGGGGTTAAAAGTTTTGCTGAGTCTTCATTTACAAGAGCAGCGTCTTAATCATGAAAAGATTCATGTGTTCATTAACATCATTAGCACATAGTGGTCGTGTGATATTCAAGTCTTCATAGATATATTAATTAAAATTTTAAAAACGCATAGGCATGCAGATTTTACCCATCAAAGAATGTTTTTGTATGCTAAATGCACTACAGAGATCACTTCAGCCATCCTGCAGCATGTTTGCCCCCCTAAAAAATGAATACTGGTGGTTGTGCAATAGTCACACGGGTATTCCTTTTAATGTCATCACAAAGTTTTTGCTTTCACCACATTTGCTTCTCAATTCTGGATTCCAGATATTTAAGACATGGAGCACCTGAAAAAGTAAATTTCCTTTTAGCTGCCCTGTGGGAGCTTGACTTTACTCGTCACAGCTCCGCAGTGAGGTAGGGGTGTCTTGGAGGGCATGATCAGACGCTCAGTGGGGTACGTTAAAAAGATGGACTGTCCTAAGACATGAGTTTATTTTTATTGGGTACTACGACTCTAAAGCTTTTCTCTGTTTTTTTAAATATGGACATTACTAAGTTCAAGAAGTCTTTAATGTAGTGATGACGATGCTTCAAAAAGCTTCAGTTCACAAACCAAAGGGCGATGTCATAGTGGCTATGTCCACTTCTAACCTCTCCGCAGTCAACGCTGCGGTGTCAAATTCAAAATGCTCCTCAAACCTTTGACATATAAACAATGCGTGTTTTGTCAGGAGTTCATAACACACCAGTTCGAGTTAAGGAAATATCAAATGCCAACAGGAAACAAGACAATGTCTTTTTGGAGTGACACGTGACAAGGTCCTCACTGTGCTGCTGGAAGGGGAAGATGTTGAGAGGATCCATGAATAATAAGTTTTCACTTCTTTGTTTGCCCTGTTTTTCATACTATCTGGTAGTAGTGAGTTAAATGTGATTGAAACCTTTTGTCCACATTAGTCCGTTTTAATTTTAAACAAATCTGATCTGCATCCAGATTAGCACTTCATCCCTGTGTCAGAAGAGATCTTCAGCCACATTACACCCCCCATTCCCTGCTTAGGCTATTGCCCCCGCAACCCAACCTCAGATGGATGGATGGATGGATGGATGGATGGATGGATGGATGGATGGATGGATGGATGGATGGATGGATTGATGGATGCATGTGTTAGGGTTTATGCTGGTGTAATGTAAATAAGATCTTTTCTGACATGGAGTTGCAACTCTAATGTGGATGCAGATTGGTTTTCATAATGCCATTTTAAAATGAAAACTGAGCAGTGTGGACAAAGCCTTACTAAAGGATGACAGTAAATCCATCTGGTGGTCAGTTTGCATCTCTTAAGGACTAAATAATCATTGTAATCATTAGTTTGTCCAAAGGCTGAGACAGCGCTAAATTAAAGTGCCAGAATCAAAACACAGATTGGTAACCTGTGAGTTAGATCAGTAGTTAACTACTTAGTATAGGTGCTTTCAGTTAAAGAAAACAATAAATCAATAAACTAAGCTGTGGGATATATAGCACTCAGTAGAAGGCCCACCTATAGTTCCTAGATTAACAAAACACACATTTATTCATTAAGTGTTGCAATGCTGAAGACGTTTCAACATTTTCTTTCTTTATATGCTCTCTCCTCCGTGAGTTTCTCTGGGATCTGAGAAATCCTTTATCTTAACTTTAGTGCAAACAGATCCAGGATGAATTTGCTACAGCTTAGTCACAAGGGCACTGATAAGCCTTTGGAGGTCCTGGGTCCGATGCTCAGTGGTCCTCAGCACCTCCTCATGGTTCGCCTTGTCATTGCTCTCATAATCGGTCACAACCTTGTTGGTGATGAGAGACAGACCTAAGACACGCAGGCCACAGTGACGAGCCACCACCACCTCCGGGACTGTGCTCATACCTGGACACGGGGCACAAGTGGACATTTAGTTATGTAAAAATAAGTACTGAAATAATGTCCCACATTTCTCATAATCTTGATCCTAATTTATCTTCAGTAAACATGGTGAAGTGAAACACACAGTCTTTCACTGTTTTGTTATAGACAGACAGCGGATAGTATCAATCTCATTTTTTAATCTTGAATTACAGTAAACATTGATTGAACCTAATCTCAAACAGTTTTGCCTCATGAATAAACTGGCTGCCAATAAAAATACACAAACCAGTATGGTATTTTTACCATATTTTATCCACAAATGACAAGGCACCAAGACCCACCAATGTCCCAACAAGACCCAACACACATGGAAGGATATGGTGAACAATGTGGGGCACAATTTTTATCCAAAAAAAAAACCTCAAATACTTGCAAAGATCCCTGAGATGGTCTGAAACTTAACTATTTCCAGCTTTCTCTGTGCGCAGTCATGTCAGGCTTTAATCTGCACAACACAGTAAATCTGGTCAAAACTGACGACAAATTACTGAGGGTTTCTGAAGGGCTTTTAATAATCCGACCAGGCTCAGTAGAAAATGAGTGGTGAGTGCATTGGCCCACATGGCAAAGGTGTAGAAGTATTATAATCTATGGCTAGAAACTATCCAGGCCTTTATAATAAAAGTCCCCCCCCTTTATATTGCAGACCAACACAGCTGTTATATATTCTGTCGAGAGATTGGGTTGGAATAACCTATTTGTTTGCATTTTGGCAATTCTGCTTTTTTTTTCTAGGGAGCCATAGCACTGGACAAATTTAAAATTTGACTGCATCTGTTGTATCTGTCCTTATCCAGTGTAATGTATTTGTATTTATTTAAAAGGATTTGTGATGAACTGGGGACCTATTCATGATGAATTGATGCATGGATGCTCTAAGTACATTTTTTGAGAATTTTCTTTGCAACATGGTTTTATGGTGTAAACGTGAGGGAGCTGTACTAACCCACAGCATCAGCCCCAAGTGTCTGCAGGACTCTGCACTCTGCAATGGTCTCATATGTAGGACCAGCCAGCATGCAGTAAACCCCCTCCTGCAGAAAAGTGCCGCAGCCTTGCTCCTCTGCCGTTCCCTTGGCCAGGGCCCTCAGCTCTCTGTCATATGCATCAGACATGCAGGGGAAACGCACTCCAAACCTGCAGAAGCATAACATGAATGAATGACATACACAATATTTAGCACAATACAGATTTAAGCTGTTACAGGCCACAGACGCTACCTGTCATCGTTGTGCCCACAGAGAGGGTTCTGGCCAGCAAAACCAGGCATGTTGATGTGATCCTTAAGGAGCATGATGTCTCCCACTCTATAAGCATCATTTAATCCCCCTGCTGCGTTTGTAACAATTAGAGTTTCCACTCCCAGCAGGTAGAAGACTCGCACAGGGTATGTCACCTGAGAGAAACATGATATCCTTCAGAAACTAATATTCACATGTTGTTTATTACAAGACAAGATGGAGGTAGTTTGGGAACAAGTGACACAAGCATACATGTTTTTTATTCGGATGTCAGTAGACTCTCTGATTTTTATTACTGCATGTGTGGAACTGTGCTAACCTTTACAGGGCACCTGATGGCCTAAAAATGACATTTTCCTCCCTTTTTACTGCAGTCACATTGGCAAAATTGCCTTTTCTATTTCCATTGCATATTGAATTTACAACAAAAGATGTAGTGGTGAAGTAGAAATGTTTTCAAGAACTATGCTGTTTTGATAAGGTCACTGCTGTCACTTTGCAACATAGGCTTGTTTGATTTAAGTTTTGCATATTATGGGCGGTGTGTGCTAAAAGTTGACTTGTGTCCTTGTTAGGAAGGGCATGCAACTGCCAGATGTTTAAATTGCTAATGGTGAGTTGACTTCATTAAAATATATGCCAATATATATATATATATATATATATATATATATATATATATATATAAAATCCCAAGGAAAAGGGCAAAGAAAATCCCTATATTTTTGCTGATGGAAATTACTTTTTTACTAACTCTGATTGCAACAACTTAATGCAACAGCTGACTGAAAATTCTCTTGACGATCATGTCTGCAGCTTAAATAGTAAACCTTCAATCGCCTCCTTATGCAGACCTTTTATCATTTAAAACTAGAAATCACTCTTTTTCTAACAATTTCAGGCTTCCTACTTCAAGTGCTCCCTCTTAAGATGAAATATTTTTGCGAGCACACACAACCAAAGACTGTGTTGAACGTTTCGCTTCCAAAATGGAGGCGAAACACTTTCACACTTTCAATGTCTCATTGATCATGCAGCAAGGTAATGATGACATTTTTTTCACAAGTTAGTAAAACTGACAGGCTTTTTTAAAGAGCTTAAACTCTTGTGTGGTTAATAAAAAGTGATTTCCATCTTCTTTTTGACTTTGTTATGCTGAGATGGCGTTGGTGACCATGGCGCAGGACAAAGCCTGAAACAGGTTCCCTGAGTAGCACATTACCTACCCAGGAGGTCACTCAGGTCAGGTCAACATGCAGATATTTTACTTTAAGCTGTTTTATGCAAAGTTTAAAGTCCTATTGATAAGAGCAGTCATGTATATAGACTATTTCCTTTATTACTGTATTTATGAACTTAGATGATGTGATTTTGCAGGATTATATAGATTTTATGTAGAAATAGTACATCTCAGCTCATAATAAACTATAACCAGTATATAACCTTCACAGGCCAAAGGCCAGACGCTGTGACACAGCTCACGTCTCATCGTCTCAGCTAATCATTCACGCTTTGTAAATTGTTAGCCAAAACTGCAGTTTCAAAATGACTTGCCAAGGTATCACAAATAGTTTACAAATCAATTTACATAGTGGGTGGTGATAATAACATCTCAAGTGTAGCTGAGAACATTTTTTCTCATTTTGTTTTGCTTTTTTTTTACATGAGCATTACTTTGAAGTACTTTAATTAAAGTCAGTGTCTTATTGGAACATAGGAAATACATCAATTGAGTGTCTTTCAGTGATGCTTCCTCCATGACAATAATATTTAAGTTCGCTTTTAGACAAAGACAAGGTGTAAAGATTAGTCCATATCTGCAGAGCCTGTAAATGTTTTACTCTTAGAATTTGACACTAAGTTTGACATAGTGAGACTTTAAATTTCCTTCTTTAGTTCAGTTACCCTGTATTGTTCATCATTATCCCCAGGAAGGTCTCCAAAGACAGAATGGAGTTGACTTGGGATAGAAACCATAACGCATAGCTGTTCATGACTATTAATGCCTTTATCTCTGCACCTACTTCAAATTAATGTAATAACCATCTGAGCATAATGAACAGCCAAGAAGAAAAATTCACTGGACTAATTATATAATGCTTGATACCTGTAACTTTATTGGACTAAGTATTTTGGTTTTGGCCCGTTTGGCTGCATCTGGGCCAGGATGGCTCACCATCATCGGTGGAACAATGACCAGCTAACCACACTCTGGATGAGCTGAAGTTCATTAACCACTACTTTATAAACACTAAAGTAATTCACATAGTTAACAGCCTCAGCAGCTGAGGCTCAAGGCGTTTTACTGAATTCACAGCTATGCATACATACAGTCTCCTGAAATAGTAGTAGTGCATATTCATTGCATAGTATAGTTTACCGTGTTTATATTGTAGCCCTCGTAGAAATGGAAGCGCCCCTGCATGCAGACACACTCGCAGCCTTGCAGCCTGCCAAACACCAGCCGACCCGAATGGCCCTGCACTGCACAGCACATGTACAGTGTGAGCAGCTGCAAGCATGTTGTGTACTGTGTCCAAAACAACAGCAGGGCTTTTTTTTCCTTCAATGTTATCACACTTCAATGCAGAGAGTATCATAACTGAAATTTCTTCCGTTGTTGTGACAGAGTTTGTGCTCTATCATTCCTTCTACATACGTCAAGGCTGCCACCAATGGTCCATCCACTGCTCCAAATGCAATCAGGTTCTGTGACATCCAAATAGTAAACTGAATGAGACAGGTGCTGCCATCGGGGGCAAGGATTGGCACACCATCAGAGCAGGACAAGCGCACAAACGCTTTGTACCACAATAACCATGAAAGTATTTTTGGCTATAATTCAGTCAGCATTCCAGTGTGACAAAATATAGGGGAAAAAGAATGCTCCATGTGAAGTGGACCTCATCCAGAAACTGATTATAATAGTCATCATAATGCATCATAAAGTCTTTTATACTCTATTATATATTAAACTCTAATAATGTAAAACTGCTGGCGCAGGAGATCACTGCACACCAATGGTTTTTTAATTTATTTTTTAACTTAGATGCAGAAGAGAAAGGTAAGTACCCCCTTACAGCAAATATCAGCAAATTAAGGAATATTTGATAACATACATCTCCAAAAATGAATGTATCCAGAATTTACAAACTATGAAGTTGAATTGCAAATAGAGGAAACCACTTACCAGTGCTGATGGGGAAACGTGGAATATCTTTATATGGGAACGCGGTCTTGTCTTCTAGCAGGTCAGCCAGGCCACCCAAGCCTGAGCCACAAATGATAGCCACTTTTGGACGTTTCTCCGTGTGTGCCAACAGCCAGTCAGCTGTTTCCTTGTACTCTTCATAACTGTAACTGAAAATATGAACACATTATTAAATGCCTATGAAAATACATTGAACCATGTAACATAATAAATAAAAAAGACATCCATCCAAGTCTTAAAGGTCTGGGGAAAATTGGCAAGAACATAACGCATATCATTAATGTAAAGATGTAAGATGTAAACGATTAAAGGAACAGGAAAAATAATTAACTCCAGCATCTGCTCTGAAATTCATATATGGGGAACGAAACACAGTGGACACTTTAAATTGAGAAAACCTAGAAAAGACTTTCCTGAAATCAACTATGTACATTGACAAGAGACACATTTAACAATACACCCTGCTCAATGGCTTGTAGAATCCCTTTTTAATAGCAGTAACTTCAAGTACTCTTCTTTCTATGTGATGTCATCATTCTCACAAGAGCAATTTTACCTTTATAATTTTGGTCATTTGATTATACACAGGCAGCATGGTGGCTTTGTGGTTAGCACTGTTGCCTCACAGCTAGAAGGTTCCTGGTTTGATTCCCGGCCCGGTGGCTCTTTCTGTGTGGAGTTTGCATGTACCCTCCGGGTACTCCGGCTTCCTCCCACAGTCCAAAAAACATGCAGGGTAGGTTGATTGATTATACTAAATTGCCCGTAGGTGTGAATGTGAGTGTGCATGTTTGTCTGTCTTTCTATGTGGCTCTGCGATGGACTGGCGACCTGTCCAGGGTGTACCTCTGCTTTCCGCCTAGATAGACCCCCGTGACCCGGAAACAGATTAAGCGGGAATGGATAATGGATGGATGATTATACACAGCTCTCTTTACGGTCCCACTACAGCCTTTCAGTTGGACTTAAGTCCTTTACTTGGACACTGCAACACCTCGATTCTCTTCTTTTTCTCTGTTGCAATGTTCTTTTTAGAGGCAAAACACTTCCCACAGCCTTTCCAAACACGCCATTCAAGCCAACAACTTAAACATCTAATATTTTGATACCTGACTGATCCAGACCAACAAATTGCAGAAAAATATTCTTTTACAGTGGTGCTCAGATTGGTGATAATTAATTGTTCATATGTATTTGACAGTAAACAATTGCATTTGGTAACTTTTCACACAGCATGTTTTTTTTCTTAATCTAATGTTTTTTTATTTTCTTTCTTTCTTTCTTTCTTTCTTTCTTTTTCTTTCTCTTTCTTTCTTTCTTTCTTTCTTTCTTTCTTTCTCTACTGGGTGTCTGTGAACATCAGCAGTGAAACTAAACTGAATTCAAATTAAATCAGATTTTATACGGTTTTATTTGTAGTAAAGGAAAATAGGTACACTAGCATTAAAGAAAGAAAAAGCTCTTACCATCTTGCTTGATAATGTAAACATTACCAAAACCCATGCCAAGGGCAGCAATGGCTTATTATCATTCAGTTTTTTTAAATGAATATAAATAACAAGATGCATTATGCAA
The DNA here is from genome assembly GCA_014839995.1 of Xenentodon cancila. Lineage (NCBI taxonomy): Eukaryota > Metazoa > Chordata > Actinopteri > Beloniformes > Belonidae > Xenentodon > Xenentodon cancila. The sequence continues at coordinate 9,761,042 of CM026199.1, forward strand.
CATGCTTATGGGTTTTCATTTAGCTACTTTACTGCCCAACTAAATTATGGTTACCAGATGTTATTTTGATCTGGTAATAAATCTGCCTGTAAAGCAATCAGCTTGGTAATGTTCCCTCAAGCCTGGTTCTTGAATGACACTTCAGCCTGAAGCTCTTAACAAACTAGTCTGCAGCAGAAAAGCCTGATGACTCTGAGTCCATTATAGAGCTGTCATTTAGGATGAGCGCTTGATCTGCGTAGCCCCAGGCGCTCACCCCTCCCATGTTTCTCTTTTGTTCCCTAATTTAAATCTTACTGGATAAAGATCTGTTAGTATTGGTCACATTTTTTTTCATTTCAATCAATAATAGACTTTTTGGAGTCTGGACTGGGCTGTCAAGTTTCCATGTCAGTTAAAATCTGACCACGATTTCCAAATATCTATATGTTCATTCAGACTGAATGAAATAATGAATTTCTCAGCTCTTATGCAAAACTGACTCACTCTGAATAACAGACTATTGTGACTTGTTTTTTTAGGTTGTCATTACAATTGAGCTGCATTCACATTCGGTGTTGCATGCAAACATTTCACAGACACACGGGTGACAAGTTTAACCTGCGCTGGGGAAACGTCAGCAGAAGAATGGAATTGCAATATTGCATGTAATTTAAAGTGAACAACTGTTTTTAAATCAGTGATTTATAAACCTATAAAACTGAAACATGCAGACAGATCAGCAACAAAGTACAACACACAGCTTAGCCATAAAACCCTTCCTATAAACAAGAACTAAAACAAGTGTTATGCTAATGCGTCTTGGATTTTTTAAAACTCATATTTATCATTTAATACATCGTATTTCATCTATTTAATTTCTTTTTCGTTTATTATATATTGTCATATGTTATTACCGTAATGCCAAGCAGGAAGTGACATATGCGGGGTCTCGCGGTGTCTCGCGGGAGCGCGCCGCTGCCGGGAGCTGTCCATGGTGCTGCAGCGGCTCGCCGGCGGAGCGGGACGAGCTCCTGCGTGTCTGCCTGTCAAATGTGCGGCCTTGCGACACTTCTAGTCCCGAGAAGTGTTGGACCGGCTCGGCCTGTTGCTAAGCACTGAATCTCTGGAGCTGAATCACACGAGACTCGCCTGTTAATTAAGCTGCATAAGACTGAATGCCACTTTCTTTGTGACTGGGACAAGCGAGAATAACTGGTGTCCTAATTACAGTGTGCATCACCACCTGTAACCTGCATAGCAATCTTACGTCATTGTTCACGGAAATCAATTCGTCGTAAGAAAAAAGAATCCCCCCCTACTTGACTGTATATGGTTTGGTCTCATTCATTTGCTCAGATTTTCGAACAACACTAATTATCCTTAACGAGGCACTTTAGATATTATTAAAACATAACAGTCTTGACAACCGTGAAACTTACCTCACCGGGTAACAACATCAAATCTTGTCTGTCTTACCTGCACTGACTGGATAAAGGGGAGGACGCCGCTTCCATGTACATGGTTACCTGCTAAAGTTTATTTCGTATTTGACTGGTGCTGACGCGGAGTTCACGGTGGTTAAAATGCGGCTGATGGAGACGCTGTGCTGCGTACGGAGCGGCGGAGGTCATGCTGCGAGCTGACGTCACTGCACATCGGGCGTAGGGGCGGGGGCTACGCAAACTGCCGGTCCCTTTGAAGAACGATAAATCCCATTTTCCACTAGGATGAGCAACTCACTGATCCGTTACTTGGAAGAGACATGGTTGGGAACATAGGAGCAAACTGTGAGAAGAGAACAGTTCAAAACTGTTCTTTTTAATTAAAGCTTAGTTCTTGTCAGCAACTCAAGTTGATGTTGAGGATTTAAAGAAAAACAAAGAAAGAAAGAAAGAAAGAAAGAAAGAAAGAAAGAAAGAAAGAAAGAAAGAAAGAAAGAAAGAAAGAAAGAAAGAAAGAAAGAAAGAAAGAAAGAAAGAAAGAAAGAAAGAAAGAAAGAAAGAAAGAAAGAAAGAAAGAAAGAAAGAAAGAAAGAAAGAAAGAAAAGAAAAATTTCCAATAACCCAAGTCAAGAGTTAGACACTGGTTAGACACTAATATTCAACTGAACTCTTCATGTATGCAAGCTTGCAGTCCAACTCGTTCCCCTCCCTTTCTTTTTTTCTTTCTCTCACACAGGCTGACACAATTGACACTGCTGACTCAGGAGTTAGAAGAGAGAATGACAGTGACGGTGAGAAAAAAGAGAAGGCACACACACATACAAACAGTAAAAAACTAAACTATAAAGCTATAAAACTACACATAAATAATTTTATTCTGGATTCATATAAGATGTGAAGTAGTTTTTGATTATATAAGTGAACTGTATCAGTGATAAAAGTAAGTTGTCAAATGATGTAATAAACCGTTGCAATCTGAGGTTGGAGGGCATAAAAGTTATAAAGTCAAATTATGATGAACTGAACAATATGAAAAAAATAATGATGATGATAAAAATGAATAAATAAAACAAAAATAAACACAGTTGTTCTCACATTTACTTTGTCATTGCACATGAAAACAAGTTCTAAGAAGTGATGAGTAGTTAAGCTTTGTGTTGTACTTTGTTGCTGATCTGTCTCCATGTTTCAGTTTTATAGGTTTATAAATCACTGATTTAAAAACAGTTGTTCACTTTAAATGACATGCATTCTTGTAATTCATTTATCTGCTGACGTTACCCCAGCGCAAGTTAATCTTGTACACGTGTGTGACATCTGTGTGTTTGTAAAATGTTTGCATGCAAAACTCATTTGTAATGACAAACTAAAAAAAAAAGTCACAATTGTCTGTTATTCAGAGTGAGTCAATAAGATCTGAGAAATTCATTATTTCATTTAGTCTGAATGAACACAAAACTCACTTTTTGTATGAAAACAATACATGTCATGTATATTTATTTTTTTCATTGCCTTGTATTTAGTTTGTTAGTCTGAAATATACTGACAATATTAAGTTGGTGTGTAGAGGTGGTAAAGAAAAAGTTAGTTCTAAGAAGTGATTTCAACAGGTGACTAGGGATTCATTACAGCCAGAGTTTTTTAAAGGACTTCTGACTCAGTTAACAAATGCTTGAGGAAATCAGCTTGGAAAAATGTGTCTCTGCTAAAGTTCCAATGATCCAGTGATCCAATTTACTATTGTACACTAGACCATTACAGTGCAGAAAAGTATATTGAGATTGTTGACCAGGTTATGCTGCCTTTGAGATCAAGGACAGTGTAAAACCTATCCATTTTCTACACCTCCTTATTCCTGCACAGGGTCACAGGGGTCTACTGGGACTACCCCAGCTAATTACAGACAAAATGCAAGGGGACACCTGGACAGGTCACCAGTCCATCAAAGGGCCACATATATAGATAAACTACCATGCACGCTTGCACACACATCCATGGGCAATTTTGAATCATCAATCAACCCAACATACACATTTTTGGACTGTGGGAAGACCCAGAGGGAACACACACAAGCATGAGGATCGCATTCCACACAGAAAGGATTTGTAACTCTGATGAAGACAAATGAGGAATCTCAGGAATTCAGTTCAACATGTTTTACTAAGACATGGCTGCAGGAACATATTGTACTCCAGCACTCCTACAGTCAGTTTTTTTTTACAGTGAGACAGAGCAGAAAGACTAAATCAAGGAGCGACTGCAAAGCATCTGTGAAGGAACATCTGTGCACCCCAGATATAACAGCTGGTTCCAGGTTTGTCTCCATGTTTTCTACTGTGAAAGCTCACCTATGTTACCTCCATGTGTGATGTCATCTACTCACTTGTTGCCAGGCAATAAAAACAACATCCCAAGGCAACCAATGCTTCTGATAGAATTCCATCCATCCATCCATCCATCCATCCATCCATCCATCCATCCATCCATCCATCCATCCATCCATCCATCCATCCATCCATCCATCCATCCATCCATCCATCCATCCATCCATCCATCCATCCATCCATCCATCCATCCATCCATTTTCTACACCCACTTCCATCCTATTGAGGGTGATGGGGCCAAAGATGGGGTACACCCAGAACATGTTGCCTGTCCATTATAGGGTTACATTTTATTCCTCATTTTCTATTTTTTTTTCTCCTTTTTTTCTTCTTTTTTACGGTACACATAACTTGTCTTTGGGAATGAATAAAGAATGATTGAAATTTGATTGAATTAAATATTAAATATCACTAAAACTGCAGAGTATTTTGAAACGAAAACAACATCTACTATACTGTTACACAAGTTAAGATAACATGTGAGAGAGAATGGGACGTAACAACAGCTGAAGCTTTTTAGTACTTGGAATGAGTGGAACTGACAACACAACAGCATAGTACACTTATTACTTGTCCCAACTTTTTCTGAAATTTCTTTCAGGCCTGAAATAAATACAAATAAATGTATATTAAAAATGTATAACAAAGAAAGGTGATGAGGTTAAAAAAAGAAACATAACTGAACGTGGCCACAAATAAATGTAAGAATGTAAGATTTAACTTTTCATATTATCCCAACCATTTCTGATTTGAGGTTGTACATTCAACAATATAAAGCTGCTTACCTTGCTGGCAGTGTGTATCCATTTCAGAAGAATGATATAGAGAAACTGTTGTCCATAAAGTTGGAATTATTTTATTTTTGGAAACAGTCCTCATCATTTTATGAGAAAAATCAAAAATAGTTTTAGTTCAACTTTATAGGCAACAGTGTATAAGATCCTTTGCAGACTATGAGGATATATACGTCACCAAGAGTTGAGGAGCATTCACGTTTTTGTACATTTGTAGATTACACTGGAAATGTCTACCCTGTCATCACATAAAGTGGACTTTCAAATACCTATTATATATTATTTGAGCTCAAAATGACCCTCTTAAACACACACATGCACACAGATGCCACACTCATTTCATGTTGGTTTTGTATGAAGACATGACGACATTGTTGAGTCAAACATACTGCCCAGTGACAGGAAGCTCATCCCCACTTGCAGGTTATGGGTCCTCCAACAGGGTAATAGCATCAAAACGCAGCTAAAAGCACCCCACAAAAAAGGCTGGCACTATTAATGTACTTCTGATCCTAATCCTGTTGAACATCTGTGGAAATGAAGGAAAATTGCGATGTGGAGAAGGCACTCATCATACCTGAGACAGATGAGCATTTTACTCAGGAAAAGTGGTTCAAAATAGCTGTTGGCTGTTGGATGTAGGAGTCTCTCAGATAGCTGCAGAGATTGCTTATTGCCAGTGATTGCTGCTAAAGGTTGTGCAACAATAATATAATTTCAAGTGTACTACTTCAACCTTTGTCCATGCCATTTGCATTTGTTTCATTATGTAAAATATCTAGGTAAATATATTCCAACAAAGTCTGACATATGTAGGACATATGTAAAACAATATTTAAAAAATGCTATTTCTATTCTGTGGATTGCTCTGATGTCTGAACCTGATTGTGTAAAGAAAGATGCTTATATATTCATATATATGAATAACATAGTGTACAACACTGTGCATCTTCTCCACAATGTGATGATCCAACAAGTCAGACATTTCAGTCAGAGGTTTCTTCAGATTTGCTGTAATGTAGACCACTAAATAAGATACTTGTTTCCTTACTTCTAAAGGGACTCATTAAAGGGCTAAGTTACTGACTGACAACTACTGGAATACATAATGAAGTTTAATTACATTTAACTAAACTGAATCTAATGTAACAGGATGCTGTGCTAGTTATGTACATTATATAACTGCTGTGGAAACAGGATGAAAAAAGCTGCTGGAATTGATCTTAAATTAAGATGAAAATATAAACCCAGTTTTTCAAATCATAAAATATATCACAAGTTAACAAGACATGAAACATACATACATGTAAAATTGAATCTGAAAAGCACAAATATTACCAAACAGTGACATGGTTGGATATACCATGAGCATTTCTGGCATATAAAGATCAACACAATGTATTATCTTACCGCAACATTTTTATTTACAACCCAAAACATATAAACCTGAGTTGTTATATAAACCTGGTTATTTAATTTATGACTTAATTTAAACACCTTGTGTAACAAAAAGCTTATCTGACAATGAAATGTCCAAAATTGTATTGTTAAGTGTTTTCGATAAACAAAAACATTCCTCCATGGCAACATATGGAACACACGTTATCTATGTGAAATAGCTGAGATAGGACTACAGGCAGTTCATCCAAATTATTCACAGAGCCGTAAAAAATGTATAGCCTCCTTTTCAAGCCCCAGCATTGTGGAAGAGTGGGAGTGGTGTAGGCTGCTTTTGCTAAAATGTTTTGGACGTGCTCCAGGGTAAGGTAAAAGAATTCTTGAACAACCAGTAACTTTGTGAAAAATACTTTCTTTGAGGAGCCAAGAAGAAAAAGGCCTGCAGCTTTCAATAATGTCCCTTACACAAGACAATATTTTATTAGATACAGATTAGTACTTTGGTGCCTAGATTGTCATATGTAGTGATTTAGTACTGGGTTCACATAAGAAAAAAAAGCTTTCAATTTGTGAGACTGAATGGGTGTGCGTCTGACTGACGTTAGCAGTTCAGGAGCTCCACAGGAGCTGTGCTCTCAACATTCCTGAAGAGGAATGTTGATTTATGACTTCCAGTGCAAGTCAGAGTCTTGTCATCTGCAGAAACTCAGATGGATCTGCAGTTGTCGGTTGTAATAGAGGTGAAAAAACTGAGTACAGAGAAGTGATAGACTGCATTGTGGCATGGTGTGAGAACAATAATCAACATTCTTGACGGTGAACAAGACAGAAGAAGGGAGTGTGGATTTTAGGAGGATCACGAACAAGTTGAATAATATTTCCATCATTGGAGATGAGGTGGCAATGATGTAAGAGAACAAATACCTCAGTGTTTGCCTGAACAGCAGACAGGAGACGTAATACTGATGCTCTCTACAAGAAGGGACGGAGCAGACTGTGTTTCTTGAGGATGCCGTAGGGCCTTCAGTGTATGCAGAAAGATGTTGCATTTCATCTATAAGTCTTTTAAAAAGAGGGCAGTTTCATCTGCTGGCATTTGTTGGGGTAGCTGCAGCAGATCCAGTGAACTGGAAAGAAAAACTGAGCAAACTCACAAAAGAGGCTGGTTCTTCTCTGGGGACTGATCTGGAATCTCTGGAGCTGATTGCAAAAGAAGCGATGCCTCATAAAACTGATGAAACAAAGTAAAACTTTTTTAAATATATCTTTAAATAATGGACATATCTGAACAGCTTTTTCAGAAGCTGGTCATTGAACAGCAGTGTCTTCAGTCGGAGGCTTCTTCTGATCCGTTGCAACTCGAACCAGTACAGAAGATCCTCCCTGCCCATAGCAGTAGCCTTATAAATTGACTCTTTAAAGAGACATAAATAGGGTCATTTATTGCTAATTATAGCTTCCCTTTGGGGATTAATGAAGCAAAACTGAATTGAATTAAATTGTTCCCTTTCTCATCAGTACTCAATCCTGTTGAGGACTGGTAGCGTTTTATCACACTTCATATTTACACACCTAGTAGTCATCTAATACACACATACTTGTGTTGAAACATGAAGATAATCATTCCTTTGTTGATCATTTAAATATCCTGTAACAGTTGAGATTGACAAAAAGTATTGTGATATTGAACAATAAAAATAAAACTAAGCAGAGGATGCCTAAGCAATGCAGTTTGTTTGATAATTATAGACTATTTGTGTCTATTTTGTGCACTTAATTACCAATATTTTAATAGGCCAAGTTTGTATCTGTGTCTGTATTTGTTTTCTTGTATTAGGGGACAATCTTTACCATTTATATATGATCTCTCCTTTTCTTGGTGTTCAAGAGAAGGGAGAGGCTGTTTCTTAGTCGGTGTAAATGCTGTTTGTCTGGTGTTTCCATACGTGTATTGATGTAGTAGTGCAACATTAAATTTATTTTCTATTTTCTAGACATCACTTAAGCCCAGGCTCTATGTCTGCTGTAAACGCTCCCAGCCAATCAGGGAACAGTTTACTGGTAGCCAGTGGAGTACGTTGCCGCGGCAACAAACCGTTGCTGCAACAAAGTTGAGCGCATTTAGCTGAGCTCCTTCAAAAGAAAAAGTCGTGTACACGGCGGTAAGACATGATTTAATTTATAAGAATGATTAGCGTTTTTTTTTTTTTTTACATGTCATTATTTAACTGATAAGAAGACGGGATAGTTTAAGCCTACATTTGACGGGACCGAACATAACTCCAGAATCTACCTGCTGCTTGTCTGTAGGCCAAACGTCTCTAATAATAATGAAATATAAATTGATTTGATATTTTATGCGTCTTGCAGGCATGATATGAGAGGTATTTAACAGTTTAAACCGTTTAAACAGGTAAAACAGTGTCGTCTGAACGAACGTCCTTTTCTTCATTACTGCCCAAATGATTCCTTAATATGCCGTTTTAAACGACTATAACATTGACAGTAACAGTATTCACACACATATGATTTAGTGTGCTGGGTTTCGTATTCTCATGTTTACAGCAGTACACGTTTGACTTCTGAAAGAAACATTTCATCTTTAGACTTAAAACATTTTTATCATGCTGATTCAGGTAATGACCTGGTATTTCACTAAACAGTAATCACTGAAGCAACCTTGTACAGACTGAGAAAAGGTTGTTTTTTTTTTTAATAGATGTACAAATCTTTCAAAAACTCAATCTCACTGTGTCATAATGAGAGAGGGATGCCTCAAAGATTATAATGTGAGTGCAGAAGAGCTTTAAATGGCTTTAATTTATTATCACCAGATACTAATGTTCTTGCTTTTACTTTGCTTCTAGAGTGTGATTACAGTAATTTGTACAAAATTATAATTATTTACCCATTACTTTCTTTCTGTGTCATTTTCTTTATTGCAGGTTGTTTTGCTAAAGAATGCACACACAATGAAGGCTGTTCATATTCAAAGCAAGGGGTTGATGCTTTGCAAAAGTAAATTTGTTGTAAAGGAGGACAACCCAAGACGGGTAAGGTCATCATGCTTGTTTTTGCTGTGAATGGATTTTTGCGCTTTCTTTTTTAATTTTACTGTGAAGGATTGAAGCGATATGACTGCCACGGTCTTGTACGAAGAATTCTGCTGATTCTGGAACCAGGTTGCCTAATGAATATAACAGGGGCCCACTTTTTTGTGACCCACGTTTTGGCCATTGTCCCATAAAGAACCATCTCCAAATGACATATTGCCCTCATAATTATCTTGGCTTCTACTTGGGAGAAAAAATCAATAGTTTGCTGCTTTTTTATTATTCTTCTTATTATTTTTTTATTCAGTGATATTAACTCAGCACTTTTAGGCCTGTTTTCTATTTCACTTCTCCGATCACAGTGAGGCTTTCTTTAAGCTGTCTTTGCATTTGATTATATTTATTTTGGTTTTTGGCTGATAATTTCTTTAATCACATAAGAAAAAGTTGGTTGAGTTCTTTGGCATAATGTAACTTTCAAGTGCATTGCAAATTCAAATTAAACATGCAATAATAGTGTTTAAAGTTTGAAATCTGTTTAATCTAAAATAAAACTCAGCTTCCACTAGTTTTTGTGGGTCTTTATCTCAGTTTAGCCATTTATTTCCACATCCGTGGGCTACTTTCAGACACTACTCCATAAACACGCCATTTTACAATTTATCATACATCCAAAGACAAGTCACACAATTTCACAACTTCCTCTCTTGTCAAATTGTGTTTACTCAAGCACCTTTGTTGTTTCTGAATAATACATTGAAATATATTATGAACACCCATCTAACTGTCAGCTATTACATATTGCATGTACAGTAACACCCTGCTGCATTATTAATCCTGATTTGAAGTAGATTTCTTTTTCTGGCCTACCATTGAAAGAGACTAAGTGCAGTTAGATGTTTCTCTACCTAAAGCACACTGGCAAAGTAGTGCCAGAGGATTGTGAGGAGTGCATATTAACCATAAAGTACTGCAGATGGATTGACATTATTTAAGCACATGAAATCATGTCATGTATATGGTCCTTATGGTGCCATCGTTGCATATGTGCCACAGTTGTAAGCTGTGAAGCTTTTAGCTGATAGCCCACAGCTCCTGAGCTCATTATATCAGTCCCATTTTCTCTAGCAGGTGCTATCATTGCATAACAGTCTGTGTTTTCGTGTGCTTGCAGGTGACTCCATCAGTTTTCACCCAGGAGATGTTGCAGTCCACAGAGGAGCGCCTGAGAAACACCAGCAGTGTGCACCTGCCTCTCATCCTTGAGCGGTTTGACTGGAGCAACACCACACATCCCAAAGTAAATGCAGACAAACATTGTTATTCCTCAATTGGGTCATTTTTAACTAATTCCTGAGAGCGAGCAGTTAACTGAAATGTATGTAGATGGCACAGTGAAAACGCTCACCGCTCAGTAGAATGATGCTGTTTTTGTTTTTTTTTTTCTAAATCTTGAAGCATCTACTAGAAGATAATAAAACACCATAAATAACAACCACAATGCTGACAACAGTTAAAGTTTGCTGAGCGTTTGCGTAAAATTACTTTGCCCAGACAAACTCAGGTGCTGACTCTCATCCTCATCATCAAAACCCTAGTGATTTCATCTGAAAACAGTCTGGGAAAAAAAACACACACATCACATTTCTTCTTAAAAGCTGTCATTGACTTCCATTTGAAACATTATTTATTTGGTTCACAATCAATATAACTGAAAAATAACACAAAGCTTAACAAATAAAACTAAGTAAAAGAACAGAATGTGATAAGCTTTTATTCTTTCATTTAATTATTTACCCCCTGAATATAGAGCATGTACTGTGTGCTAAGGACACTTAAATTGTACCAGAGCCACTCCCTGCTGAATCAGCAAGTGCTGCTTGTTGGGCAGAGGGCAAACAATGTGACTTATTGTTCATTACTTTTATTGGCAGAGTTTAACAGGAGGCTTGGTGCAGAAAAGCCATCTAAAGTTCATGAAATGGCTTTGAAAAGGAGAACTGCCTCATCATCACGTTTAAGAGGAGCATTTTTTTCATCTCACCTTGTATGTTTTTCTCCTGACTTGTTAAATATGTAAATATGGAAGTGATGAGACTTCCAGTCTGAGCACCTGCAGTTGATAAGTGAATATATATGTCTTGAGAGCCACAAAGTTTAAATTATGCAAAGTTATGTTCTCTCTGGCAACAATGTAAAAATAAAGCGTTAATGAATATAATTTAGATATTATTTTTTTTGTGCCCTCTTAATTAAGCTGTTGAATCTAGAGATGTGTGAAATAGTATAAATAGTTCCGGAGTTTAGGAAAAACAAATTTTATGTTTATTTCTTTCTGTCTTGCTGAGCATCAGGTAAGAAATTGGGACTGTTAGACCAATAGCTTAGCATTTCATAAAGATTGGAAACTTGGAAACATTCAGCTTGGCTGTGGAAAAACATAATAACATTTCTACTGTGTGTTCTTTTAAAACACACCACTTACACTTCACATCTTGTGTGTCTGCGACTTATTTGCATGCAAAAAAGAAAAATTATACACAGATGGACACATTTCCTGGTACTCTTCCATTAAAGAAAAAACAAATCCACAATGGTCACTGAAATAACTTGAAACTGAAAAAAAATTATATTAAATAATAATTTACTAAAAATAATCTTGTGAAAATCAGACATTGCTTTTGAATTGCATTTAAACAGTATAATTAAAAAAAATCTAATGAAGCTGGCTTGGACAAAAGATTTGATATCCCTAGATAAGATCATTCTGACCATAATGACATATTCATCTAAAGTATGTCCAGTTATTAGCATCAGAAGTGTTTTTGATCTTTAGTCAGTCGGTCTGACTATTTAAAGAGTGAAAAGTGGTCAGTCTGCTGTTTGGTATCATGAGGCGCTTACATACTGGCATTTCTGTAACATTTCTGTAAAAGTGGGCCACCAGTTTTACTCCATTGGCCTTTACATACAGGCCAGAGGAAGAGAAGAAAATCCCACAAACGTGTCCTTACATACACGAAACAGGCATTCAAGAACAGAAGTGTGACTCCAGATAATGTCCGTGAAACCAGATGGAAGGGGTCAGTCACATACTTTGTGCTCATATTAATCATAATTTTTATTAAAATATATAATGGAGGAGAAGATGATTGTCAGCCTTCCTCATATTGTTATGGTCCTTTTTTTTTTTTTTTTTTTTTTTTTTTTTTTCTTTCTTGGGCTCATCAGTTTAATTTGGACAGGCATCCTTAAAGCAGTCAAGTCAAAGTCCCACATCATCTGAGCCCCACCTTTTTTTTTTTTTTTTTTTTTTTTTTTTTTTTTAATAATAATTGTTATGGTCCTTTTAACAGGAGAGGGTTTAAGCGTGCATGCGCAATTGCGCAATAGAGGCGTGTGGACGAGAAAGTGACAGTGTGCATGTGTTCACAATGCTGATGTGTGGAGAAGTTGAAAAGTTGAAAAACTAGACAGATTGAGCTGCATGTACAGCATCAGTACAGAAAATAAAAACGCTGCGGCTCCTCCCGCTGGTAGTGTCCGGATTTTCCTCACCAGCTGGAAGTGTCCCAGTCTTCCTCACCAGCATTTGTGAGCAAGTTTTAATTATAAGTGCTGCTCAACTCTGGAGCAAAGTGTGCGAGTGTGTGAGCAAGTGTGCTTACAACTATGATTGGCACACGTACAACGTGATCAGAAAGTTTTTAAATTCTCATAGTTCACATTCGGTTACGAAATGGGGGACTGGCCCTTACAAACACAACCAGTCTCTCTTTTTTCTTGCCTTTCGGTCTACCTGGGGAGGTGGAAAGAAGAGGTGATCAGATTTCCGGAAGTGGCTATTACATACAGATGTTTCAAGTGAACTTGATGGTCAAGGTACATCAGTGTCAGATTTCACTATCTGTCACAGTTTAAGGCAAAGTGGATGTTGCTTTAGACTGTCAATCAGCCTGCCCCAGCTAATCCTTAATTCTTAAAAGGAAGGCAATTAGGTCTTGATGAATGTACAACCATGGGCACACAGAAAGACAATAATGTGCATCTGCATTCTTTGTGAAGTTTCTTTATAAATATCAGTCATTGTTAAGTTCTGCAAATGTGCATGAGCTTGATTTCCACTTTTATTTTTAACTCTTGCATATATAACTTTTATTTATCCCACCAACTAAACCTACTCAACAGCGACTGTAACAGAAAAGAGTAAGCTGAGACACTGGTATATACAGGTAGAGAAAATGAAATCTGATTCATTTGCTGTTTGCAGTTTGTATTTCAGTGCAGATAATATAAAAATAAACAAACAAATAAATGTTTTGATAACACCCCCCAACCCCCCAAAAAAGCATAGAAACTTTATCAGCAACCTTTAAATGGATAGTTTGAATGTTTGATGATACGGCCCTGCTGTAAATGAAGGTTATTGGAAGGAAGACACAGTTGTACAGATTCGTCTTAACCTTGAAGTTATCCGGGGCCGGGTCGCGGGGGCAGAAGTCTAAGCAGGGATGCCCAGACCTCCCTCACCCCAGACACTTCCTCCAGCTCTTCCGGGGGAACCCCGAGGCGTTCCCAAGCCAGCCGAGAGACATAGTCTCTCCAGCGTGTCCTGGGTCTTCCTCCCGGTGGGACATGCCTGGAACACGTCTTTAGGGAGGCGTCCTGGAGGCATCCTACACAGATGCCCAAGCCACCTCAGCTGACTCCTCTCGATGTGAAGGAGCAGCGGCTCAACCCTGAGCTCCTCCCAGATGACTGAGCTTCTCACCCTATCTCTAAGGGAGGTTCGACTATCGGCCGAATTCTCCTCTCCAGTACCCTGGAGTAGACTTTCCCAGGGAGGCTGAGAAGTGTGATCCCCCTATAGTTGGAACACACTCTCCGGTCCCCCTTTTTAAACAGAGGGACCACCACCCCAGTTTGCCATTTATCCATTCCTGATTTATTTTATGTTTTAACTGACCACACAGAGAGAAAAAAGATAGGCAGCCATTTATGTTCACATTAACTCCACGGACAAGTTAGCATGACCAGTTAACGTAACGTGTATGATTTGAAATCCTTGATGAAGCTTGAGTACCGAGAGGAAAGCAAAAGACCAGTGTATTGCATTGCAAATTAGCATTTGCACACAAAAAAACTATATGCATTCATTTGGTAAAACTGTAAGCTCTGTATAACCTTGTGTGCATGTGTGTGCTCTGGCAGTTGTCTTTGGTTCACATGGAGCTGCCGCTTTTCCAGCCCTACCCATCTGAGCTCGTATTCCAGAACTTCGCTCCTTCACAGACCTACCAGCTGCCACTGCTTCTTCTTAACAACGACAAGGTGTGCAAAAGAATATGAGAAGTGATGGATATTTAAAATGTTTAAAACAGCACAGATGGGAGATTGGAGGAGATTTGTATCAAATACTTTCAAGTAGTAACACATAAATAGTCACTTGATAGTTTATGTGGCTTTGTGCTTGTTGCTGTTTGCAGTTTTATAAATTGTGTGTCTTTTCAAGGTTTCACGGAAAGTAAAGCTGGAGCATCAGAACTCAGAGAACTTCATTGTGGTGGGTACAGAAGATGTATGCTGCAAAGTGGCTCCAGGGATGGCTGCCACTTTTACAGTTTTCTTTACCCCTCAGGAGAACAAGGTACCTCCCTAAACAACAATCATACAGACTTGCCTTTAATCAAAGCTCACAATGAAAAAGCATATTAAAGGCTAATTACATCCTGCAGATTGTACAATTGTTTGCATACATCATATGGTGTGGTGTCCAATTTTTGGCAAAATCCATCTGTACAAGTAGCTTAGTATACAGTGTGGAAACTGAGCACTGTTTGTCTCTGGCCAAATTTCTAATAACTGCTAATTAGGAAATGTTAGCACAAAACGGGACAGATTTATTTTCCACGATAAATTAGTCAGTGGTTGCAAAGTGTGAACAGCTTTGCCCAGTTCTGTGGGGGAGCTTTAAAAACTGCACTGTTCTTTAAACACAGGCACAATCAGCTGCCTTCAGTTATGACTAAAATGTACCAGAAGCAGCACAGATTACCACAAACCTGCAAACAAGTAGATCTTTTGATAATCACCAACAATACATGCACAGCTAATTCTTCTTCTTATTACAACATTATAACATGGAACATAAAAGCATGAACTTATATTTCATGCTATATAAAAAAGATTATATAAAAAGTATGAAATATAAACAACTCTAGACTGCTAGACGTCATTTTTTATTTAAACTGAGTTTAATTCTGTTGCTGCTTTTTTATGGTTTAGGATTAAACAGAGGAAGACTCATTAAAAGAGAAAGATGTAAAAAAACAAACAAAACAAACCCCCACAATGAGAAGGAAAGCCTTTTGGCCTTACACAAACCAGTTATCACTGCAGTCCACTTATCGATATCTGTCAAGTCATTAATATGATTATTGTTTAAAAAAAATCAAGGCTTTGACAACACATCCAGGGATTATTGTCTAAAATGTATAATATACCACAGACTTTCTTTATCCTAAGAAAAAACTGATTCCTAAGTAATACTATTTAAATATATAAATATGGCATTAGAAATTATGGAATTAACCTTTAGAACAGGATATAAACTCAAAATCCTTGATCAGACAAAATCACTTTTTTAATTTCAGAGTTTTTTACTACTCTTTTCTCATTCTCCTAACAGGACTACGACCATAGACTTGTTTGTTTGACAGAGAGGGAGCGCTTCGAGATCCCAATCCGTGCTATTGGGCCACGGGCCATTCTTGACTTTCGAGATGAGCTTCTTTTACCTGCCTGTGCTGTGAAAGCCACCACAGAGAAAACTCACCTTGTCCGCAACATCGGGAACGCCAAGGCTAGATTCAAGCTACAAACACAGAGGTGAGGGGCAACACAAGATGGGCTGAAGTTTCCTGTTAGTTTTATTTCTTGAACTACATTAAATAAACACTATCATTTCATAAAAGCTGAGCAATACATCAATCCAGTTGTTCAAAATCACACATCATAAAGAAACATTTTACCTTGTAGTAAAATGCACTACATCATGCAGCGTTAAGCAAACAGTTTATGTGACGATTACAATTACAGTGCATATTAATTAACACTTGGGTTTTCTCTGTCAATTTCTTAAAAAAAAATGTTCCAGGCCTTTCTCTGTGACACCCTCCTCTGGGATACTTGAAGTAGGTGAGAGCATGCAGGTGACTGTGGTTTTCCACCCCATGACTGTGGGGGTCCATCAGCAGGACCTTCGTCTGCACTACGACACTGGTGAGATATCTTCATCTAAACACAACAGTGACACAAACCTTTTTCAAAGAGGCTATGGGCATGTTGTTAATGCAGAGATGTCGTTTCATAAGTTTCCAGAGCCCTTGTAAAATTGTCCCCTTCAATAGATCTACATTTTCTGTTTTTTAAAGAATTATATTGTTGCACTAAATTTCTAAATTAGATTCATTATTTATCTAGAAATTAAATCTGGTGCATTTTGTGTGTGTGTTCTGGAGTTTTTTTGTCTTTTGTTTGTTAGCTAATGGTAAATGAATGGTAAATGTGAAATTTCTTGATAATGTTTTAAATCACAATTTTTATTATGACATCTGTTAAACATGTCAAGTTGTGTGTGTTTTCTTATTCATTTGTTTACTATAATCAAGCAGCCAATCTCAAAGAGTGTCACTGTCTTTAGGAAATGTTACTCTGACACAAAGGAGGAATGTTGACAAAACAAACAGTAACAATAATTTTTTTTCAACTAATATCAACAGCATCTAATAACTTCATCAACATTAAGATAATGACAAAGGCTGCAGCCTGTGTGCTCCACTGACTTTTTCTAATAAATAATACATTGAAAAAAAAATCTTTGAAGCTGATGCATTTACTGTCATGATACTGGTTGGGGCTGGTTGGGGCCATTTACAATCACTGGCTGATCAACCGGTGCATCTTTAGCCCTGTCCAACAAATGTGTTGTAAGATCAAGTTTATTATTCTTCAGCCTACCTTCCGCCATCATCCTGCAACCATCTCACACACATTACAGCATATAATCCAGCAGTGACTGAAAACAAAAATTGTAAAGAATAGTTTAAAAAGAACAGCGAGAGAGAGAAAAAGAAACTCAGGTAATGACCATCAATGAAAATGTGTAAACAGGGTGCGATATATAATATGTGAACAGTATGTAATTGAGAATTTTTTTCCATCTCTCGTTAGTCTTCCTTGGCTCACCATAAAATATCCCAACAGTTTTGAATCAAGAAAATCAGCTTGTTAACTATTTTAGCTTTCTTACTGAGAGTCCTTACAAAGAGAAAATTAGAGAAGAGATGAATTGAGTAAATGATCATTTTTAATGTTAGACATTAGAAGGAACACGGTGTGGTCAGTTTACAACTAAAGACATATGTTTATTAATGTCATACCTTCACTAACTAGAGGCAGGGTTGCGATGAAGACAAAGTAGCTCTGCTAAAGCAGTTAATACACTGCCCTGCTTGATACTGTGTCTTGTTTTGGAGATGTTGGCAACTATATATTATTTAAGGGAAGGTAACAATTAAATAACTTCTTTAAGTTAAACAATGTAAAATGACTTAAAAGACTTATAATGGCACCTGTCTGGTATTGACTCATTTAGGTACCACAAATTACTGGTACTCCGTACCCATCACTAGCAGTGACCTATGACCTATGGCCTATAGCCTATGGCTCATTCTCACATTACAACTACAGCAAGTGAAAAAAATGTAACTTCAAAAACAGTTGGCATCAGTGACATTCTTCTCATGGTCACTTCCTAAAAATCGATTAGATTGACCTGTCCAGGGTGTACATTGTCTTTTTCCTGAGGAGAGCTGGGAGAGGCGGAAAAGCTGTACTTGAAACAGATGCAAAATCATAGACAAAACACAACAGCATATGTTATAATACCAACAAACTTGTGTTTAATGTTGTTGCATTAAATTCTAGAGGGAACAACAAATGTAAGGCATAGAGACATGAAGCGTGTAGCATTAACAAAACCTCATACTTTAACATGTTCAGCTGGAATCTTAAACCAATTTTCTAAATGTAACTCATGTGAGAACCATAATTGCCTTATTTGGAATAAGATCAATAATACGATTATTGTTTTCTATGTAAACTAATCTAAGAAAACACATTCAGTTGAAGTGCATGACAAAGAAGAGATCAAGATGCTTAACAATATCACTGTTTGCATGAAACACCAGCTACAGTTATATGACAGGTGCATTTTATTTTCTCTTCTGGTAAATCATGTATTACATTTTCATGATTCAGCAGGCAGCTTTGCTTTAACTCTTCTATTTTTTTCTTTGCTTTATTTTTTTTGTTTTCTCCTGTAAAACCCATTTTTATGTTCCTTCTTTCATCTTTTTTATAAGGGGGTCTCCACAGAGGACCACCAATCATCTGCATATCCTCCTTCACCACATCTTGAAATGTTCTCTTTGATCTTCTCTTTTTTCTCCACCCTTGCATCTCCATTTCCAGCATCCTTCTAACAATGTATTCACTATTGTCCAAACTAGTGTCCAAACCATTGTTATCTCTTCCTTTATCTCCAAGATGTGATCTACAAGCTGATCCTGCAGATTCTTGTCATTTCCGCCCTAAAAAATCTAACATCACACCAGCTCTCTTTCCAGTCTCATAGTGAGTGCCACAATCTCCCAGCCATAAAGAAGGTTCATTTTTACTTATGTCTTATAAATCGTTCCCTTTACTGTTGCTGTTATCCTTCAATCATCTATCATCGATAAATCTGGACACTGTTGTCCACTTTCTTCACCCTGTCTGTACTGATCTCTTGATTGCTTTTCCACACTCCCCTTTACTCTGAACAGTTGTGTCCAAGTATTTTAATTCATATACTTTATTTGCCTCTCCTCTTTGTATCCTCCTGCCTGCTTTCCTTTCATTTACACAGACATATTTTGTTGTGCTGTGACTACCTTCAGTCCTCTATTCTGTAACGTATATATCTCTACCTCTCCAGGTTTTCTTCCACCTGGTCCCTACTTTCACTACAGATATTTGTGATCTATGTTTCATTTTGTCTGCTGTGACAAAGTTTCTATGCAAATTTGGTATTTTGCCCATAATGACCATGACAAAGCGTTTCAGTCTCAAATTGTACCTTCTCATTTATTAATCAGGTTTAATTTAAAAATATAAATGTATGTGTTAATGGATTATTTGCATATATTCTAAAAAGTTGTGTTATTAAAAGCAGAAAAACTTGAATCAGTTACATTTATTACACAATATTGTTGCTGTATGCAGCATTGGTATGGTTCCATGAATACTGTTGAATTAGACAACCTTAAATATATCTGTGAATATGACACAGTGCCTTAAGGATCCTCTCGCTACTCAGCATTAGGTCTTTCATCATCAGTGATCCTTTTTTCTACAAAAAAATCATTCCAGGGGCTAAAAAGGATTTTTCTACACAGCAGAGATCTTCAGTTTTGAAATTAGAAACAAAGAAAAACATGATTATAATTATTTTTGGTCAACACTGAAATTACATTAATTCAAAAAAACTATCCACTTACTTTTGAAGTACATTGCATTTGTCAAACGTAACATAAAAATGTTAAAGTTTCCACTGTAAACAAATTGCAAAGTTAATTTTTAGACGAAAAAAATAATATTCAGGCCAGCATGGTAAATACTAGTAGACCTGCTCAAGTAATCCTTTAAATGTGTTTTTGCCAGAAACACGAGTCTGACCTCAACATTAAGTGGCGTCGGTGTCTAAATTGAATGTGTCATTCAGAACACTAGAGAGAATATGTGGCAAAACAATTGTTTTTTTGTTTGTTTTTTTTGTTGTTTTTTTTTTTGTTGGAAGACAAAAATAAAATCACAATGAAAATGTTATTAATTGCCCAGTCCTACTATAAAGACCAAAATATTTAGTCCAGCAGCCCTATCATTCAGTTAGCATTTTCGAGGAAAAAAATATTTAGGTTTTTTCAGGTCATTCAAATGAATGGTACAGGAGGAGCATATCTGCCTTGAAAAGCTGTTGAAGATGCTAGATTCTTAATACTTAACAAGTTTTCAAAGCACCTAGAAATAACGAGCATATGCAGGGCTTTTATTTGCAGATTTTATATCTGCTTTTAACAAAATGCAGCCCCACATTTTAATTACAAGACTTGCGTCACAATTTCACCTCTCAAAATAGCCTTAACACAGGTCCACCCCAGGTATGTGTCTTATCATCTCTGCTTTTTCCTCTTACACAGATTGTTGCAGAAGTCCAAAGGAGAACACACATTTTCTGAAAATTCACTAACAATACTGTGGTTCTGCCCTCTCTTCTTTTGCCACCTGGTCTGATGATCATTTTCTGGACTGTCTTTAAAACAAAATAGCTAATGGTAGTCCTCAAGTAGACCATAATTAAATGTTTATTCATATAACAAAGAAATAGAAATTGTTGGAAACTGTAAATACTTGGGAACCGTGTTTTAATGAATGTTAAAGTTTGATAAAAAATCAGAAGTTGTTCAGAAAGGACAGCAGAGGATTTTTATTTGTTGGTTTAGTGGTCTGTCAGGTAAAGGACAGGAACAGCCTGAATGGCTTCGTCAAAGTGTTCTCAAGGCAGGGGAGTTTGTTTGTATAACACATTTCATGTACAAGACAATTCATAGTGCTTTACATAAAACAATAAAAAAACAATGCATTAAAAAGTATTTGTTCTACAGCTGTGGAACATGAAAGGTGAAGATGCCTTACTGTGTTTGGTTCTAACTCTGGGTACAGAAAGTAGTCATGACCCTGACGACCTGAGGGTTCTGGTTGGTTCATAATGGATCAGGAGATCAGAGATGTATTTTGGCCCTAGACCATTTAGAGTATTATAAAACAATAGGAGGGTGTTAAAATCTGTTCTGTGACAGACAGGAAGCCAGTGTAAAGTTCTAAGAACTGGAGCTATATGGTCCACTGTCTTGGTCTTATTGTGGACTTGGGCAGCAGCGTTCTGAACTAATTGCAGCTGTTTCATGGATTTTGTAGGGAGACTCATGAGAACAGCATTACAGTAGTCCAGTCTACTGAAAATTAAAGCATGGAAAAGTTTTTCTAAGTTCTGCTGAGACATCAGTCTAGTCCATCAGATTTGTGTGTCATCTGAGTTGTTATGGTTATACATTTTGTTCTTTTTTATAATTTGAGCAAGTGGGAAAATATAGATTATATATTATATAAAATATAGATTTTAAACAATAGAGACCCCCCAGAAAAAGTCCCACCCAGTTCATCAACCAGTCTATTGAGATGTTATGGTCGACCGTGTCAAATGCAGCACTAAGATCCCGTAAGACCAAGACTGAAATGTTGCCACTTTCCGTATTGGAGTGAATGTCATTAAGGACCTTTACTAGAGGTTTCTCAGGGCTGTGGTGTGGCCAGAAACCAGTCAAACACATCAAAACAGTCATTTAGTGTCAGGAGGTTACATAGCTGTTGAAAAACAGCTTTTTCTATGATTTTACTAAAAAAAGACAGGTTTGATATGGGCGTATAGCTGTTCGTAAGTAAATCTAGACTAATCTTTTTTTTCAAAGTGGCTTAATGACGGCTGTTTTTAGGGACTGAGGAAAGATACCTGAAAGCAGAGACGAAATTACAATGTGTGTAGTACAGCGTGTAATACCTTTAAAAACCTGTTAGCAGAGTATCAAGGTATCAAGGGTGGAATTCAGGTGATGTGTGATGTCATACAGGTGCTTGTAAATGTAAATATCCTGCATCTAACACAGGAGCACTGACTGACTGTCTGATTTTCTGAATTTTGTCAGTAAAGAAAGAGACAAACTCATTGCAGACACGGTTGGATAGAAGTTCAGGCTCCACTGACTCAGGGGGGTTTGTTAGTCTGTCAACAATAGTGAACAAAGTGCATTATTGTTGTTTTTGGCAACGATATACGAAAAATATATTTGCCTAGTATTCCTCAGCGTTGTATTATGTCGTCTCAGTCTCTCTTTATAGATGTCATAATGAAGCTGTAATTTAGTTTTCCGCCACCTGCTTTCAGCTTTTTGACACTCTCTTGTTTTAGTTCTAACCCGTGCAGCAATTCTCCGTGGAGAATTTTTTTTAGTAGTGATCACCTTCACCTTGGTGAGAGCCATGGTATCAGTAATACTAATATTTTACCACTGAATTTATCTGCACGCTTATTAACTGAAAATGAGTGGAGTGGTAAGGAAGAGGTTTTAATTTCATGGGTATTTTTTAACCTATGTACAGTTTCTTGATTTCTCTACCTAGAAGCTTCTGTTGACATTAATAAAACACGGAAAAAAAACACAAGAATGGTTAGATAGAGCAACATCTGTCACCATAACCTTACAGTTGGTCAGATCTTTGGATATGTTTGAGGTGAAACAATTGCCTTTTGTTGTGCATTTTTTCCAGCACATGTTGAGTGGGTCCAAAATGATCAAGAGCACAACACAATTCCTTTGTCCATAAGTCCTGGCGGTTATCAACATGTATGATAAAATCATCCCTACAACAATTACACAATCAAAATCAACACTGATGATAGACAGCAGTCCAGTAAAATACTCAAAGAAGTTTGCATGATGCTTAGGTGGTATGTAGAGATGGAGAAACAACACACGGGATGAGGATTTCCACTGAAGAGCCACATATTCAAATGAAGCATAGTTGTCATAAGACATTTGCTTATATTAAAAGGAGTAATTAAACAGAACAGCTGCTCCTCCTTTTTTATTCTGTGTAGGTCTATGAAGCTGTAGTTGGGAAGTGTTGTTTCTAGAAGAACTGCTGCAAAATTATCCTGATTTAACCATGTTTCTGTTAAAACAACTAGTTTTTGTTTTGAAATAAATCTGTCCCATTGTTCAAAGATCATTAATGTTCAGCAAAGAGAACTGACCTCACTCTGGGAGAGTCAGGTCATCAGAAAAGCTAAACAGATAATAAGTTTATATCAGAAGCTATCTTCCAATTTTTCTCTTATGCCTTCAGGTCAATGTTATCAGACTAAAACCAATCGGTAGTCCAAGGCATTGACCCCACCTGGGATCAAACAACTTTTCAGTGAATTTTAATTAGTAATTCTTTAGCTTCTATTGATTTATTTGTACCCCTAATTTTAATGTTTTATCTGTGTTGACTGTCCTGACTTTTTACCATATACAATTAATTTTGAGCGTTGCCTATGGAGTTTTTTTTCTCTTTTTGCTGATTTTGCACTCGCATGACATGGCTCTGGCATTTTAATTGTGGATGTGTGTGAAGTGAGGTGGTATGCCTCAATAAATCTGTTGGCTTTAGTGTCTGTTCATGTTTGTATCCGGCTGAGTTGCTGCAAAGAAATTGCCCTTAAAGAAAACGTAAAAGCATTATGTGAAGTTTCGCAAACCCCAGATATGCTACTTAGATGCAGCAAAGCAACGGTGTCTGAGGAGGTGTTTGGGTGTTTGTTTGTTTGTGTCTGCATGTGTGGGTGGGTATGTGTGTCTGCTTGGGGCCATGAAGTCAAAGGTGTTATAAGTAATGGTAATGAGAAGAGAATCCACAACAATCCTTGGGGGACTGTGTTGGGGGAATTGTGAGGATTAAGCTTATGTTGCTGTGGTATATTTCATTTACTGCTCAGTACAGATTTCTCTGAGGAAATGTTATCTTTTCCCTCTCCACTTTATAGTAAAGGATATGAATTACCACGACTTCATACATGCCCTTAAGCAAAATTATTTTAAAAAATCCATATTCATGCAAAATCTCATACATTCTCATACATCTCATGAACTATTGAGAACATTCATATAGTGTAACACTATCTTGTGCATGATTTACTTATATGCCCACTTCAATTAATCCAACAATTCAGATATTTCATTGTGATTAAAAATTTTCATGATTTCATGACTGATTTAGGAAGGTAGCAATACAGCAGACTGAGTGGAAAGCAAAGGAGGTGTAGTTCAAACAGTGTCCTGCCCACAACACACCAAAATTAGAGGTTTTGGACTGCACGCTCGAAAACCAGACCAAGAGAGTTTGTAAGTCTGGATCAAGTAAAATATCTGTTGTGGTTATTGACTACAAATAGGGATTAAAACCACATAACATAAGACTTTTGATTAATTGATCAACAGATGTGAGACCCTCTATGAATTTTGATATTTTATGTAGTTTAATTTAGTTTGACAACTTAGTCATTAAATAATTGTGATAGGGTCCAACATTATAATTGACAAATAATTTGTTATGAATACAATTCCTCAAGAAACTCAATCATTATCTGTACATAAGGCATCTCCAAAATTGTTGCCACCTAAGAATAAATGGGTTTTTATTAGTTTTATTTACTCATTCATTAAGTGTTGCATTATTCTGTCTTTATTCTTCTGTTTTCTGTGTTCATATTCTGTGTTAATAAAATGTGTTTAAATACACTTAATATTACTATCAATGCTTTCCAAATTCCTTTTCAAAATTTCAGAAATATAATAGTTTTCATTTGTAGCTAATTACCGGTACATTATTTTGTCAACAATTATTTTAGTCGAAGAAGACATTAAGTAGTCTTACCACATGAATATTTACAATATTTATGGAACAAATTTGAGACATGTGGAGTGGTTGTGGCTCGCATGGAGTGAACTTAAAATCAGACAAATGCTGCTTAGTTCAGCTCCTTCATGTTTTGAAATGTCCTTAGGCAATGTGGGCAACCCCTTGTATTAATGTAGAAAAACAAACAAAAAAACAAAGAAACTGCTGCATGCAGTGGAAAAAGTACATATATATATTGATATATATATATATATATATATATATATATATATATATATATATACATATATTGATATAGAAAAATAGAAAAATGTGTCCTATTTGTATTAGTTAATGTTAATACGTGATGCACTTATAAAAAAAATCAGTTCTTCTGTTAATGGCGATTAATTATAACCACAGCAAATATGACGATTTAGAATGATTAGGTGTTGCAATAAATCTGAAACCAGTCTCCTGACCCAAGTTGGCTATTTCAAAGTCTCTTTTTAAGCTAATTTTAACAATCTGGTTCAGTAAATGTTATTTCCTGAATTCTATGACAGTTTACATGGGCTCAAAAAACAAATTGATTACTATTTTTAGCTAAGCATCACCTGAGTGTGAATTTGAAAGTGAGAAATGAAAACTATTATATTTCTGAAAATTTGAAAAGAAATTTGGAAAAGCATTGATAGTAATATTAAGTGTATTTAAACAAATTTTATGAACACAGAGTGTTTAGAGTGTGTGTGTGTGTGTGTGTGTGTGTGTATGTGTGTGTGTGTGTGTGTGTGTGTGTGTGTGTGTGTGTGTGTGTGTGTGTGTGTGTGTGTGTGAAGAAAAAGTCACATGCTGTGGCAAAAATCATTCTGTCAGTTTTGACAAAGCTTTACGACAAAATATTTATTTTGTGAGTATATTTTAGATTTATAGCTGTACTTTTCAGAGTTATACTTATCCTTGTACAATATCTTTTTGCGGGTGATTGTCCTTATAAATCACAAAGCGCTAGGTCAAAGCTATTTGTTTTGTTTTTCTCTTTCATTTCATTTCATTTCATTTCAATTCAATTCAATTTTCTTTATAGAGCGTCTATTACAGTACAAATCGTCTCTAGGCGCTTTTCAGAGACCCAGAACATGACCCCCGAGCAATTATTACATAAACAATTGCAGGTTAAAAACTCCCCTAGTGGGAGAAAAACCTTCAGCCAAACAGTGGCAAGAAAAACTCCCCTTTAAGAAGGAAGAAACCTTGAGGAGGGCCTGGATCATAAGGGGGGACCCTCCTGCTGAGGGCCAGCCGGGTAGAACAGGAAAAGGGAGATCAGAAAGAGAGAATGAAGAACAGAGAGATGAGAGACACAGATATATTGTCAAAGGTACAAAAGACAAGATATATTAGCAGTCATTATCTGTTAACTGGAGAACAAAGAGTTGTATGTTCATATTACTGATACACGGTAAGTTGGTGGACTACAGGAGACGACTATAACAGGTGTAGACAGCAGACACTGAGGTGGTCAGAGGGTGGGACTGTAACTGTAATAACTCTGGATTGAGCTAAAGAAGGGAAAGAGAAGAAGAGAATGAAAAATGGCGAGGGGCACTGCTCATGTCTCTCTGCAACACAGGCCTAAAGCCTCAACAAGGAAGCTGTGTTTAAGACGAGCCTGGCTGGTCTAGCTGCAGCTATGGCTACGGGCCCTAACACACTAACGTTTAGGCTAACTACATTTTTATACTTTTTAAACAGAAAACATATTGTTGGATTTTAAACCTCCTTAATCCAAATTGTAAGTTGGTTCCATAGAGTAATCAGAGTCAGAGTCAAGTTTATTGTCAATTCTACCACATGTGAGATACATACAGAGAATCGAAATTGCGTTACCCTCAAACCCTCGGTGCTACACAATAAATACATTTTAAACACAAAGTGCAGGTTAAAAAGAGACAAGAAACAAGTTGTGACATGACAACAACAGTTTTTCGGTTTGTTTAAAGTGACATGGTGCAAAGCAAGCAAGCGGTCCAGATCTGCCAAAATACAGATACTGAGATCAGAGTGAGTGAGGGGGGGGCAAGGCGGGAAACGGTGGAAGAGCAGGGAGAGTGTTAAGTGTCCTGACAGCCTGGTGGACGAAGCTGTCCTTCAGTCGGCTGGTTCTGGCTCGGAGGGTCCGCAGCCTCCTCCCTGAAGGCAGCAGACTGAAGAGGCTGTGTGACGGGTGGGTGGGGTCTCTCACAATGCTGAGGGCTTTGCGAGTCAGACGGCTGCTGTAAATGTCCTGAAGTGAGGGGAGAGAGACACCAACGATCTTCTCAGCTGCTCTCACGACGCGTTGGAGAGATTTGCGGCAGGTTGCGGTGCAGGATCCGTACCACACGGTGATGCAGCTGGTCAGGATGCTCTCGATGGTGCCTCTGTAGAAGGTGTACCTGATGGGGGCCGGGGCTCTGGCTCTTCGCAGTTTGCGGAGGAAGTAGAGGCGCTGCTGTGCCTTCTTGGCGAGTGATGCGGTGTTAACAGTCCAGGAGAGGTCCTCTGAGATGTGGACACCCAGGAACTTGGTGCTGCTCACCCTCTCCACAGCAGCACCGTTGATGGTCAGAGGAGCATGCTGGGTGTGTTGTCTCCTGAAGTCAACAACAATCTCCTTGGTCTTCTCCACGTTCAGGGAGAGTTTGTTGTCGCTGCACCACTCAGCCAGGCGGCTCACTTCGCTTCTGTAGTTTGACTCATCGTTGTTGTTGATGAGACCCACCACAGTCGTGTCGTCCGCAAACTTTACGAAGAGGTTGGAGCTGTGAATCGGTGTGCAGTCGTGGGTCAGCAGGGTGAAGAGGAGGGGGCTCAGCACACATCCCTGGGGGGCCCCTGTGCTCAGTGTGATGGTGCTGGATGTGTTGCTGCCGACCCGTACTGCCTGTGGTCTCCCAGTCAGGAAGTCCAACAGCCAGTTGCACAGCGAGGTGCTGATCCCCAGCTGGTCCAGTTTGTGAACGAGCTGCTGGGGGATGATGGTGTTGAATGCTGAACTGAAGTCGATGAAAAGCATTCTTACATAAGCGTTTCTGGTGTCCATATGTGTGAGGGCTGTGTGGAGGGCAGTGGAGATGGCGTCGTCAGTGGACCGGTTGGAGCGATAGTTATGCTGCTTCATAGCAGAAGGCCTGTCCTCCAAATTTACATTAGGATATTCTAGGAACTAGAACTACAGTAGCCCTGCACTTTGAGAACGGAGAGCTCTATTGGGAACATAAGGCGTGCACAC
The DNA here is from genome assembly GCA_014839995.1 of Xenentodon cancila. Classification (NCBI taxonomy): domain Eukaryota; kingdom Metazoa; phylum Chordata; class Actinopteri; order Beloniformes; family Belonidae; genus Xenentodon; species Xenentodon cancila. The sequence goes on from CM026199.1 coordinate 9,788,972, forward strand.
TCTTTGTTTGTGTCTTTGTGTGTACTGTTGAAGTATTTATTATGTGTTTTAACCTGAAGGGAGTTCTGTGGTTTATTGATTCTGATATCAAGCTGTGTTGAAAATTTCTGTTTTTTGTTAATCTGGCTTGTTGATCTTGTTTTTTTTCCCCTTTCCTTCATTAAGATCCTTTTTTGTTTAGTCGGAATTACCCTAAACTTGTTATATTGAGTCTTCTGCATCATTTTATTCATTACCTATTTAGGCAGGTCTATTCTACTCATTGTTTTACTTATAGGGTCAGTTCCATGTCTTTGTTTGAGATGGTTTGGGTGTCATCAGCACCTACTGCTGATCACTGCTGCTACCCCCTCCATGACCTGTGTCAGGAGTGCCTTTTATCTTTAAGTCAACTAATCTCTGTGAGCCTGCATTTGGGTCCCCCTCCACCTGCCTCACCATTCCTAACCCAGGGGTGCTGTGTGGCAACCTGAAAAGGCGGGATTGCTAAAGGTAGTTAAGTAACATTAAGGTTTAATAATAGGAGTGCCAGTCCAGGCCCAGAGCACCACTTACAGTCCATCAAGAGATGATCATTGTTAATTTAGAACTGCTGCCTGTGTCCTTCACTTTGGTGTATGTTTTAGGTCAGCATGCTGCAAAAGCCTCTACTCTTGAGAGAGGAAATGGAGATTCTAGCACAAGCTAGATGACATAGTGTGTGCCAGTGTGTGTACATTAGTGTGTCTATTTGGATGCACAGTTCCAACTTACTACTTTTTTCCTGCTGCAATTTTGAAGCATGTACAGTTTTTAGAAGATTAACATTGTTCACTTTTTTTTGATGACATTGTTTTTGAAATTTCTTATGTCTTAAAATATTCTCTGCTGCCACAGTTGCAGATGTCAAGCAAAAGACATGCAGATTTTAGGGACTGAAGCATGTGCTTGGACAGGGCTAAAGCACAGTAGGGAATAGAGCAAAGCAGCTTTTTTGTTTGTTTTGAAACAATGCACATACACACAAGCAGCTGCAAAATCACAGACAATCATGTTCACATGCTCTCATGCACACACGTTCTGCAGATCTTCTGTTTGTGTGATAATCAAGGGGAGCTGAGGGATTTGAGAAGTTCTGTTGCTGTGTTGAAAGAGAAATTATGGGAAAGTGAAGCAAGTGGGAGGTGGACAGCCATGATTACAGCTAAGCAATACGCTGCAGCTCTCCCTACCTGTCAGCTGCAGTCATAGCAACACAATGCTGCAAGATAATTGTTTTTCTGTCCAGATCCCAGAATTCATTGTTTTTTCCTCCTCCTCATCAGTCATTTCCTCTCCCATGTTTTCTTCCCTCCTCTCCATCTGATAATATCCCACAATTTTAAAGATTTTTTCAACTTGTAAAAAGAAATTAACTGGTCTTCCTGTGAAACTGTGCTAAGCTTTATTTTCAGTCTCTTTGTACATGATAGAAATCTTGAACACTCCTTGAATTCTAATCGGTGTAATTACTGTAGGGCATGCATGGTCAGTGCATCGATTTTAGCAGCCTACATTCGTCACTGTCAGGCTTGTTTTTTTTCCCCTCACACTAGAAATGAAGTTATGCTTTCTTGACACATTTAAAGTACACGTCATAATGATAGATTTCTTTTTTTTTTTTTTGTTTACATGAAAGCAAGCCTCACTTATACTATCAGAAATGAGGAGTTTCTGGTCCCAATTAGCTGCCTCTCAATTGTCGTAAAGCACAGAAAAGGGTACATTTAAAGCTTTCCTGCATAGTCGTCAATTAAAAGAGCTTGGAAAATAATAGGATAGAACATTCTTCGAAAATTAACATTATGCGCGTTATAGTACAGTTCTCCTGACACATGTTTTCCTCATAAACAAATGTTTTTGGAAAAAAATCATACTAATAAAGTTGATTTGAAAGTCTTTTTTTTTTCACTTTTTGAATTTTCTTTTGAGTAGGAGTATATTTAATAACTGATTCAGACAAATGAGAGCACATACTGTGATCTTGACAAAACAATTTAAAGAAGTAAAACTTGCTGCTGTTAACCGCAGTTTCACAATTTTGTTGTCAATGACTTTGTCACTTTTACTATGACAAAGAACAAAGTTCCTCCTCCAAAACAGTTTTGAGTTTTGGAAGGCTCAGTCAGCTGTTCGTCCGTGTAAACATCTTTCTTATCAGCATAGTTACTTATCATAACAGATGTAAAAACTGACAGAATTGCCAGCAGAAATCCCGTAAGCAGCACGGCATCCAAACCAACCCAGAATAACTCTTCTAAAAGTGTTTTAATAAAATAATTTCTTTGGAAAACAGTCACAAAAAATATCAGAATAACCTCAACAGCCTGCCACTAGCACAGTGAAATTGTGCAAAAATACACATTTTATCAATAATTTGTATAATGATGCAACATACAACATAATCGTCTGTAAAATTAACTCCTTGGTCATGACTTTTGTACCGACATCAGGAGTTAATGCTTATAGTGTTCTGGCCCTTTTTCTTTCCATTTTTTTGTAGAACCTCTCTGTCTTTGATAATATGCATTCAGTGCCAGTTTTTGATGTTTCCAGTTAGGGTAATAATATTTTTTTTAATAGCTAAAAGTTTACCAAAATGAGTTTATCATATATGTTTCCTTAGAAAGTTTGGTTGTACTGAGCCACTTGCATCAAAATGTTAAAAAACATGAAAAACTGATTTTTCATTAGAAATTATTTTTAAATTATCTTAAAGCATATGTACCCAGTCTTGAGCCCTTTGTCACTACAAATTTTCAATTGAATTTTATAAGGATGCACTTGTGCAGTTTTGGATCTAAGTGATACATTTGTGTCAAAACCAAAAAAAAGTTTCCAAAACAACTTTTCATTCTACATCCAGCAGAGCAAATATAAACTCTCCATACAACTTTTCATAAGTTGAAAGACCTGATTCTCAGTCAACAGCCAATAGCACATTCTCTTTGTTTGAACCTGGGAGAGTGAATTGGATACAGCAACTGTGAGTAAGAAGTAATAAATGGCAAACCTCTGTGGTTGTTTTTGGTTTGAAAACACAACAGTCACAATAAAATGAAATACCCATTGGGCTCATTGAGCTGTGCTGCTTGCAAACAAGAAATTCCTGCATGTATCTTTGATCTAAGTTTTCATTTCTAGTCACTTTATTGACTGTGGTATCTCTGATTTTCTACCATAGGGAAAATTTATTATCAAGAATATTACCAACAAAAGAATCAAATAGAGTTGAGTATTGTAGTGGCCAGAGCCAAACTCAGTCTTCCGAGAGTTTTGCTTGTATTTTATCCAAAATGAGAGTGCTCCCTGTGTATGTGTTTTGATGTACTAATGCTGGAAATGTATCCTTTTTTCCATAGATCCTAACCAGTGCAGGAAAACAAATAGGAGTAATTAAAGAATAAGTAGAGTGTTTTTTACAAACTAAAACTCCAGTCCTTCTGATTTGAATGTAAACAAACACTTGCCAAATTTACATAAGACTTTATTCTTAGTGGGTTTATACAAAACCTAGTTTTGCATCTTTTTGTTGGTGCTGGTTGTTCTTGCTCTTTAAGTCATTGTCAAAGTAAGCACATTGTATGGGCGTCACCATGTTATTTGCCCAGATCCATAAGGTGTCCTGGTAATGAGAACGGTGCCTTCACTTGCTTGTAGCTTGTAAATGCCACTCAATGAAACTGGGAGTCTCCTTTTATTCTGGACTGCAGTTTCTATGACACTGTCAGGTTTTATTCCGCTTTCAAACCATATAAGGCCTGAGACTACCTGGCAGTATCCATCCATCCATCCATCCATCCATCCATCCATCCATCCATCCATCCATCCATCCATCCATCCATCCATCCATCCATAATTGCATATAATTTCCTACATGTGTCCTTACATACATGCATGGACTATATGTACAAAAGCATATGGTCACACTGCAAACCTGAAAACAATGTTATTACAGGCCCTGATGGTGAAATGGCAAGTACCTTTGGCAATATAGTGTGCATAAAAGCACATACCCAAGTAAAGTACGCAAACATGAACTTAACATCCGATCAAAGTTAAAGTGGCACAACTTTAAGGAACTTGCCACTTTTAGCTCAAAATGCTCCCTTACAGGTATGGAGGTTAAGTAGCTTTTATGACACTGTTCAACATTTCCTTTTACTTGGTCTCTAATAAGTCATGCTCTTGTTTTCTCTGCTGACATTACTATTTTGAAGTTCTTAGACACATTTCCAATAATGTTCATCCTCTGTGAGTGAGTCTCATCATTGGTTATTTAGTATAGTGCCTGAAAACCTGCTGCAAGTATTTTATTGGTAACCATTAATAAATATGCAGAGAGAGGTAGAAAAGAAAATATACTTAGATCTGAAGATATATCTTTGCAGCTGGTGCTTGGTGGCTCCATAATGTGAGGTAAATTACTTTAGCTAATATTGATGCTAGCTAGCTATCAGATCCAAAGGCTGTGCTGTAACATAACAATTGTGATTAAATAACTTTAGGTAACATTAGCAGAGTTAAAAGCACTGGTTCTTTAAATTTATTGATTGATTTAAGTTGACAACTAAAGTTAAGCTGACGAGCAAAAATCTAGCTGTTTGGATTTGGAAAGGGAATAAAATAAAATCCACTGCCCATCTCTCAGAATACCTAGATTACAAGTACTCCTGACACATTGTTTTACAATTTAGTTTTGGTATGGTACTCGACACTTTTGGCTCATCTGTGTTCAAGGGGCGAGTCTTACTGATTTGTCAGTTGTCAGAAGAGATAACTGGTATGGGAGTGGAAAAATGCTTTTGAAGCTTCCTGCCAGCGATAGAGACAGCACGCCACAAGAGGAAGATGAGGCTTCCTAAAAACAATAAAATATTCCATCAAATGAAATCAACACTGATACTTTAACACGAAAAATGCTTGCACATGCTTTAAGAGCACATAAAACAGTACAATTTAAAGAGCAAGCAGCAAGTTTTCAAAATACAGTTGGCTTAAAAAAAAGTTTTAATTATAACAAGTCTTAATTGAAAAGTTTGAGTTTTCCAAAGTTTTAAATAATGCAGTAACACGGTGTTTGTAATTAAAAGAGAAACAAATGAAGTCTCTTAATTCGAGGATCAAGGAGTTCAGCCATGGGTGCTCAGCCACTTTTGTAGCTATTCAGGTGTCAAGCCCAAGGACAGCTTTATACTTATATATGATTGATACAACTGTGCAATCTTTTTGAAATCCACTGATTCTGAAATATGTAGTTAAACAGTGTTTTTTTTTTTTAACTTTCTCGATCCTCGATGATAAACAGCAGTATTAACTTATGTACCTGATCACAGGTGTTCTTTCAGCACATTTAAGGATTTCAGTGTTATTAATGATTGCAGTTATGTGACTATAAGTTGTCATTGATGTCTTTGGTGTTATACTGTAGGTATAAATAGGTTATGAAATCATATAAAAAGTGTATTGTGCATGATTTATGATACATTAGGAAGTGGTATTTTCCAATGCATCTATTTTATATTTCTCATCCAGCTTGTTACTCATGTACACATGTATATACATCAGTGTTCTTCATCCCTGGTCCTCAGGTCTTACTGACCTGCATGTTTTTAGATGCTAACACTTGGCTCAAATTAGCGGACCATTGACAGACTTGTGCAGAACTTGATGACAAGCTGATGGTGATCCAATCATTTGTATTGGAGTATAGGAGTATGTGGGAGCTGAACTACATCTAGAAGATGAAGCACAATTGGCTAGGGTGGAAGAACACTGGTAAACATTGTGTGTGAACTGGCTTATGTCATTATTATTCACTGCTCTATAGTTTTGTTTTTACTGCAATTACTTTATACGTTTAAACTGAGCATCTGCTGATTAATCCAAATGACTTCTGTTTGTACAGTGATAATGATAATCTATCTATCTATCTATCTATCTATCTATCTATCTATCTATCTATCTATCTATCTATCTATCTATCTATCTATCTATCTATCTATCTATCTATCTATCTATCTATCTATCTATCTATCTATCTATCTATCTGTCTGTCTGTCTGTCTGTCTGTCTGTCTGTCTGTCTGTCTGTCTGTCTGTCTGTCTGTCTGTCTGTCTGTCTGTCTGTCTGTCTGTCTGTCTGTCTATCTATCTATCTATCTATCTATCTATGTAGGATAGTGTGTACATTTCATAGGCTGGACAGTTGATAGTATAACCTGCTATTATTTATTTATAATATAGCCTGTGCATTTTTAAAAATGTAGATTATAGTCTGTATGTTCATAACCACTACATGTCGTACCAGTGACACTGACATTTAAGTTTATGTCATGTTATATAACACATACAGATGTTTCTTTCTTTCGTATAGTATGTTGTGGGTTAGCCTTGCTGCTGTAACACTTAAATATCCTAATTTGGGATAAATAAAGTCCATCAATCAGTTTATTTAAATGAGTGCTAGCGTGTGTTGCATGCTTATTTTTAAAAATTTTTTTTTTGTCTTTTCCTTAGGTGAAGATGTGGATATCAGATTGTGTGGGTCATGCGAGGAACTGAATATTCATCTTGAGCCTTACTCTGTGACGCTGAAGAAAACTTATATCACCATGGCCAATGTTCAAATAGTGTCCCTAACAAACCACAGTGATATTCCTCTTGAGTACTGTTGGACAGTGTGGCCCACCCAGCAGGATGAGGATCTGAGTTCATTGAGGTACACATGAAAAAAAAAAGTGATCAGAAAAGTGTTGAATGAAAAAACTACACATTTGTGTATGTGTCTGTGTATGTGCAGGGAGTCTTAACTGTCCGAAAAGACTTCTTGCTATGTTGTGATTTTTCATTTTTAATCAAAGCATGTGCTTATAGAAATAGCTCAGATGTCAATCATATAATTTCTGTCAGCAGATCTTTGTCTTCACTTTTTCTTTCTGACACCCCCCCCCCCCATTCACACTTTGCTTTACCTTTCCACATACTCTCCTGATTCCTTTCTCTTTAGGAAGAACTCAGTGCTCCCACAGGGAGAGGAGGAGCAGCAGCTTCTTCAATGTGAGTCCGACCCCGCATCAATCCATCCCCTGCCAGTTCTGTCCAAAGCCCTGCAGGAGTGCAGAACCCAGGCTGCAGAGGACAATTTTCTGATCTCCCCACTCAGCTGTATAACTATTGACCCAATGGTGTGTTTGGATTTTACTGTGCTTAATTTCACTGTCTACATATTTGTCTTATCTGTGCCTATGCTTTTTTTCTCTGTAAACCTGACAATAATGTCTCTACATATGCAAAACCATTATTCATGCTATTGCCAAAGCATTTTCTGAGCTTTCAGGCATCCAGCAACTTGTCCAATAGTGCTTAACAAAGCATGTTTAATTACAACTTTCCATTCTATATTCTAGTCCCTCATTGCTGATTAGCTGTAAGCAAAGAAATTATTGATCTCATCTGAGATCACATTTGTCACAGAGAAAGAAAATGGCTCTGTTGTTTGCGTGTGAATCCAGTGTGAATCCTTGGAGACAAGAAACCAAAGATTGGACTTTTTATGCCAGAGGACTTTCAGATAGTCTTACCAGTTCTGACACCTTTGCCCTACCCTCATCTGCCAGTGTCTCCTCTTTTCAGCTCAGCCAGGTTCCCTGGACAGATGGAGGTAGGAGACAGATAAAAGGCAGAGAGGCCGAGCGGCAGAGAGAAAAGAGAGAGAGAGTAAACAGTCTGTAGATCAGTCAAAACCCAAACTTGGCAAGAAATCATCTACATCATCATCGTCTACAAACACTGTCTAGTGTGGACTAAACCAGTTAGCCTCCACATAGTTTTCTTTATGTTATATGTTTTCTTATATATTTACATATTCATAATATGTTATCATGTTATCATATATCATGTTTTTGTCTCTGTTGTTCAGAGGGGTGAGATATGGCCAAACACCACTGCAAAATTCAACATTGTCTTCAAACCTGAAGAAGCCAAACTTTACCAACATACTTTATACTGTGATGTCACAGGTCAGTACCCGCCTTAAGAAAAACATGCAATCAGGATTCAGATGAAAAGCAAATCAACACTTGTATCATATTTACAGGAACAGAAAATATCAGCTTTTTTTGTCTACTTTTACCTTTGCTTGCAACTTGAGGAGTGGTTTGCAATAAATACAACATACTAGAGTGGTAAACTATGTATTTTCTAAACATTAGTGTGTTAGTATTATTAGTATTATATCAGACATGTTATATACCGTACATGCTATAGCTTACATTTAAAGCAATAAAGTGATGCAACCCGTTGCAAATGTTTTGGGTTATGCAACTATTACAATATTAATTTGATAATGGTAAATACTTTTACCATCATGTCGCACCCTTTCAGCCTTATCCACTGCACCTCATTTTTAAGTATTGTAAATGTTGGCAGTATCTCTTAACCCCCTGAAGAGAGTTTGTACCAAAAATAGAGTATTTGTAAATATGTTCCCAGATATTATCAGGTATATGTTTTTTATTTTTTTTATTTTAGGTCATTCAGTCATTCACCCAAACTACTGTAAGTTCCATGCTTGAAGCCATTCGGAAAATTCAATGTTTAATCACAATTTTAGTAGTATACATTTTCTGCATCGTATCCATATTAGATACACAAATGATTTACTTATTGGAAACAGCAATAAGTGAATACTAAACATAAACAGCGATTCATGGTACAGTAATTTTTCTAATTTCCTTTCTGGCTGCCACGTTTTTGTTCATTTTATTCATGGTCATACTCACAAGAAATTACACTTATAAAAGAAATGATGAGAACAGACAAAAACACAAGAAATTACAGGAATTGCAAAGTGTAATTACAACAACCTCTGTTAAAAATCAACAGTGTGTTAGTCTGATAGCAGCATTCGACAGAGTGTGACTTGTTTCCTGATGTAAGCCTAGAATCGGGATAACTCATTTCTTTGGTTTTAACTTCACCACCTTCTAGTCAGTGGTTTTAACAAACTGAGAATCAATACCATTTGTTTTCTAACTTAAAACAACCAGCTTCCCCTGAGAGTTGATGCAGACAAATGTCGGACATGTTAGTCTTGGTGTGTTTGTTGTCAGAGTCCAGTTCTTCACAGCTATGTCTCTTAAGTTTCTTCCTCTTTGTCATTAGTCAAACTGTCAAGCAATACAAATGTTCACACTGAAACTGTAAATGGTTTAAAGATTGCATCTCATTTATACTTGGTGATGTCACATTTAGATCAATTCCATTTCATTTATATAAACCCAGTCATAAAATAAGTCTTCAAAATTAATTTTTTAGTCTAAGCTTTAGTGCTCATAATATTGTACTAAAAAACCCCCAAAATAGCATTTGTGGACACTATATTAAACAATAGACTTTTGGTGTCCCAATGTATTCTAATCATCCCAGTAGTAGTGAAAGTGAAAATTTGCATGTGCTCTCAGTTTGTGTCTTTTGAGCTGAGGGCCAGATTTACATTAATTTCCATGTTTTCTAAAGCAGGTAATGACCTCACCAACTTCTATGACACCCAGACTGTGAACCACTGTGCCTTGTTCTTGACTTTGCAGCAAAGATTGAAAAAACTAACTCAGCAAAACAAAAGGCACGACCTAAGATGACCTTTAATGTGTCCACATAGAGAAGAGTAGAGTGTGGCTGCAGTTCGGCAGTTAAAGTATTACCACAAGTTGTGTTTTGACTAATGTTTGATTCTGCACATCACAGAATCAGCTGCAACTCCATGTGTATAGTCAGCATTATATATACTGTATATCACAATTGATTAAGCTTCATTTTTTTCTGGTTAAAGGAAAGGCTTAAAGGATGCATTTTTATTTCTTTCTGTGATGTCTTTTTGTTATTTCTTTCTGTGATGCAGGCCGTGAATCAAGGTTACCTCTGACTATCAATGGAGAAGGCCTGGGACCTAAACTCCAGCTTAGCTATGACCAAATGGACATCGGCAATGTATTTATAGGTGAAAAAGTACATTATGAGGTAAGAAACATCAAGGTAATATGAACATTTTTGCGCCATAAGAAAATACATTCTTTTAACCATAAAGACCATGGCATTTTTGATTTTGGAAATTAATGTTGGCTTGCAGACAACTTGTTGGCATTTCCTAAATTCTAAATTATGTACAGAGTTCTAGTATAAGCCGCTGAACTCAACCTTGAAAACTCACAAAGCCAAACTGCAATCCAGATTTAAACATTAAGAAAAAAAAACAAAAAAACAGTAAGTTAAACACCAGTTAAGCACTCCTGTTATGCTTGATTTTTGTTCTGATAATTAAGACCATTTAACAAGTCTAGCCTGAATAAACTGATAATTTCCTGTATGAATTAACTCATACACATAAATTGTCCATGTTGCATCCATCAAAGATTTTCTGTAAAATAAAACTTATGTTTCCACAGCTAAATTTTTATTGTTTTTTCTTTAGCATTAAACATAGTTACACTATGTCACTCAGTCACTATGTCACTATGCTGATGTCCCAAAGCAAGTCATCCATGCAACATCTGCTTTTTACTCTTTGATTGATGGTAGATAGTATGGTCAATCAGTCTGTCTGATTGTCTTTTTGTTCAGGTGCAGATGTCAAACAAGGGGCTGATTGATGCCCATTTCAGATGTTTAAGTCCTGACACCACATTCGGTCGATGTTTCTCTTTCAACCCTGAAGAAGGTGTTGTTCCATTTGGGGTCTGCCAGATTGTGAAAGTCACCTTTGACAGTCGCATCTTGGGAAATTTCTCTGAGGACTTGCTGCTGACTGTCACAGGGCAGCCTCAGCCTGTTACCTTGACCTTCAGGTGAAGTTCTATCAAAGTAAAAAGGGCCTCAGCTCTAACAGTTGTAACTATGTTAGAAATCATAAACGTCTATCCAATACTTGCACAGTGCTTGTTTTAGAGGACCTTGACTTGTTTTTCCACACAGTTCTCACGTCCCAACTATTTATTTCAGGGGTTGTGTCACTGGTCCCACATTCCACTTCAATGTCTATGAGCTCAATTTTGGAGATGTGGCCTTCGGTCAGTACAGCATATTATCTGTTTGCTTTTTATATTGTTAATATATATATATATATAGATATATATATAGATATACATAGATAAAGATATATACATGTATGTTATTTAAGATATTTGTTATCCTGGCAGCCACTGTTATGTTCTGCTTGTTAAATCTTGTAAAATAATTGATTTAATTTTCCCTTATCTTTATTCCCTGTCTTCCTTTGCAGGTTTCCCAGTGACACTGACATGCACCCTGTTTAACACATCGTTTGTGCCTATGACTTTTGCCCTGCGTGTCTTGGGGGATGGCTTGGGTTCTCCAAGTGTGAGCTTTGACAAACATGTGTCTGATTTGTCACGGAAGAAATGGAAAGGCTATGTTGCTCAAGACTTTTATGCACGGCCTGTGGAGTTCACTGTCAGCCCTGCTGCTGGCTCTGTACGCGCCATGTCGGATGTCAACATTAAGGTACAATTACTGAACAAATTCATTGTAGAGATGCAAATACTGAATGCCAGTAGGATGCCTTACTGTAACTTCATGGCTTAAAATAGTGATTGACTATCATCATTTCTAGATGACACAACAGAACATTTTAATGTGGCACAGAGACTGTCATCGTTTGATTTGTTTAGCTAAACAAATGAATTGGGTTACCTACTAAATTTTCAACATTAAGTATTTTGTAAACCCTACAACTGCTGTTATCAGTATTTTTGTGAATATATAATTAATATCATCTTAGAAAATTCTAAGAAGGTTTATCTCTCAGGAAACAAAAGTAATACAGTAAAACATAAGAGCTTGACAGTGTTGTTTTTTTAATAATTGATTACAAAAGATTAGAAAATTAGCAAAGATGATACATTTTTAAGGTAAGGTAAAAAAAACTTACTCACACTTAATTAATGTTTAACCTTTAACCTTGTTTAAAAAAAAAATATATGTCTCTCTTATAGTGTCCCACAATGTATATTATCAAATGATAATAAGCTTGTTTAAAGAAGTAAATTGTGAGAATACTTTTCCCTCATTCACAGTCAGTAATAGTAGGGCATAAAAAGAAAAAAAATACAGAATAAAAGAGGAAAAGGTGTTTCCTTATACTACTACTGTTACTACTACTGGTGCTTTTACTAATACTACTACAACCTCCAATAATAACAACAATAATTATACTAAATTGGACTTTGTGCTCTATGTCTCTAATATGTGAACAGGTGACGTTGTGCTCCAACACAGTCAAGACCTACAGGCTGGCGCTGGTAATGGATGTTCAAGGTGTTGGAGATGAAATCATGACGTTGCCTATCAATGCCAGGTTGGAAACATTCATGAATGTGAATATATCTACTAACATTCTCCAGTACACATCAAAGTTTTATTATCTTGCATATTCCAGGAAAAATAACTACTATAACTCTACACATTAAAGACTTTATTCTGCCATTTTTTCAGTGTTGTTTTCTCTTATACTGTGAACCCGATTTAAATCGACTGACTGATAATGAATCATTATCATTTTGTCCTTGTAAAATGAAATATAATTTTATCAAAATGATTGCTGAATGTAAACGTTTTGTTTTGACCTACACCTTTGTGGTAATAGAGCCCTTTGTATGTGGTTATATTGTGTTTAATATGTAGCCAGATTAATCTAAAGTAATATAATTTCAGTGAGATACTGTACTGAATGTCTATGCCACTATGAGGAATCTTTGACACAGACTGCTCTTGATATCCCACCCCTGATGGTACGGACTGAACACAAAAAGGATCACAGTAGGTGTTTATATCTCTCGGGTGCAACAGATTTGAGACCAAATGCCTCTAGTGAACTTAGTGTACAGATCTGTTGTCAAACATATAAAATGTAGACAATGGCCAGATCAATCAGTATTACACACAGTATGTTCCAGATCAAAGACAAAAAGTCTATGCTGTTCAGACTTTGAACAGCAATACGCTCAATACCCAGGCTCCAGGGTTTTATGTAGTTGTATCAAGGCCTTTGACAAAGGCCATTTTCTTTAATGTTATAAAAGCAGTAATGCAAAAAAGTGCACTGAAATTTTATAAACGCTACCCATCCTGCTATCAAGACTATTTATTGTCAGGGCTGTTCGTTTATTTTTCAACAGGACAATGCAAAGATCACATTATTCCCACCTTAAAGAGGCATGGCTGAGGAAGAAGAGGTCTCATTTGGCATCTTCAATGCCAGGATGCTTTTGAAATGTTGTGCTCAAGTTGTACACCACAGTCCCTCTGTACTTACTATCATCACAAAATGGCATTTAACAAAGTTGTTAAAAAAATCCCCCTTTTTAAAGTGGGGTACCTTTTGTCAGGCACTGACTTTTGCTGTGGTGCTCTGCTGTTCTCACTTTGACAAGCTTTAAATATAGTCTGTTATGGTCTTATACGTTCCACACGAGTATCCCATAGCTCCTGTACATCTGTACTGGAGTAAATGGCTTGAACTTGGATAAAGGTTTTAATAATTCAGCAGGGAGATGGAATATCATCCCTGCCATCATTATCATTGTAAATGTATGAACTGGTTTTAATGAGAGACATGTAATGGCTGAGTTTTATTCAATGGAATACAATTACTGTTAACTAAACCTCACCACTTTTCTGTTCCTCTCTCTGATCCTTTCTTTGGCCCTTCTGTCTTTTTGTGTTTTTTTTTTTTGTTTCTAGGTGTGTTGTGCCTCAGATAACAGCAGAGCCTTTACTTTTGGACTTTCAAAGGTGCTTCCTTGGTCTCCCGTATGAAGGTCGGGTGCGGCTCACCAACAGCAGTAATCTGCCTGCCTGCTACGGCATGCTTGATCAGGTTAAGTTCATTATCTTAGTTAATTTGTTAGCATTTATATTTATAGTATACTTATGATTCTTGTGACAAGAGACACACCGTGAGTTATACATATATATTCAGAGTGTTCTTCAGGAATTCATAAGACCTCTGTATTCTGACTCAGTAAAAACAAGTTAAGAATATACACACACACACACACACACACACACACACACACACACACAAATATATATTGATATAAATATACACAAATATTTATATATATATATATATATATATATATATATATATATATATATATATACTTGTTTTTACTGAGTCAGAATACAGAGGTCTTATGAATTCCTGAACAACACTGTGAATACAAGTGTTTTCTAAACATCTTTATCAGATATCCAGCTTCCCCAGCTGTTTGGCATTGACAGAGAAAATTTGGTCATTTTTATGTCTTGGATAATGTGTGAGATTTGGTACATTTCAAATCAACTTTTTTGTTTGTTTGTTTGTTTTTAGAGTCCTGGTACTAAGCCTTAACATGTATGTAAAACTGATGCTGGATCTGAAAGTGTGCATTATAAAATGTACCTGTGTTATTTTTTTCAGGAAAATGACGAGAGTTTATTTGAGTCTTTTGGCAGTCCTGTACCCAGAGGCGTGATCCTTCCTGACACTTCAGAGGAGCTTCCTTTGCTCCTGGTCACTAAGACTGTTGGGAGGCTGCATCATACTCTACGTATTGCTGTGTTCGGCAGCCTCCAGGAACCTCTGGTCAGTCAAAGTGGCAATATCTGTGTTACTGCAGGTTAAATACTATGTGTATATCTAAATACAGGCAGGATGTGTATTTTTTAATTTGTAAATTCTGTTCTCTGTTACTACTTTTTTGTATTCTGTTCCAGGAGGTGGAGTTGTTAGTAATTGGGCAGGGACCAGTAGTTCATGTTCAGAGCACACAGCTGCACTTCAGTAAGATTCCAGTTCTAACAGATGTTACTAGAACCTTGCAGCTGTTCAACCGGTCACCCATTCCAGCCCACTTTAACATTCGCATGGTAAGATCACCCTTATCCAAACAGACACAAATCAAAACACATACTGTTTTTCTGGCATTAAGCAAAAAAAAAAAAACAAGTAGTAAAGAAAACTGAAAAGGTCATCCCCTTCTTGATACAACAATGGGCAAGTGAAACATAGCATGTGCTAATATCAGGAACTATTGGTATTTTCACACTGGAAATATTTAGGTCAGCCCAATTGGCATTAGTGCGGCCCAATTGTGTTGGTGTGAACCCCGGTGTGCAGTCTACTAGTTCAACTGCATTCAGCTGCTAATGTCTTAGAAAAGTTTGTAATTATTGCCTCTTCCATGAGCAGTTAATATCAGTTTGATTAAATATGTGACTGAGATTTTAATGAGTTCAAAGCTTATAAGCCCCAGAAGGATTTATTTCCCATTTGAAGTTCAAAATTCAATTCAAATCAGTTCAATTCAGTTTTGTTCATTTCAATTTTAGTCCCAATTTACAAAAGTAATCTCAAGGTAATTTACGCGTAATGTTTAAAGTTCAATTCAGTCCAATTAATTTATAGTCCAATTCAGTCCAGTTATATTCAAATTAAATCCAGATTGTTATCTTTCATCACATTTATCATCAGATTCAATCTATTGCATCCAACTTCTACTCCAAATTCATACAATGCTGATTCATAGACATTAGGTCATTAAAACATGTCATTAACACGTGTTTGCAATGCCGCTAGTTTAGTGGTCTTATCTGGGTTTAGGGATAGGTACAGTTTAGTGAAACATACAGTTCAACGTTCATCTCTTGGATGTTTTTTTTCTTTTACCGCATGGGTTTTTGTTTGCATTTTACACATCAACTCCTTTCAACAATCAATGCATTTTAACCTTAATTTAACAGGCGTTAAGCAGGAATAAATCATTTTATGTCTTAAAAGACATTAAAGATGCAATAGTTATGTTCACTTGTTTTTATTTATAATTGTTAGACAGCGTAAAGCAAATACTAAACTCTATTAAACATGAGCACTGCAGATGTCATCTTTGTCTCATGAATGCTGCTCCTATGCTGCTTTGCCTTATCAGTGTTGTCTGATGTCTGTGGGGAACAAACTAGTGATAGAGCCAATTCATCAGTACCTCTAAAACTGACATAGACACCTCTATGCATGTGCATAAATGAAAACACACACAAGCAAGCTAAGCACAACTGAAGATGTGTGAGCTGTTCTCTTCTATTAGTGGTTACAGAGGGAGTTTTTCCTTTGGATTTTGAGGGATCAGTCAATGAAAATTCTTCCAAGAATTACATAATATCTTGTTCAATGAGCCGGATAAAAAACATGAACTGCTGACAGAAGATTATAGGAATATTACAAAAGGTACTTGCCCTTGTAGCACACTTGCACACACCCACCCACACACACACAAAACACCCTTGGTTACTAGATTAAAATGCATATATACAACTCCGGTTATACCAACATGGTATCAATCATAAATATATGTGCAAACAAGGGCAAGAAAAAAAAAAAAAAAAAAAAAAAGGTACTTTCCCTGAGTTGTTTACATCATAATATTGCTACGTGTGTGAATGTATATAGGTATGTATATATATATATATATATATATATATATATATATATATATATAGATAGGTGTCTATATCCAGTATCTGTTATTAATAGATAATAGTGAAACTATATAATTCAAATGTATATTTAAATGAAGCCAATAAATATCGCTTTTTTTCTAGTCAGATTTTTCCTTTTTTAATTCTGACTGGTAACTTGAAATATGAACATTGCATTAATTTAATAATTTTGTGATTTTGTTGTGATACTGTGGTTGTTGATCATACAGTACGTATTTGAATTCTAAACTCTTCTGACATGTTCTGTATTGAGTCAATGCTAATCAAAGTATGGGATGCAGGCTTGACGTGAATATCAAGATTCCACACGTCTTTACTGCTCACTCTTTGCTCATTCTCTTTTATGACCCCACCCACTGCTTTACTGTGACCATCCATATTGACCTCCTTCCAGTTTGCTTTCCCAAGCTCGTTTAGCTGATTATACTGTACAAACATTAAGACATTGAGGTAATATTTGATTCTCAAACTCAGGGACTGTTTAAATGCTACCCTAAAGGAATGGTCATGAATGCAATCCACAAGGCTGCAAAGATAAAATGATTATTGAGATCACCTTGCTGCCATGTATTTAATGCAAAAAATAAAGGATGCGCCGATATAGAGGAATTTTAACTATATATGCACATAGATGGCTTTAACTATTCAAATGTAGCTATTTTATGTATTTTATAAAATGTTAATATATCATCCAGTGAGCACACTTGAAACAAGATCCTATGCATATTAATGATGTATTTTTTCCTTACCTGCAGAATGTCAGACAGGGAACCACTGCTCTTATTTTATCTGCCAGATCTTATTCGCCACTGAAATGCTGATTTGATTATACGGATACTGGATATACACATCTATCTCTTAAGGCCCTTTATAGCTTAAGTCTCAAAGCTTCTGTAGCACTGTTAGAGAAAAGTGCCCCCTCAAGGGAAATATGTTAATAAATAATGTTTCAGCCATGGAAATGGTTACTGGAACTCTAGGTAGGCATCCCATTGTAATACTTGCACTCATCATGTTCAGATTGTGCTTTTGTTTCCTCAGAGTGGCAGAAGGTCCTTTTGGCGAGTTGAGCCCAATGAGGGAGAAGTGCCTCCTAAGAGCCAGCTGGAGCTAAAGGTTGTGGCACACCTTAAGGACACACTTCGATTTGAGGACAAGCTAGAGATATCCATTCAGGACAGTCAGTCATACACAGTCCGTCTTTCAGCTACAGGCATTGGCACAACAATTGTCAGTGACAGGCCTTTCGGGCCCACCCTTGATCTAGGCACTCATTTTAGGTAAAAAACAAAAACATAAATGATGTGACTCTAATGCATAAAATATGATTTAGAAAAACTGTAATGACTGAAATGCAGCCTTGACATTCTGTCCAAATCTTATATGTCTCCTTTATATGTTATAAGCCATGGGTCATGCCAGTACCTCTTCAAGCTGACTAACCAAGGCCAACGGGTACATCGGCTGTACTGGAAGTTTGATAGCATTTTAATCTGTACAAAAAAGCAGAAATGGGGCAACTTCTCTCAGAGAGCCTTCCTACCCCCCATCTCCAATTCCATGCAGAGGGACATTGTGGACCATGGTTCTTCACTCTCCTATACCAAAGCGAAGCCGGTGTTCACTATCAGTCCGTGTCGTGTTGAACTTTTTCCAGGATGCTCTGTTGACATGGTGGTGACAGCATTTTCAGATTCACCCAAGGTGATTTTGTTTGCTATCAGAGTTTAAGGGGAAACTCAAAATTTGACATTCACAACTGGTGCATATCCATTAGATCAGATGCATATAATAAATCTTCCTGCCTTTTCAGGTTGTAAAAGAGCGTCTGGTGTGCCGTGGCATCATTGGTAACCAGGGCTGTCAAGAGACGATCATGTCTGTTGATGTAACTTGTTGCTTTGTGGCTCCAGTGATCAGTATTTCTTCAGAGAAGCTGAAGTTCTCCGTAAAGAAGGTTAGTCATGTGGAAAACTCAGAAACAACACTTTGTTCCTAATATGTGAACCAATCTTAACATTATGACCACTCACAAGCACGTCACACCCCCTCAGACATGACAACGTCATTCACCCGTGACCCTACCCCAGCAGGCTCAACAGTTGCCACATCACTATTTTTTTAAGGAAATGCACAATGACACAACACAGAGCTGTAGGTGTTCTTCTGGTCTCTAATCTCCACAAATATCAAAACCCCTGAAACCTGAAATGCCTATGTGTCGATCTTGATGTTAAAACTAGAATAGTCAGTTAGGATTCCTGTCTCTCAGTTATATCTGTATATTATTTCAAATACAGGTCAAAGGAGAGAGCCTGCTGCCCCTCTATGAGAAGCTGGTCCTAAAGAACGTGTCATTTCTTTCTCTAACTCTGGATCTTTTGCTTGTGGAGCCTTTTTTTCTGTGTGAGGCACCAGGAGACCACACCTCTACCACAACTAAGGTGTATGTTTTTACCTACACTATTGATTAAATTATCTCTGTTGTTTCTATGTATATCCCATTAAAGCTCATGAAGTAAGAGATGGGAGACTTTAACTATAGTAATTTCACATAATTTACCTCTACAACATTTAGTAATCAAAGCTGTAAATTAAGGAAAATCTTTTCATTTTGATTTTATATTTAACTTTACCTTAGATGATGTGCTTTTCTTTTCATATAAACATCAGTTTTTGGTTTGTGAGGAATATATGTAGTGGACCAACTTTTTGTTTATATTTGGATCACAGAGTGAGTCTTTCGAGAAACTTTTTTATTCAAGACATACGATGAGAGCTTTTTACAGTGCTAAATTATTAAAACCAGCTCTTTCAGTTACTTAACAAAAGTGACAGCTGTCAGATGACGCTAGTGGAGTAAAAAGAAAAGTTTTTCTATAAAATGTAGGTGAGTATGTGTTTATGGGCAGGACTAATTAAAAATGAATGTGAAATTAGCTATTTAGAACTGTAACTGTAAATACTAAATTGAATTTACTTAAGGATTATTTAATTGTCTATTTATTTGTCTCACACAGTTTGTGCGTTTAGAAGGGGCAAAAAAAAATTTAACATTTATTGAATATATACAGTGTCACATAGCAGAACTCCTTACTTCTGCTACACAACATTTGATTTTAGCCAGTTTTTTTCTTTTTTTCTATTTCAAATGTCACATTAGAAGAATAAAAACAGAAATTAATGTCAAACCTTGGGTATAAATTACTCGCAAACAGGATACTGTATATCTGTTCAGCATCAGTTGTCATGGTAGCTAGGTTAAATTAGAGCACTCAAAGTAAAAATTATAAACTCAAAATTATGGCTTCACACCAAACATCACTAACCCATAAATGTCACTTAGTTTATGCAGGCTAAATGCATTAAATTCCAGTCTTCAAGGATAGATTGTTGTTGTTATGCATGAGAACTAGTGTTATTTGAAGGTGCTTTGTTTACAGTCATGGCAGTTTTCCAAGCAGAAGACTCACCCCCTCCAAACGGACAATCAAATGTGTGTGACCAATAAACAGGATAAACAAACTAGATGGATATTTATCTTTTAAAGGCTGGGCTATGATACATCTTAGATTTAAGGCAGGAGTGAAAATCTATTCGCTGACAGAAGGGTCCTTATTTTTCTGTGATAAGTGGCAACCTTTTCTCCTCTACTATTGCAGATATGTCTCAAAGCTACCTCTAGATGAACTTCAGCATGGGTTTATTGTTATTCATGTTTTACTTATAATACATAATAATTAGTCCTCTTCTATCTTATTCAAATTTATTGATACTAACAGTTTTTAACATCTAGTGAAGGGGCATTAATAACTTTTTCATTTGAATCCACATTACAATAGCTTTTAAGCACCTCATATCTCTAACTGGGAAGCAAAAAACTTGCTGAAATTGTGAACTTATTATTTAGTATTATGTATTTTTTTTTTCCTAGTCTTTAATTTTAGGTGTCAGTGGTCAGGTGGAGGTGTGGGTTGGTTTCAATCCAGCTTTCTATCAAGACCGGGTATCCCAAATTGTGGACGAGGTAAGTTTGATGGTACGATTGTGAACAGTAGGAGAGAGCAACCCAGCACAGTGTAGAATTGAGAATGTGAAAGAATACAACTTGCAGGTCCCACTGCTTCCCCCTCTGCTGTACTAACACTGTACACAGTATACACAACAGGGGCTCTGCCTCCTAAGTCCCCCCAGAGTAAGCATGTGCACACAGGCCAGTTACCACAGAAACCATTGAAGTGGCAGTGATTGACACCAATGAAAGACCCATCCTGACTCTAACTGGTAGTTTTAACACAAGGCAGATGTCTTTGCTGTTTTGCTGGCAGGCTACAGCAAATGTTTCTGCACACTGCTCTCACCCTTGAGACACATTGTTGTTGCTCTGAATACGTCACCTTGTTCTTCGCTCTGATTGGTCACAGGGCTAACCAGCTGCATGCAGTTTTATAAGTAACTGTTAGTGTCACCCCTTGGATGGGGGGGCCCTATGGGTCCACTTATCAAGCTACACTACTGCCTAAATAGGATTAACTAATTTAAAATCTTGTGCAGCTGCGCTAGGCTGGTTTCTCCTGGCACTGATCCGTCAACCAGCACCCTACATCCTAACCATACAGCTGAGCAGAAACCCCACACTGCCATGATAATAATCTTCCAAAGTTTAAAAGCTATATTAAGCTTTTCTTTAGCTGAATTGCTGAAATCTCCAATATTCAAAATGCACAATGGATATACGATGTAACTGTTTATGATTGATATTAAAGGGGTCACAAGTCAAATGATGGCTTGGTTTAAAAGTTGTCTCTGTTTAAAGTACTTATTTAATAAATGAATTAACTAAATGAAGTCCTCTCTTCCCTACCATATGTCTCCAGTATCTTGAAATACACTACAAGGGACACCCACAGCAACACATAGTTGAGCTGCATGCTGAGGTCCACTACCCCAACCTCTGCTTCTCCTCTAACGTGGTGGACTTTGGCTGTGTCGTCAAGTGCACAGAGACTCATAAAGTAATCACGATCACCAACTGTTCCACGCTCCCTGTCTCCTACCGCTGGGCTTTTCTGGACAACTGCAAACACACTGATGTCAGGTAAATACCATAACATAAAAACATGTTAATAATATTTATGCTAATCAGTATTAAGTCCACAAATTAAGGTCACTGAAATTTAGCCACATTATAAAATCCAGTCTCGTATTTTAATGAACCTGCGCTCCCAGGTTAAAGTGTTCGTTTCTAGCTGTCCTGGCAGTTTAAAAACACATTTTTCTCTTAAACTACAATTTTGCAGGAACAAATCCAGTTTGCATTTTTAGTGGTAAACCTTTTTAGCTTAAGAATGCTGGTTTGAAAGTGATGCTATTTAATTTGAGCTAAAGTATCAATAAGCAATCAGCTAATAATAATCAATCTCAAGTTTTCTGTGCCCATCTTCTTGCTTTAAAGATGTTTTGACACATTTTAAAATAAATGTTTGTATGTGGAGATACATGATAATATTATCTCCTTCATGTGACCATCATTGTTTAAACATCAGACATTATATGTTATGTAGCTGCCTTTTTTTTTTTTTATTTGGAGCTAAAGGAAATATAACAACCTATGTTGCGTGGTAGGGTAGGGTAGGGAGCCAGAAAAAAGAAAAAAAGAAAATACAACAGTGGAATACTGAATAGACAAGATTCAGGGACAAGAACAGAATGAATCACTCCCATATATTAAAACTGCCCACTGGGATGCTTTGGTATGGTAGCTATACTTTTAACCCCCTGACCTGAAAGCCAAATCTATTATAAATTCTCCAAGGAAGACACATTTACTGATTCTGTACATTATAAACTGTACAGTGTGCGTATTTCAAGCCTTTACTTTTGCTCCCCTGAAATAAACTTTGATTACAATAGTTGTCTGTTCGTGGCCTTGAACCAAACAGCTGCAGTGGCTCCACAAGATTTATCATCTTCCTTCAGCTATTCTCCTCGACCCCTTTTATCCATCGGTATTCTTCCTTTTGTCTCTTATTCTTCTTATCTCTAAGTTTTACATAGCTTATTATCATTCTTCTTCTCCTCCTGCAACCCTGCCCGTCCTTCAATTTCCTCCCTAATCCTCATCAAGCTTCATTTTCTTCACCCTCTCCCATTTAGATTGTGACCCCCTCATAACAATCGGTCTCATAGGCTGTTCTACTAATTAAATGTAGACTTAAATGGAGACTTCACCCTGTGCTCAGAAACTTCCTCTAAAGCCTCTTTCTCCCTCACAGAACTTGCACTATCTAGCAAAGTTCAACTAATTACATCCCTACTGGTAATTACACCACAGCCCTTGGAGATGAGGTTTTCAGTAGAGTAACCTCTTTTCTATCCATTTATCCCATTCATAGATAGTGGCAGTAGAATACGTGTAAATATTCCAACGTCTCTGTCTTTGCTGACTTATTTCAGCAAGACTGCTTATATTCCAACATTTGGATTTGGCTTAAGATCTGTAATTGCATTAGGGATTTGAGAACAGTTCAAGTGAGTGATTGTACTGATCACTCAAAACTATTTACTGCTGGCAGATCAGAGTAAGCTCAGAGAAAGCCAGAGGGACTGAAGCAGTGGCAATTTAAAGATTTGTAAACAGCATCCTGGACAATCTTTTAAATCTAGGAGTTTATTTTTACAAACTGTGGGTCAGAATTTAGTTTAATGTTTTATATTTGTTTTGTGTTGGACTTGAATTTGTCTGCTTTGTGTTATCAAAAAGGAATCCACTGCAGACCAGTATGCTATTTATCATGAAAATAGTATTTTTTTTAGTTTGGTGTGATCAAAAAAGGAACAATGCAACAAGCTATATAAGATCCTGAAAGTGGATCCTTTCTTAAAAACAATGGTGTTGATGCGGTTTGTTTCCCCATTAGGTATAATTTTAATACCCAAGTATGTTTATTTTCTGAGTCTAGAACAACTGACAACTGTATTTGTCAGTGGACCTAACTCAGACACACTTTCAGCTTATAACTTTCAACTTTATTTATGTATTACGTGTATGTAATGTGTATGTGTATTGCAAACACAAATGCAGCTCAAAGTGCTTTACAGAATAAACAAAACATAAAAACAGTATTATATGAAAAATGAAATAAAGATAACAAAAACAATGATAAACTAATAAAATTCAATTCAAATTCAAAAATACTTTATACATCCACAAAGGTAAATTCATCGTTGCAGTAGTCATTATTTAATGGTTTCATTATTTAAATTTCTTCAATTAGTCATTGTGGAGGGTTATTGCTGTGGGCTTAAAGGATAGCCTGCATCTGTGTTGCAGTAGATCTGATAAAGCCTTCGACTGAAGACGCTCTGTGGCTGAATCACTGTCTTGTGAAGAGGATGCTCAGGGTTGTTCATGATCTTCTTCAGCTTATATCTATCTTCTTTTGCACAATCAGCTCCGGAGGCTTCAGAAGAGTCTCCAGAACAGAACCAGCTTACTGGATCACTTTGTTCCGTAAAATTCAATTCAATTCAATTTTATTTATATAGCGTCTATTATAACACAATTTTTCTCAAGGTTCTTTCCAGAGACCCAGAACATGACCCCCGAGCAATTATTACATGAACAACGGCAGGTAAAAACTCCCCTAGTGGGAGAAAAACCTTAAGCCAAACAGTGGCAAGAAAAACTCTTTATAAGGAATTCATGTTACCGTCTAATCTTTTGGATTTTCTTAATGTGAATTGTTTTTAATCAATATTATAATCCAAGGCTCCTCTTCTTTTCATTTCATGTGCACTATAGATGTTTGCGCTCTAAACCAATCACTCATTAATGTATGTTAACATCTTGACATGACAAAAACAGAGAAAACGTATCAGTTTACTTCAGATTTACATTGTGTAATCATTTTAAGACATAATACACTGTATATGGAAAAATTAGGTTAATTGGTTTTGTTTCATTGTTCATGTGTCAATCAAATGCATAAAGAAATCATTTTCACATCCTCCTCACTCGGGAAATTAACAGGTAAAAAACAAAAACTTGCTGAACAATATTGTGAAGGTGTGTTCCAAAATCATTTGGGTGCAGCAGGAATACTTGCCCTCCCTCTGTGGCAAAAAGGTTGTGAAGAGTGCAACATGACTACATCCTAGGTGTGAACTTTCAGCTTATGCCCTCAAGAAAACATTTTAAATCTCCACTTAGGAGAACAGCTTGTTACTCCAGATCTTTTATCCTATCTGCTAACTTTTAAAGCTAGATCAGATGATGTGGGTATGATCCTTCATGTCTGATTTTTTATATTTCAACTGTTATATTATTATTCACTTCTTTCACTCACCTAGCACTTGTACTTGTGCATCTTCAGTAGTCATTGGAGGACGGCTGCGTGTTATCTCTGACAGTATTGTTATTGTATTGTTAAGTGTTGCTGCTGTCTGTGTAGCATGTGCACTGTCTATTGCTGAATTACCTTTGGGACAAATAAGGTTGTATTGAATTGAATATGGAATTGAATTGAATAAAAGTTTCACTGTATAGTTGGGCACTATCAGCTGACAGAATTTGCACACATCCATGCAAAGTTGATTTTAGTACATGTGTGGATCATAGCGTCACAACTTTTTTGTGAGTACACACCATTAGTACATGAAGCCCCTGGTCTGGACATAGTCACTCTGGAAACTGTGAATAAATCACCAGACTGAGACTGACTAGTAGAATGATACAGAACAATGAGATGGTTAGGATTTTTTTAATTATTCTGTACTGAGCAAGCTAGACCCCTGTGGATGGATGGATGGATGGATGGATGGATGGATGGATGGATGGATGGATGGATGGATGGATGGATGGATGGATGGATGGATGGATGGATGGATGGATGGATGGATGGATGGATGGATGGATGGATGGATGGATGGAAGGAAGAACAGGCTAGAAGAGGAGAGGTGTGATTTCTCTTGGCAGTACTGTTCAGAACCAGGCAGCAGCATTCCCATCTTGGTTATTAGTTAGACATCCAGTTTAAATGGCATTGTAGTATCCAGCTGTATTGTTACCAATCAATGGATCCGTTTTTCTATGTCAGTGAAAAAGGATCCACCTGATTATTTAAATATTCTGTTGCTAGAAGGAAACTACTATGGAGCTCTGTTAAAAATATGACTTAAAAAACAGATTATAGTCAAATATGAGTTGAAGAATCCTCGCAGTAGTACTGGAAGTAAAGCGAATGCCATCAATAGCTATTGAGTAGTTGTATATTAAATCTCTGAAAGGTTTTTGTTGTGGAAATTATTTCTGTTAAATAATTACGGTACAGGAGAGCTCCATTTTGAGAGGTTTATTAAGCTGTACAGCTGAGAATCACACAGTTGCAATGAGTCTGCAGAGTGAATCTGCCTTGATTAATTGCACACAGATCTTATACACTTGCATGTCCTTGTGCACAAACAGGGATTTTTCTCTCCCTGCCAGAATAGTTCCCTCCTTACTTCTTATCTCCAGCAACTACCGGAGACTTATGATTACCTTCTGTGAGAAACATCCTCCAACAGGTTACCACCAATATGCAAGTGACAAACCAGACAGAGTGAAAAGTACTGAATACACAATGAACAATGAACAAGCAACAGATAATAGCAAAATACACTGTAATAAACTCACTTAAGAAACTATAATTCTCAATTTCCCTTACAGTTTTCTTTTGTTTTTATTTAAAAAAATCAGTTTTACTTATATTTCAAAGTAGAACATTGTAAATCATCCACACATTTATATCTAATACAAGCCTATGACTTCAGCAATTTGTTAGTGCCATGGGACTTCACAGATAAGTAGAGCTGATTGTTATCAGCATAACAGTGTATATGAGGTCATGTTTTCTGTTAAATTACATAAAGGAAGCATATACGGAAAAAACAAAAGTGGTCCAAATCCAGAACCCTGTTAAACACAGAGCTACCACCATTTACATAAATAAAATGAACTCTGTCAGATAAACAGACTTGGCTTAAATCAACCCAAAGCCAAACCATCCATCCATTATCTATACCCGCTTAATCTGTTACCGGGTCACGGGGGTCCGTCGGAGCCTATCCCGACGCATAGTAGGCAAAAGGCAGGGGTACACACTGGACAGGTCGCCAGTCCGTCGCATGGCCCAAAGCCAAACCATTGATCCAAAATAAATGCTCGAGTCTAGTTAGACTAAACTCTCTACTTAGACTAAAGTAACTTCTGCAGTATCCTATAATATTATGGAACTTTTTAAAGAAAATTGTAGACCTAAGACACTAAAAGTTAGTTAACTTATTTTTTAAATGCAGATTATCGAATTTGCATAGCATTTGCAAAAGCAAGTAACAGTAATTTGCTATAAGAGGCTATTGTAGGCTATTGTATTCAGAAAAATACATTTAAGTGACAATTCACAGGACTTTCTGGCTGTCCCATTTTTTATGGATGTTCCTTAAAAAGGTTGGATATTACTTGTTCAACCAAAACCATGATTAGCATTCCTGTCCAGTTCACTATTAACAGTAGTGTTGTGATTAATGTAGTGATGTAGTATTAAAAAAAAAATAACAAGGTGCAAATAAATACAATACTCATGGAGAGGCACTTACTCAGTAGTTTAGGGATAAACAATGACAGTGAAAGAGCTCATACATAGATCCTCTTTTTCGGTCATTCACACACAAACTCACTAACTGGAGATCCCTGCACCACTACAGTTATCAGCATACTTGTACTTGTTTCATAGCGCCCTCTGTGCTCTGAGAGGCTGCCGGAAGTTAGATGTTTAAGTTGTTTTTGATGTGTGTGACAACAGTAAAACACAGTCACACCAGGGTGTGATACCCATGTGTGACTAAGTGGGAACAAAAATGAAACAGAAAGAAGAGTCAGATATGAAGGAAGGCAGGGAGGGCTAATTCTGATTTATGCTGAGCTCTTGCAGATTCATCATATGTCTTGCCATCTGTTCCTGAAACTTTTCTACTTTTTTGAAGGACCCACATTTTCTCCCCCATAGGGTCCGAAATTGTTTCACTTGGAACTTTTAAAATATTATTCAAAAGGAACTCTATCTTTGGATTCATTGACTTACAATATTTAAAATGTCTGGGTTTACTGGCAATACTCATTTGTGACAGTATGGGTGAGACATGAGTGCAGCTCATCCTCTGAAACTGTATTCATCAGTGATCACACAACAGTGGCCCCTGCTGGTTGCTCCCCTACCCCCTGGTGAGCTGACAAAACAGCAGTGTCACAGTCTTCAGCGCTCAAGCAACTGTGTGCACCCTTACATGTACAATATATTTATACCCTGAAGCTCTTACACATGCACACATATCTGTGCACAAGGCATTTCTATAGCAATAATGTAGCCACAGTTCTGTGATTTTATTAGCAATTTTGCTTGCTGTTTTCAGATGGCTTTGCTCGCAAACTGTCTTTTCTTCTTATCCATGTTTATTCAGCACTTCACTGCAATCTATCATGACCTGTTTCCTGCTGCCTGCCTTTTAAAATTCCTCTTAATTATAGAACACTCTGTTTAATTAACTTGATGGATGCACCCAGTGTAATTCCCACAGGGGAGGAGAGAGAAGAGCAGAAAGAGAAAATGAGAGTCTGTGTTCTTTGGGGTGTTGGTGCTAAAGGAAAAGAATTTTCCTTCAGTTGGATATTGGATCATGAGTGACGTATTGGATATACAAAAGCCTTTATTGCTATGATATATATATATATATATATATATATATATATATATATATATATATATATATATATATATATATATATATATATATATATATATATATATATATATATATATATATATATATATATGATGAATAATGAATGCTTTATTTTTATTTATTCTTCACAGAAGCACAGATGTGCTACAGAAGAGCCAGAAGATTCTTGAGGGCCAGGTTGAAGAAAGGAGGAGTTCCTCCTCAACGCCCTCTCCTGATGTTTTACTTTCTGTCAGCCCTGGGCCTTATACAAATGAGCAGAGCAGCATGCCACACCCTGTTGGTGTGGAGGAGGTAGGCAAATGTTCTCTCATAAATAAATTAGGGTTTCCCTGAGATCCCCGTGAGGCATCAACAGCTAAAGAGTAAAGGCTTTCCCTGTGTCTATGGTGTGACTGTGGAGGGAAACACATTTGTACACTCAAGAATCACTGTGGTTATTCAACCATCATTTTACAAAGCAAAGGTATTTAGTAGGTGTTGATAGAGCTCCAATAAATCCTGTTTCTCTTTGCTAATTGTCTGCACTAGGTGCACTAACGTCCTGTTGTTTGTCAATGTGCCACAATGACCTCTCACTAACTATTGACTAAAGTTTTAACTATCCACATGTCATGTAAGGATATCAAATATGTCACTGTACTTATGAATAGCAAAGAAGATTTATCTGAGTTTCAGAAAGGTACTTATTTGCACACTGAAATAATGAGGAGCAAATCAGAATCCATCCTGTTAATCATCATTTTTTATAAATGCAGGTATTTGACATCTTGCCAATATCTGGCCACCTGCAACCTAAGGATCAGCAGCTTGTCACATTCTCTTTCTTCGGTTATGAAAACATCAGTAGAGATGTTGTAGCGCAGTGCCAAGTGGAAGAGGGGCCAACATATAAAATCAAACTAAGAGGAGAAGCTTCAGTAATCAGCTACAGCCTTGAATCCAACTGTCTCGACTTTGGTGTGCAGGTATGTAAACAGGAATCCATGAGGTTAGCTCCTCATGTGGTTACACCATCAAGCTTCACCACTGAAACAGTCATAGTTTAGGCTAAACATTTTCTAAGTCCTTTGCTTTTCTTGGAGGAGCTTTCCATAAACACAGGAGTAAACAAATTTACAAAGTTCAGGAGTTGAAGGGTAAATGAAAATGAAACAGGAGTAGTTCATGATCTGAAACATTATTTCAAGTGTTAATGCTTCTGCTACTGTATGGGCATGCATGACTGCCTCTTAACAACTTCCCTGCTGATGGAGCAGCTGGAGGAACATGAAAGCACTTACTGAAGCAACATTTCTTTTTCTTTTTTTCTTTTTTTTTCTAGATTTTCTTATCTGTGCCATTCATTTTCTCTCTGTTTGCTAATCCTTGTGTCCCACATAGAATCTCAGCCAAGCATCCTGGCGTTTTACAAAACCTGAGGGAGTGATGCGCAGTGTTATTTTGGAGTAACACTTTCCAATATCAAGCCAGCCTTTATACATTAGAATATCAGTAGAAAGATTAACTTTCAATGTCACTGCTTAGTTTTCCACACTTTGGTCTTTTTTATTTCCACCACCTTTTTAAGTATGCAAGCCATGGAAACCAGTTATCATTGATATTCAAAACAAGGACACATTGATTTTTGATTTAGGTGAAATAGCAATTCAGCAGAACTTTCCTCTGCCCTTCCTGTCTGTTCAGCATTCCCTGTCCTGCTGGCTTCCTCTCTTTTATTCCTCATGTTCTTGTGTTGCAGCATTTATCCATATATGTTCTGCTTTAACCATCCAAAAGTGATCAGCTTTTTACAGCCATTCATTGCTTTGCTTAGTTGTGCTGTGGCCTCTGTTTTCAGAAGATGCTAACACAGGAGCCACTTTCTTGTTATTTCTTTAAGTTGCAAAACATAGGTAACCCAACGTATGCATTTATTTCCTAGTTTAGCTTTACATGAAATGGTGTTGTTTCACATGACCTTTTATGAGAATAAAGATTTTTCTTCCTCTTTTTCTATGGTTTTCACTAGCTTTTTCACTGTGTTGGAAAAGTTGATGTGACTCTAAGAAACACTGGCAAGGTGGGCTTTAAATACAGCATTATACACCCTCAAAGCGAGGAGGACGAGGAGGCGAAGGCTGATGAGGAGTCTGGGGTACAGATTAAAGCCCTGCAACGGGAAATGCAGCTGCCTGATGTACAGCAGCAACATAACAATGAAAAACAAGAGAAGAGACTGAAGGTCAGACCTGGGTGGCCCACAGTTATCCCAGCTGTGGTGAGTTAAACATGGGACTGTTTTCTAGATGGCTATAATTTACATGAGAATTGATTTGAAAAGTGTTAATGTGTTTTTGTGTGTGTCTTTGTTGAAGGGTTATGTTAACGCTGGTGCAGAGCAGCGTCTGCGTGTGCTCTACCTCCCAGGGGTCCCTGAGGTTTTTATACAGCGGCTTCAGCTGCGGGTGGCTTTTCTCCCGCCAGAGGAGATCACTCTGACTGGTGTGGGAGTTTTCCCAAGGATAACTCTGAATTTGCCACGACACCTTTGTATGCAAGAATATGCTTTCATTCACACAGCTTGAAATCAGTTTCCTAATGACTTTACATTTAGAGTGACTAATATTACTGTGTTTTTTCTTCTTTGAATAAATACTCATGATTATGACAAAATCTTAAAATCAGCTTAATACTAATTGCTGCAACACCAAATCAGAAATAGTTGGCATTATATAGGAAATACAATAATAATAATAATAATAATAATAATAATAAAAGAACTACAGTAGCTTCTGTCTTACTTAGCATTGTATTTAATTGCAGACAGCATTCGATTTTCAAAAGTTGAGACAGGAAAGTTTTAACCACTTTGTAATTTTGCTAATCCTTCTCCCAGTGCTTTAAATGGCATTAAAAATACTAAGTGATTAAGCATTTCAGTTGTTTTTAAAATCCTATTCTCCCTGCAAACATGCTATACTGATTTATGACCACAATATACATTTTCACTATTTGATGGTCCATCCCCGATGCCTCTGAACCCAGAGATGTCAGTGCCAGAGAAGTCACGTGGTGTATTATTGTGTTTTTTTTATACAGTGGAGGAATGCTACAGTGATGTGATGCAGCAGGCTGAAGCAGCTGTTGAGGCAAAGGCAGCGAAAGAGGAGTTCATGAATGGGATTTCTGCTGGTGGAGGAGCAACAACAGAGTCTACCTGGACCTTAACAGTCAGTAAATTAAAAAATAAAACGTTTAATTAGGGAGATAGTTCATCATGCATTCTATTTATTTAAAAATGTGTACTAATTTACTGGTGTCCTTCCATTAAAGAAAGAAAATCCCCATTGAAATAACTTCAGTTCAGTTCACTTTTGTACTTTGTTATTTTAGAGAATAATGAGATAGTAGTCAACGATCCCTGCAAAACTGTCATCGCAAAACAAGTGTATCAATATAAATTCAGTCCCAAAGTGCAATAAATTAAATTAGAGGCAGACATGAATGTACAACATAAGACATATTACACATAGCAACAGATGTGCTACAAATAAGCCAATGAAATTGTGCAAAGATGTACAGTCTTAGTGGAGGTAGTTTGGGGGAATAGACTGGAGTTATGGAGATCAGCATAATGTTGTATGAGTGCTGAGGCAAATGTTTGTTATTTAGATTGTTATTGGGTTTTTTTTTTCATATAAACAAGAACAAAACATAAAACAACACTATATGTGTACAAAACTGTCAGCGCTATACGACACAGAACACCGGCACCTCACCTTCTAGAGTCTATTTTGATATGCATGTCAAAATAAAACAAAACAAAACAAATGAGACAGGTCAGCCATCTAGAAATAAGAAAACCAGCCCACTCTGGTTGGGCAGTACTGTAATTGTAAGAATTCCATGGTATAATGCAGGATTATACCACAGAGTTGCATACTAATGTACACTGTGGGACATTTGATGTAAATATGTTCATACATAGAGTGATTAAGAAGGGTTTGTTGTGCTAATCCCTTGATATCTATCCAGTCTACTTTATATTCTGTCACCTTCCAATATTTGACTAATTTGGCAATTTTAAATAAAAGGTTGTATGATCTCGGATCTGGTTGCCCAAGTCCTCTTTATACTTGGGGCACACAGTTTACTTAATGCAATCCTAGATCTTTTTACCTTCCCATAGACACTGTTTAATTATGTTATACTTCTTAAAAATTGCAGGAGGTATTATCACTGGTAGCATCATCATCGCATAATTGAAGTGGGATGTTATAATAATTTTTATAAGTTCATCTGCCCGGGGTATGGGGTAGGCATCAAATTTGGACACAACTCTGAGCTGTCTGAGGTCGTTACAAAACCGGTACGAACTATCACTATATAGTTATTGTGAATCAGAACTATGGGGCTCGACCAGTGGCTCCGGGATTCTTCCATCACCCCCAGCTTCAACATCTTGTCCACTTCCTTTTGGATGGCCACCCTCATCACCTCCAGGATATGATAGGGCCTCACCAGATTGTTCACCAGTTTCACCACCTCATAGGGACCTTGCCAGGAACTTGTGGTCCAAGGAGATCAGGGAATCAGCACCAACTTCCCAGGCTGTAAGGTGCACATGCAGCTCCCCTGTAATAGAGCCAGGTCTGGGCTTGCTGGGCCTGTTCAAGGTGGGTCTGCACTAGTGGCCAGACCTAGGTCATGTGTGCTTTCATGGCCTCCGGGTGCTCTATTACAGTGTGGTGAGGGGGAGGGTTGACTTTCCCAGACCTCATTAGCCAATCCACGCAGACTTCTGGGTAGATGCGCATACAGGAGCTCCAATGGTGAGAACCCAGTAGGTCCACGTCCCCAGCTGGCACAGGTTCATCAGCCATACTATCAGTCTCCCCGTCTGGCATCTTCTGGCTTCCTTTTATCCCTCCAGCTGATCAGGCCTTCATACCCTGCAGCTGGGTGGGATTGCCGTCTTTGTCCCGATGACTGTGTCTGTTTCAGGTGTGTCTCTGTGCCCTGCTGCTTCTGAAAGCCTGTAGCTCTCCCCGGTAGCTAACCCTTCCCCTGTCTCCCTCCTGGGTCACCACACCGTGTAAAGCAAAGGTTTGTGTTCGTGTCTACCCCCCTCAACTCCCCAAATACCTTTTATTCATCCTAATGCTGGCATACAACACTTCCAAAAAAAAAGATAATAATAGGGGGCTGAGGGAACAGCCTTGGGGGGTTCCCTCAACCCTATTTCATGGAAGACTGCCAGAACAAATCACAATTTTACATGTCGGATAGCGGAGAGTTCCTAACCAGCTGCCATCTTGTTCGCTGTACCCACGTGACTCCCATTCAGTTTACAGTTATTGTAATTGTGTAACTGTAACTGTAATTTGAAATGGACAGAAGTAATTATAAATAATTTACTGAGCATTGACTAAC